>OX382336.1:13493994-14093994 GCA_947507615.1 Hemithea aestivaria | reverse complement strand
GCCCAGTAATTTATTATTCAACATGGATTAGCCTTTGCCCACGATCTCGCGTGATCTCGTTTTAATGTGACTTCTCACAAATACCGATGCATACCACGTAAGCATAACCTATCTTTTTTGTGTCTTACTGGAGTATAAATTTATTACATATTATTTATTACATATATTTCAATTATTGTTTTTTATCTGCTTTTATTAATTTTTTATTCGTTATAGGTTAGTCTTTGACCCAGTCTCGCCCGGTCTTAAGCGATGATGAGGTCGTAGGTGGTAGCAGACTAAACCTAGAAGGCGGGAAAATCCTTTCTTGGCTTCATTAAACATCATGCCGGAACACCGTCGTTATTACCGCTTGACACAGTTTTATCCAGTGAGTGGTAACTAGCCACGGCCGAAGCCTACCACCAGTATAGCGAGTGGAATAACCGCACAAAACTAATAATAGTCATTGGTGCGGGGCCAGCATTCGAACTCGGTGATCCAGAATAACATCTGCACCACATAACCTCTTGACCACCACCGCTCTAAATTATTATTGTAATTATCAGCTTCCATCAAAGTCGCACTGTAATGAGACGAATATAATATACTGACAATATCGACGACGATGATGACTTCTTCAAAATACCAAAAAAAAAAACCAAAATAATAAAACCAAACCAAAACCAAAACCAACCAAAACCAAAATAATAATTATAATTGGTACCAACCTATTTGCACAATAAAGTTTAGTCATTCATGATATCAGACCCAGAAAATCTCTCGCATTCAAAAACCCAACCTTAAAATATTCAGTATCCTATAAATATTATTTTATAATTAGTATAAAGGCTGGAGCTGTAAGCTTGTTAACGTCAGTAATGTGTCGTCACTCTGAAAATAGCCTGCTATTGTAGTCTGCCGGCCGACCGACTTTTTATAGTTCGCAAGCTAATGGAGCAAAAGTTTGAGGCTATTATTATAATTAAAGTGCAGGTAACTAAATTATTATTCCTTCAAAACATAACTTGTAAAAAACACCAAGTCTCGCAACACGCATTTCTTTTACCGTAAAAAGTTGTGAGATCTATATTATGTAATACCAAGTCATTAAAAATCTTTAATGTTTTAAATTTATAGATTGACTAGTAAGTTTTATAAGTCATTTCAGCAGCTGTTCTACCGAAGAGCGCCTCCACATTGGGCGACAGTTACTCTCGGCGATATCGTTACAACCCTTTGGCGCTGTTGACACGAATCCGGCGGATGACCGACGTGTGTTGCTGAGTGGACGCGACATTCCAGATGTCCTTGCCAGTTTCCTACGACTCTTGTCACTCGCTTGAGAGTAACTGTCCTGGGGTAGCCCTAGTATACAGAATATTTAGAACACGAAGTCCAACGTTGAATTGTAATTCTGCACCATAAGATTATTGCAACATAAGCCGCTAAAACCTAATCGAAAGAGCCCAACGAATCCCTAAAATTCTACAATATTTTTTCTGTGAGTAATAATATTCACCAGTGCACCCCAACCTACACGCGCCAAAATAACGTGATTTTCGACGACGCGGCAGCGCGGCTAATTGTCTGATTGGGGGGAAAGCTACGTATATTTAACGCATCGACGCGAGCCTGCTGACGTGGCAGTACATGATTAATTACATCTGATACTTGCTTAATGTCACTGAATTAAACTCACGTGTTACTAATGTGTACCGTAGAGCGTGTACTACGAGTATGAATTAGTTTCACTTATCCCGATGTTTGTTTAATCAAATCTTGCAAGTAAAATTTGATCACTTTCCGGTTTAATGATTGAGCCGAAATTTTGCATGCATGTGTAAATAGGATGACAATGCAAAATTATTATATGATAGAGCTCATCTGACCATGGAACTCGGAAGTTAAAAATGACACAACCTCATAAAGTTTGTGGACTAGATTGATCTGTCATGACCCGACTTTGGTGCTAGATGATAATTAGGGTCTGATGTTGGAGCTAGAGCTCGACTGTTTTGTGAATTTAGAATCTAGACACGACGTGGTAGCATGTCAAGCCAAGTTCAAGCAGCAACTGGTGACCACACCGTGTGTAATATTTCTCCAAGCGTTTGGAGCGATTTCTGACCCCCTCGTAACACAAAAACTGTTTCGCATAGAGATGTCATAATATTTGGAATAAACATAATATACCTTTTCTTTAAGAATAGTTGAATCGAAGGCGAAGGCATGTCTACAAATAAAGAGGTAAGTCTAAAAAGGTAAGTAGCCTAGGTAATCTATTAGGGTTCACACTTGGTATGTACATAATATGTTTTGTTATTAAAGTGTTACACCTACAAGTATTCAATTTATATCATAGGTGGCAAACATATAAATGATCTGATTGTGGGTGGTTACCCCGGCCCACATAAGTACCTGCAACTTCGGGGGTGTTATACTAGTACGTTGCAAGTTGAACGTTGAAGTTTATTATTCACTCGCCTTTTGAATCCCTCATGTCGCCCTATGCTGTAATACCTTATTATGTATTTCGAACTAAATCTCGTACGATATGTGGGTGTATTGTGTATATTTTATTAAGTGAACTAGACATAATGATAAAATGGTGATGTAAAATTAATTAAAAGTCTATGTTATATTTTTCTATTTGGATCCTTTTTTTTTTGTATAAATAACGTTGTTATTTATGAAAATTCTAACTGAACCCAGCGTTTTTAGCCGCTGAAAAGCCTACGTGTTATTTCAGCAGGGTCTAAGGTTAATTTTGGCTCAATCGGTTCAGCACCTTAAGCGTGAATATGTAACAAAAACACACACCTACTCTTATCTATTACTAACTCTTCTCTACTACTTTAAATTCATATGGTTTTGAAAATAAGCTTTTGCAAAACCATATTCATTATTCATATTTCGCACCTAGCGACTATAGATCAGTAAACTAATTTCGATCTTAACCTACATCAGGTAATTAAGACAAACAATGATAATATGGAATATCAAGCGATTTACCTAATAGACACCACTAATACTTTGTCACAATTAACGGAACTATCGCCACCTCTTAAATGCTTATAAATGGAATAATTCTCATTGTGACAAGGTTCTATAGTTTATCGGTTCAAAGCTGACTGTTGTAGGTACCTGCCCACGTCTACCCTCATCAGAACACGGAAGCTTATTCAAATGTGGAAGTCAATGAAGAGTGGCATTCATAACTTATGTCAATTATCATTAACGCTGAAATTTATAATTTTGATCTCTTTTAGGTAGACCAGTCTAAAAATGCACTCCCTTTCTCGCCCTCTATAAAAATTGTCGAATGTCGAAGTGGCGATTGTGTCTCTAAAAATTGTGTTGAAATTTTTCATGAGTTTAAAGATACACGTTTTGCAAAATAATAACTATGACAAAGAATTCTTTACGTAATTTTAGAAATGTATTAAATTAAATTGGTATTGACTTAAGACACATTTTTCTTTACAGTAACTTTACAGCATTGTCTCAATACGATATTCCTTCGTTATTCGTATATCGGAGATAAATAAATGTTGTCATCTGAAACAAAATTCTCCCTACATCACGTTCCCTTCACCCCGAGCTGATCCCAAATAGGGCCGAAATCCGTGAAACATTAGGGATGTCGCATATAGACGCGTCAAACGCGAAATACCGGTAAAGAAGGTATCGTCGTTTAAGTCCTACCACCACGTAACTCATTTTTTTAAATTTCTTTTTAAATATTGTTGTTATTTATTTTTTTATTCCTTTGACATGTTTTGTAATTTTTGTTAATTTTAATTCTTGACATGTATTTATTTTTTATTGTAACTGTATAATAATTTTAATTTGTTCGCATTAATAAATGGTGCAATTGGCTAAGTCCGTAGGTACTTATTATATAAATAAATAAAAATAAATAGATAAATGAGCCGGTTTTGACATTTTGATGTCATTCGCTAGAGAATCGAAAGACGCGAATTTTCGTCTTTTCAGAATTAAGATACGACCTATAATAACTTTAAAAGTTACGATAAAGTAATAGCACAATATGATTAAAACTCATGATATCAGGGCGTACGTCATGTTATTAAGGTAAAAACAAGATTTACTAAAATTACTTAGTTTTATCGTTGAAAAAACTATTTTGAAGTATACTCAAGGTACAAAAACTTTAATTTTTTCTATTTCCATCAATCGGTTTTTTGGCTCCCCTGAATAGTTCCTAAAAATGACTTACGTGGTGATAGAACTTAAACGATATGTAAAGTATAATTGGCACGGGACCCCTTATCGGGCTGTCTTTTTTTGCCGCCGTCAACGGAAGGTCCCAATAAATAAAACGAATGGCGTTGGTAAAATGCTATCACATGCACCTGTCGATTTTTCAACGAGACTGTCTGTTGGTCGGGGAGTGTGGAGATGGATTTTATGAAATTTCAGGGAAATTGAAGTGAAAATGTAATGAGATTACTATAACAAGTGTTAAAATTCTTGTATTGTTTCCAGATAGGTATCGATTTTTCTATTTTTACAAGCTTTTATTTACTTTTACCTGTCTGTTGTCTGTCTGTAATCAAATCTTGCATGTTAAATTTGACCCACTCCTCGGTTTCCGATTTGATGGATACTCGGATACCATTTTATTATGACAAGGAACTGATCTGATGATGGAGCTGGAAAGTGGCTATAAGAACTCCGTAATTAAACGACGTAACCTCATCGTGTTTGGGCTCATTTGATTCGTCTTGACGAGTACTTTATGGTGCTAAATGGTAAAATAATAATAAAAGCTTTTTTTATTTCATTTGTTCTAGGTCTAGTTTTAAGTTAAACGAGTAATTTTAATCATTAAATTTATTTTATATTTTCTGTTATAATTAACTAGAGATAGAGTTTTAGATTAATATCTAACTCATTAAATTAAACATTACACCTTATTCTCTTTTTATTCACAGCACGCAAACGACACACATAATATCACTTCAGTAATCAGTTACGGTTTTTAAAAATAACTTCTTAAATCAACAAGAAAGCGCTGTAATAATTTTCGCAGCATTTTAAATTAAAAGTGTAACAAAATGTGTCAGTATCTGAGTAAAGCAGCGTTTCAGCGCTTTAAGCACTACAAACTATTGTCCTCAGATGGACACAATCAGACACTATCTGGATGCTGGAAACAATGTCGCTTCAAATAGTATGAGCATTTTGAGTTTTCATTTCCTTATACAAATTTATATTTAGGAACAAAGGTTTTGAAAGTGGATGTCATAATAGTACAGTTAAATATGCAGTTCATATTTTTCTTAACAAGATTATAGTTCAAATATTATAACTGTCCTTAATAAGATCTTATCATCATCTTCCTGTCCTTATCCCACATGTAGGGTCGGCACAACACGTCTTCCTCCTACTCTACCATTCAACTCTATCATCCGTCATATCTTCATTCACGCATATCCTCTTTCACACAGTTAAACTAAACCTTTTTCGGACGCCCCTCTTATAGAATAGAATAGAAAACTCTTTATTGTTCACACAAAAACAACAATATAAACATAGAACTAAGATTACACAGAAAGAAGTGTTACAATTGGCGGTCTTATCACTAATAGCGATCTCTTCAACCCAGCAGGGAAAGGAAATACATAAAACAGAGCGACGGTGGTTATAAAGATATATAAGGAGACATAAGTACATATTTTTAATCATAGCTATATAAATATACCAATACATACTATTAAAACCAATAGAATAAATAATACATACATATTTAGCCTCTTATATTATAGCCTAGAATTGTATTAGCGCTAAAATATAATATATGGGTATAATTTTTTCTTCTCTGTCTTACATCCAAAATAGCGCCCAGCTGTTTTGCCCGCTGAAAACAACAGAGCCTATGCTACTGTCTTAGCTACCGATATACCAGATTTAAGCTTAATCGATCCAGCCATTTTGTGCACAGCTATAAACGAGATAGAGTAACAAATATCTTTTTTTCTGTCTTTCTATATCGATTAATACACACATATACATTCATAATATTAAGAAGTAGGCAGTGCAATTTTAAAGGGTTAGCCATGTATTTCTAAATCCCATTTCACATTATGGTACCCTTCTAAACACATAGAAGGGGTGTAATGTGACGATATCGGTGGAGTGTCAAATCTTGTTGCGATCGTTTCGTACCCAATCTACCGCCCCTGCGAAAGAAAATCAAGTTTCTACGCTTGACCAGCCTCGGTTGACCCATGCCGGGATTTTCTACCTAAATTGAATCATTGTTATTTTAAATTCGGGAAGCGACAGTTGATGAGAATTTTAGGACGATTATTAAAATTTTGAGAAATAAATTGTCTGCATTATGAGATGATTGACAGCGTACAATCAGATTACCAGCAGGAGGGCGGTCTGCTTATTTTCCATTTAAAGTATCAATTGATATTGATAATTAAGTTGCCTGACAGACAGACGAACTGATGATCGCTGATGGTCCGATAATTCTCACACTAATATTATTAATGCGTATGTTTGTGAGTGTGTGTCTATGTATGTTACTTCTTCACGCTTAGACGAGTGGACCGATTAAGCTGGAATTTGGTATAGAGATAGCTTAGACCATGGAATAAGACATAGGCTACAGTACAGCGGGTAAAACCTCTGGGCACAGCTTATAATAATATAATGGTCAAATAAGTAAAACCTCGACTGTATTCCGTAAGTACCGCAAAGTGCGTTGCTTGAACAAAGCAGGTATAACCAGCAAAGGGTGAACACAGACTGAGTACATAGAGTTAGTCGAGCATCACGATCATTAGACCACGTTCGTCCAATGTTGGACACATGTATGTTATAATTCGACTAACATCTAAGTTCGAACGTAGGGGGCAGACTGAAACTCAGCAACCGTGTTAACCTGGTGTTAATATGGTTACCAGCTACGCCTGCTCCCATAGCCTATAATGTATTTTTTCTTCGTGTAATAATTGTACTTTTTAATATTATTGTTTTTTTTTGTGTGGCAATAAATGATTTTTTTTATTCTTATGAAGGAGAATGACACTCCATTTAGCTCAAACCTACATTTTCCTCCTTCAACTACTCCCGAAATATAGTCTCACCATCCCTACTCAGTCCCAGTTTGATGGTCCATAATAACAATGGAAACATTGTCCAAGTTGTAAAGACCTCGCTAAACTGGACAAGCAATAATATCGTCTGATCAAAGATTACGCATATTATAATTTGGTGGCAGTAAGGTCTCTAACGCGGGTTTTAAGAAGGAAAAAGGTTTAAATGGACAAAGTTTTCTTGTTTCCCGATATCGTTGAATAAATATCACATTTTTGGGGCTACGTAATAAAATGTGTAATATGTATGGTGTAAAATAGAGGGTGCATGTGATTTTCTAGCCACAATAATATTTTGGTTATGATGTTAACAGACGTAAATCTAGAATGAAATTCGTTGTTAAAATTTTATTGTCTGGCTTTTCTATGTTTAACAAAACTGGTAACTACTGTTGAATTAAAAAAAAATCTAATATATAGTGCACTGCATGATTGCATGAAAAGTAATCAAATGCGTATTTTGCAAGAGTACGTATAATGAACCAGCCCCACTTCCCGCAAATATTCGTAAGTGGACCGGATTCGTAAGTATGTAGAGGTAGTGCCACATTTCACGGTCTAGTTCATTTATTTTGACAGAAATAATGTTATCAATTAAAATTTGTTCCGATTTCACTTATAAGCACCCTCAATGACACCAATTTTCATTTTACTTCTAATTAAACAATAATGTATTAAAAAACACTACATCTGTATTTATTAATAACTCTATTGCACCATAAAATATTACAGTCAGAATTCAAAGAAAGTATCACGACATCAATTCGAAGAAAAGATTTTCTCCAAGCAATTAAAAAATACATTACCCCTCATTATTTCTCTACTAAGTACCAACCATTTCATGCGACTGTTCTTAGAATCTTTAGACTTCAGCGGAAGCAGAAAAAACCTATTTTTCCACAACAATATCTCTCTTTTTTATAAGAAAACGGTTGTCTTCATTATTTTGCGGCGCACCGAGATGGCTTAAAGTTTCCCATTCACGGCAAGACAAATAGACTGAGTATTTCGGTTTGTCGTTCCATCAGACGTTGATTACTTTTGACGAGCCCATTAACTAACTCTGGCTCGGTTTTCATTTTGGAAAATAGATGCGTTTGCTGCGAACCTGATAGATACTTACACCTTAGTGAATTGTTACTTACTTTGAATGAATATTTAACTCGCATTTATTTTATATTGTGTCATCAAAAGCTTAAAGAGTAATTAAACATGTAAAGATATACCTTTAAAATATTGTGTACAAACGTAGAGTTTTTCTTTACTATGTTACAATGAAGTATATTGATAGGATTTTGAAGCGCAAATAAAAATATGTTACTATAATGTTTCAAAGCCGATAGTCACTTGATTACAATATAATAACAGTTTTGTAAAAAAAACCTTAACAAATTGAAGGGAACTGCTCACAAAAAATTACATCATGAATAGATTTCCTTAAAAAGTATTGTTGGTAGGAATACGAGTCCCGACGCTTGAAATTTACAAACCTAAGTCGTCTTACGTCTGGATTCTGAATAACAAAGGCCAAATATGGAAGAGGGAGATACTGTCGCGACATAAACTGGGAATTGAAACCATTGCTTCCAAATACCTACATACTTTTGTGAAAGTTTAATATAAGTGTCTCATAGACATATTGTCAAGAGGATTGCTGTGATTTCAATTTTGTATGAAAACCAAGCCTGTCAATTTTTTTATTCATAATATTATTTTAACCATAAGATTTTAGGTTTCATTAGCCTAGTAAGACGGTCCGCCCGATTGTGAGCGATGGAGCTATGTTCGTTCTTCTTTCATATATGAAATAGACATATAATAAACAAAATTATATCCACAATAAGTAATATTCACTACAAACCCTTTTCAGATTTACCTACTAAGTATACGCCCTATAAAAGGTTTTCTTCCTATTGATACGTATAGAGCAACAATATAGCAAAGGTTCCTATTGTATGTTTAGTAAAGAATTCTAACACATTTACACGTGTAACATCATTTAGTTTGATTAATGGCCGTTTATTCAGAATAGTTGAGAACCTATCGCTCGGTCCAAGGACAGATTAGCTTAACAAATAGAAAAACTTTGGGAACCGCCGCGTGTTGAATTACTCGGTTTATTGATGATGTTACAAAACTAGCACTTTGTATTTGCTGGACGTGGAAACTTAAAACAATAAGATTTTTTTGTTTCAATTGAGAAAAAACGCGTTACGTTTACCCCTCCTGTTGGGGGTTCAGTAGAGTTATGTGGAACTTCCCGTGCAGGACTAATACATGGGTATACCAACTTATCTACAGCATCGTCATTATGGTGAGTACCTTCTGGGAATCGCCAAATTCTTAACATCAAATTTATTATATTCGTCTTCACGGTTTTTATAATTGAGTTTTGACAGAAAGAAAACTAAATGTAGTAGGCGCATTTTTCAACCTTTTCGCACCTTTTCCAAGTCAGATAAAATTAAGATCAAGTTACATTTCAGTGATTTTGAGCGCTGACATGACATCCAGGTTTTTGTATATCAATGTTTATAAACTGTTTGTTTCACTGTATTTGTTCTATTAGAGCTAATATTTTATTCAGGCTTTGATTGAAATATGTGGCATGTGAAGTTTGTTGTTTTCTTTGATGAATTAATAAATATAAGAAATGTTAGTAATTTCAAATAAAACATAGGTATAGTGTGTCGTGTATTATTCGATATCGCAGCCTACCTGTTCAATTGCCTGGTAAGGGTTTATTTAGTTTTAAATAGAACAAATGTTTTGATTTATAGTTTTATTTTATCAACTAGGTACTAACTGTGCTCTGTGGGCTTACCTATACACTGAAAAGTACCTTAAAATTATTATTCAGTATTTAAGCTATTTTATACCTAATTTCTACAACCACTTTAGCCATGAAGGTGTGAACAGGTAACAAAAAAAGCTTGAGCCAATTAGATCATACGGGCTACTTTTCAGCAAGTAAAACCTATCACAGCTATAACCAAAGAAAATCCTTACTTTTTGCATCGTGGCTAAAAATGATGTTGCTAAAACTGCGGTTATACTAAGAGAATTGGTTTCAACACGAATTGAAAACAGAAACATTTTGGGAGTCAATGAAAAACGTTCCAAAAGCGTCCACTTATTCGAGACTGATTGCGTTACTGCACCGAAGGCCTATGGGACCACTGTAACAAGAGAGCTATACACTCACACTATTGCAATAATTGTATACGGTAAATATACGCTAAATATCAAAACCAGTCTCTCAACATATGTAGGCAGAGAGTCCTCAAGTTTTTCGGGCGCACAGTCAGGAGAGACCCAGACAGCCTGGAGAGGCTGATTATCACCGGCTGTGTCGAAGGGAAGAGGGGCAGAGGGCGTTCTCCTACAAGATGGACCCGCACGACCCAGGACGCTACAGGAGCCACCTTGCAAGCCTCCATACAGATGGCGCAAGACAGGAGCGTCTGGAGGGATCTCGCGACGAGACGAGGACGCGTGTGGCGAGGACTTCGCATCATATCAAGGTCCAATTCGGTCCATTTTGTTGATATCGGTAGGAGGGCACTGTAGCTAGTGAAATTACTGGGCTGTAGGGTCTTAACATTTTATGACTCTTGAGTATGAAGCGTTAGTGCTGCTGTGCGTCCAGAATTTTACATCATTGTGAAATCCTGGGTAGCACTGTACTGATATAGCTTACCAAAAGAAGAGCATCTTGCTCGTTTTGTTACTTCTTTGCATAAAAATGTACGGCTGCATTTTAACTCACGCGTAAAAAATCCCGCTTGCTTATGCTCTGAAGAAGAAGACTAACTACACAGCGTCAGTTTTGTTTTGAAGCACGACATCTGCCTTTAGTAACAATAGCGCGTAGGTTGCATCGTATTGGTTACGCCCCGGCGCCAACATTTCCGCACTTCAAATTGATTGGAAATTTTCATCAATGCTCAAAAGTTATTGGCATTTTCCTCGCTATTGGAATTTTGAATGAGGGCCCGATGAGGGTAATCTGCAGGTGAACAGGTGACGCCGCTGATCTGAATAAAGGTTATGTTCAGAACTGGTTTGAGTCTACTGATTCACTTGATTTTAAGCAAATTTTAAACCAAAAATCATGCGGGTTTCACGATCGTGTATCGGTAGTAAAGTCAGGATGGGATCCTGTCTTTTAGATTTAATCTGTAACCATCTTCTGCTGGCTTAAAATCTAAAATACGAGACCTCATTTCAAAGCTTCATTTTCAAAGAAACCTTTCCTAGAGCCTATCTACGTCATAATAACGATATGCGCTAATAGATCTACCAGACAATCTCGATTTTCTTTTATATACGGAAGACAGGATACCGAATTTAATTGAATTCTCTAACTGGATGTATTTACATAGATGTAGTTGAGTGCCTTCATACAGAATTTAGATTGTATTATTATTTGCTTAAAAATTTACTTGTAGGTAGCAGAAAAAAATTACAATGAAATAAAAATGTACATTCAATGCGACTCGGGACCTAAATGCCATCAGGTATTTATAGCTGTACAAAAATATTGTTAAAGCTGAGATGATATTTTTATAACAGAATAATTTATATATCGGCAGCTTAGATTATAGCTACTTAGTTTAGACGCCACATAGTTAAATTCGGTGGACCAGAGACGGAAGTGGCGCCATCTCTTGTGTAACGCAGGCAACATCGCATTTTCATGATCGGTTGACAAGTAAAGGGGAGTGACGGGAAGTGACGTTAGCCAATGAGAGTCGAGTAGTTGCACGGTCGTCCGCTAGGGGCGCTGTTGTGAGCGAGCGGTAGGGCGGACGGGCGTGAGGTATTATATTGAGCTGTGTAGTCGACGGAGACTCACTTTACGTTTGGATGGCGGCTGGGACGGTCACTTTACTTCGGGACGGTACCTCGGACGGACGTTATGTCCGAAGGGTGACTGGGACGGTCACTATACGGTTTGGGTATCGAATTAGTTATCGAAGCGTTCGTAGCTTTGCGGAACACTCGGTCCCCGTTAATATTGTGTAATACAGAGTAGTGTAATATCATCCCTAATCACATTGTAATGTAACTGTTTGCAAGTGTAATAAAACAAATCATCTTGTGGTGTGATGTCTTATTCTTCTCGCCCGTTATATCCACGCTGTAAACCATGCCTGAGGGGCTCCAGAATGAGCGACAATATGGTGACAGTGACACATATAGGTTACTACGCTACGCGCCCGGTATCCTGTCCCGACATCAGAAGTGGGATAAAGAACGGTGAAAGAATTTAACGTGTTTTTTTCAATGTTTCAGTTTGCCTGCCTTGTTCGGCGCACCCGGCTTTACCTGTGGCGAGCGCTGAGTGCGCGAACTGCGCGCTGTGTTTGCACGGATGTCTACGCGATATGCGCGCTGTGTCTGCGAAATGACTACGCCATCTACACGTCGTGTCCGTGCGTTATGTCGGCGCGATCTGTGTACTACGAGCAGCGTTTAACCCGCTATCTGCGCGTGTGTTCTAATTCGTGGTTGCATTGATTACAGTGACATGCAGTGGAGCGCTTTTGCCGGCGCTCATGTGTGCGCGCCTGTTCCTGCTTGCGTGCGTGCATACGTGCGTGTATGCGTGCGTGCTGAGTCTGCTGCGCTGTGACCTGCGACGCTGCTGGTCTAGCACTGAGTCAACCTAGGTGTGACTGTGAGCTATGAGACGATCTGAGAGATCGAGCCGTATCAGCGATGAACATTATTTGGTGAGTCGATTCCATGATTTTTTTGTTCATGCCTACTGCAGACTACGTAACCGTAACTTGTTTTGTCTACTCTTGTAGTAGCATTTTAGTGTGCGATGAGCGGTAGTGGAGAATTTGATGCCTGAGCTAAGTTTTAATGTCGCTCAATGATAATTACCTACCCTCACTTTTTTTGTAAATAGTTGAACATGGCTCGCAGTGTAGTCAGCTTAGAACAAAGCTTAGAAGGGTTATCTGATAATTAATAAGGCCCTCGCGTTGTGTTAATGGAAGTAAAATAAGAAATTCTGAGATTTTAGTCTTAGACTGATTACAATAAATGAGGTTAGGTTTGAGTTAGGTTAGGTGCACTATTGAAAATTGCAATTTTAATGCCATGGTTTGTGTACCGGTATAATACGATATTCAGAGATCTTAGGCTTACATTACAATTGAGGTTAGGATTGAGTCAGGTTAAGCAAACGCAATTCTGTGCTGTGGTTATCTTTATTACAGATGAGTGACGTGCAGCAGCGTGTGTGGTTATGCGGCACGCTGGCCTGAGCATCAGCGCGTGTGGTCGTGCGACGCGCGGTCGTTCTGAGTGTGCAGAGGAGAGAGAAAAAAAAGGGGGAGGAGAGAAAAAAAAAAGGGGGAGGGAGGAGAGAGAAAGGATTTGTATCGCCTTTTATGTTAAGCTGCCAGTCACCACGAGAGATAGAGGTCCAAACCAAAACAAACCAAACAAACCAAAAAAAAAAAAAAAAAAAAATTTTGAATTAGTAGCCTTTTTTCACGGTAGTCGATAGCAAATTATCTTGTTTCCATGTCGTAAGGGAGAGTTTGTATAGTTCATGCGGGTTTTTATTTCGAGTTATAATAGTTTCCAACTCTTGAAGTGAAATTACCTAGACAAAGTGGTGTGATCAGTTGCGGTTGGAGGTGACACGGCTGTTCGATGTGTGTTGTGAGATAGTCGAAAGGATTCAGATGTCTGGGTCGAACCCTATGGGCTACTGCGGGAGCTATAGATCGAAGAGACTCTGTTATCCGGGCTATTGTTATGCTGTGAGTGCATAGTGAGTAGTCGTGGGGATGCAGAGATCCGGGTCGAACCCTACTGGCCGCTGCGGTTGCCGTAGATCGAAGGGATTCTGTTATCCGGGCTACTGTTGATGCGGTGAGTGCATGGTGAATAGTCGAGGGGATGCAGAGATCCGGGTCGAACCCTACTGGCTGCTGCGGTTGCCGTAGATCGAAGGGATTCTGTTATCCGGGCTATTGTTGATGCGGTGAGCGCATAGTGAGTAGTCGAAAGGATGCAGGGGTCCGGGTCGAACCCTACTGGCTGCTGCGGTTGCCGTAGATCGAAGGGACTCTGTTATCCGGGCTATTGTTGGTGCAGTGAGTCCAGAGTCAGTCGAAAGGATTTTGTGATCTGGGTCGAACCCTACTAGCTGCTGCGGTGGCTGTAGATCGAAGAGACACTCTTATCCGGTCTGTACTGCTGGTGCATCTTGAGTTTTGAGCTGTCGCGTGTCACAACCGAACTTGATGGCATACTAAGTCGCTGGGGTATATTTTCTAATGAGAGCCTCAATTATCTGTCACTTTTGAAAGAATTATGTCAGGATATTATGTCAGGATAATTATGTCAGGATGAACGAGCGGTGTAATGTGGAATCAATTAACATGGTGTCCTTTTGTTATAGATGTGCAGTAAGATCGCGCTGGGAGAGCTCACCCTGCGGGAGTTCGCTCTGCAAGAAGATCGCCCGAGGACGTGCGAGCGTCAGGAAGGCCGTATCGGCAGCTTAGATTATAGCTACTTAGTTTAGACGCCACATAGTTAAATTCGGTGGACCAGAGACGGAAGTGGCGCCATCTCTTGTGTAACGCAGGCAACATCGCATTTTCATGATCGGTTGACAAGTAAAGGGGAGTGACGGGAAGTGACGTTAGCCAATGAGAGTCGAGTAGTTGCACGGTCGTCCGCTAGGGGCGCTGTTGTGAGCGAGCGGTAGGGCGGACGGGCGTGAGGTATTATATTGAGCTGTGTAGTCGACGGAGACTCACTTTACGTTTGGATGGCGGCTGGGACGGTCACTTTACTTCGGGACGGTACCTCGGACGGACGTTATGTCCGAAGGGTGACTGGGACGGTCACTATACGGTTTGGGTATCGAATTAGTTATCGAAGCGTTCGTAGCTTTGCGGAACACTCGGTCCCCGTTAATATTGTGTAATACAGAGTAGTGTAATATCATCCCTAATCACATTGTAATGTAACTGTTTGCAAGTGTAATAAAACAAATCATCTTGTGGTGTGATGTCTTATTCTTCTCGCCCGTTATATCCACGCTGTAAACCATGCCTGAGGGGCTCCAGAATGAGCGACAATATGGTGACAGTGACACATATAGGTTACTACGCTACGCGCCCGGTATCCTGTCCCGACATATATAACATGAAATTTGAAGTATAACATGAAATTTTATGAATTGTTGCTTTTTAATATAATTTTATTTCACATTTACATATAAATGTAATGTTCAAAGTATCCTACAAACGGCAGTAGGTACATAACTTTTCCAATGTAATAGTTACATGGTACCTAGTTCTTCAGCATTGCAGAGAAAACATGGTAAGTTTGAAGGGAATGCTAATGCGTCACGTAACAGCAATATGTGAGAACGGCGCCCTAACAAAACAGAAATATTGGCACACGTAGCGCCGCACTTGACCAAATTACGAGGGCTACAAACTATGGAATAAAGGCGCGACTCCGCGCATTAAAACAAAAGTGAAACAATAGTTTTAAGTGCATGCGCACTGTTATTTTTTTGTTTATACCAGCTTTTATTTACTATCACCTGTTTGTTGTCTGTCTGTCTGTAATCAAATTTTAGTTAGTTTAATAGTTAATTTTTATTTTGATCTTAGAAGTTTAATTTGATTCTCTTCTCAATTTCTGATTGAGCTGAAATTTGACATGCATGTATAAATCGGCTGACAATGCAATATTATTATGACATGGAGCTGATCTGATGATGGAGCATCAAAGTGGCCGTAAGAACTTCGTAATTAAACGACGCAACCCCATCGAATTAGGACTCATTTGATTTTGACAAGTACTTTGGTGCTAGATGGTAATATTAATAAAAGTTTGTTTTGAAAAGGTTTCATAAAAAATCACTTATTTATTATTATAATAATAAATAAGTGATTTTTTATGACAACAAATAACAATAAATAATATTAACTAATAATTATTAGTTAATATTATTTATTGTTTATTCCGCTCTACCTCTAGATCCGTGAGTCTAACTATGTTTTAAGAGGTGACGAGGAATTCAAACGATACCAATTAGTGTTTAGTATTAATTCCATCACCTAGTACACCACCCGCCCTCCCGCTTATGCATGCACTAAGCTAAAAAACGGTCAAGTACGAGTAGGACTCGAGCACCGAGGGTTCCGTATTAACCTACGGCTTTCTACGGAACCCTAAGGAAAAGTGGGTATAATATTATATACTGTAGGTTTTGATTCCCGAGATCCCGATTGCGAGTACTTGCGAGTTTGAAAATATGCGGCTAAAATTGCTGTTTCTTTTGATTGCGTTGACATAGATGTTTGATTTTTTTACAGCTTAAAGTTATTATAAAGCTGAGTATTTGGTATGAATTTCAATTTAATACCTGTACGCGTTCTTGAGGAAAGGGATAGTAAATACAAAATTATTAAAAATATTTTTTATATGATGTAACTAAAAATTTACAGTTTTCGCAATTTTTCCTGTGCCTGTGATTTAAGACGTTGCTGCGAACCAAATTTCAAGATTCTGAGTTAACGGCAAGTACCCTGTAGGTTTTGATTCCCTTGAGAGTAGTCGCGAGTTAAAAAATACGGCTAAAATTGCTGTTTCTTTTGAATGCGTTGAGATAGAGGTTTGATTTTATTACAGTTTAAAGGTATTATAGATTTTAGTATTTGATATGAATTTCAGTTTAATACCTGCACGCGTTCATGAGAAATAAGGTAGTAAGTATGAAATTTTTAAAAAGATTTTTTTATATGATGTAACTAAAAATGTACAATTTTTCCATTATCTGTGCTCTAAGGGATTGCTTTTTATCAAATTTCAAGATTCTACGTTCACGGCAAGTACCCTGTAGGTTTTGGTTTTTTTAGAGTAGTTGCGTGTTTAAAATTTCGGCTAAAATTGCTGTTTCTTTTGAATGCGATAACACGGAGGTTTGATTTTATTACAGTTTAAAGGTATTATAGATTTGAGTATTTGATATGAATTTCAATTTAATACGTTTACGCGTTCATGAGAAAAGGGGTAGTAGGTATAAAATTTTTCAAAATATTTTTTTCATATGATGAAATTAAAAATTTATAGATTTCGCAATTTTTCCTTTATCTGTGCTCTAAGGAATTGCTTCGTGCCAAATTTCAAGATTCTGAGTTTACGGGAAGTGCCCCGTAGGTTTTGATTTATTTGGTAATGTCGAAAATTTGCTGAAATTTGCGACATATTTGACTATATCTTTTTAATGCGTTGGCCTAGAAGTTTGAATTTTTCACAGCTCTAAGAAGCAATGGACTTTAGTATTTCCTATAAATTTCAGCTTGTTACCTCCACGCGTTCCTGAGAAAAAGGGTCTTGACAGACAGACGGACGGACGGACGGACGGACAACAAAGTGATCCTATAAGGGTTCCGTTTTTTCCTTTTGAGGTACGGAACCCTAAAAATTTGCTAAAATGTGCTAATTGTTAGTATTAGTAATGTGAGCAGGTAGCTAGATGGAAAGGGTACAAATTTATGGACTTATTTATATATTTATTTAATTTTGTTAAGTGCGATGAAGTTACAAAACAAAAGCGCATCTGAGACCACACAAGAAATATACCCATAATATGTAGATTTGCTCAGATCCCGAAGACGTATTATTTGGTACGAACTGCACGGCAGCAGTATTGTTTTATGGAGCGTCTGTCTTCGTTAAAATAGTCCGTTCCGAGGCCCTACATTTTATACGCATTAGCGGGGGCTTGATTGATTCCAACCATTTTTTATTGTACCTACTTAGATCTGGGTCATGTGAAGTAAAAGGTAAACTCCTATTGAGAGGGTTTTTGGATTTTGGTGCTACATTTCCGTATAGAAAAATTGTGATCATTTCTCATCAGCCCATGCTTATATAGGTAACTATGTTCTAAATGACCTCAACATGATGATTTAGAAGAAAAACAAAATACTATTACTATTCGTAATACATTTAAAAATAATAATATCCTCACAATTACATGTATATATTTTGATCTTATATATCTATGAAATTTGTATGTTTGTTAAATCTAACCTCAACTATTTTTTTGAAATCAGATCAAGTCGCCAAGATATATTACGAACAAAACATAAAAATAATATAGCCATACCACAAATAAATAATACCATGTACCATAACAGCTCTTACATAATGGCTCTCAAAATTTACAATAAGTTATCTACTGAAATGAAAACTCTGACCAAGGGAAAATTCCAATCTCAGTTAAAAATATGGTTGATTGCAAAAACGTTTTATTCTATAAAAGAATTTTTTGACGATTAATATAATATTGTATACTTTAAAATTACTAATTATAGATGCAATGTAAATGGCTTTATTAACTATTATGCTTATATTAGTTTCTTTCTGTCTCTGTGTATCAAGCTGTATTTTGAGTTATTAAGTCTTTATTTGTATTAGGTATTATTATTGTACGTCCGTAAAGGGCAAGCTGCCATACCTTGAAATGTACCCTAACATCTGTACCTAACTTTAAGCAGTTATTGACAATAAAAATATATTCTATTCTATTCTATTCTATTCGACACGAAGAACTTGGATAAGCATAAAAATGTTTAAAAAAAACTGACACATGGTTCGAACCATAATATTATTAGTATCGTCTTTGGCCAACTTTATGACGACTGGGAGGGATTTATCCCGCCTTCCAGGTTTAGTCTGTTACCATCTACGGCCTCATCGTCACTTAACATCAACCAAGATCGTAGTGAAAGGCTACCATATTATTATACCAACACATTAACATAATATAATGAATTTTAAATAAATCTGGCCCATATGCCATACACACTACTATACACTATACGTACACACACACACTACACATTACTATACTTATACTATTGACTTTGAGATAGACGCACTAACGACTCAGTCCAATTCTATGTCCTGATACCCTACGGTTAGAAGGTTAGATAGGCTAGCGAAATTGCAGGGTTTCAAGCGGTGCGAGGTATAGTTACAGTTAACAGGGAATTTAAACTAAATGCCAAGATTATTCTGCGATGTTCATAGCCGTTGCAGCATTGTTTGCTTCTCATTCACCTTGTCAAGAAAAGCATTTCTGATTAATTTAATTAAAATTGGATTATGAATCTCGACAATAAGCCATAACAGCACCTAAACGTTAAAAGCACTGTGCATTTACGTAAATCTTCTTCTTCTTCCTGCCCTTATCCCACACTAGGTAGGGTCGGCACAACACGTTTTTCTCCTCCATTCTGATCTATCATCCGTCATATCTGCATCCACTCCCCTATATAATATAAATCTTATTAATATTATAAACGTGAAAGTTTGTAAGAATGGATGTCTGGATGTTTGTTACTCTTTCACGCCTAAACTGGTGGACCGATTGAGCTGAATTGGTATAAGGATAGCTTAGACCCTGGAATAACACATAGGCTATAGTACAGCGGGTAAAACCGCTGGGCGGAGCTCGTAAGATTATACTATTATTCATGAAAGATAACTTAATTTGATTACATTGTTCTGTTTAGTATTTTTGTACCAAAATCAACGCAGCAACTTCATTTAACATTTTATATTATGCTGACGGTAATATAAAGGTAAAATCAAATTTAATTTCGTTTCGTTTTTCGGTTATAAATAAAACTAAGATATTTAAGACATAACCCTTTTCAGTAAGTGACATATAAAATAATAGTTGCCACCGTTTCGCTTCTCTATTTGTTCCATTTTTTTAGCCCTGGAAAATCTTCATCATCACGAGGGGTTCAGGGCGGTATGTGGGACTCCTTCGCTGAAGATGTGCAACCATGTGGGGATACCCAGTAAAAAACCTGCGGCTGTTCCTACAGGATCCCATAATTCCGGAGCAGCAGGTACGCCAAAGCACTCCGCGGCCTTCTCTATTTAATCTATGTAGTAACGTCCACATATTCTGTTGTAAGCACATATTAACTGCCGGTAATATTGTCCTGCCACCCACAGTGACGTCACAAATTAAAGCTCACCTACGTTTGTCCGGTTTAATTAAAATCATTATTTCAAAATGAGTTCACACGGAGTAATTGCTTTGCAAGCTATTGGTAGGCTGGCCATGTTTTATGGACGCTTTGATATAGTATTAAATTACGTACTAACGAATGGTTAAGGCACTAAATGTCGTTGATAAAAAAGACAGTGTTTTATGTTTTTTTTATTACTATTGTAGAGGTAAATATAATAAGCTGATGCCTAGCCATGTATGTGGTTAGTGGACAGATACCATGACTTTTATTGTTAAAGTTTCTAATCTCTTTTTAGGAAGAGCAGAATAGATGCAACGTAGCTTAATGTGCAATACCGCTGTCTCATTAAAAATAACAAAAAGCGAGATATGAATGCCGTGTCAATAATATTATTATTAACAATTATACTATGACATGGCTATCTTTCAGTCAACAACAGAAAACGAAAAAATAATAAAATGATTTAGAACTTTATCAGTGACGTTCCATTGACCGTTAAAGGCGCTATTTCCATTACTTTTTTCCCGTTTGGAGCGATCCACAAGTTCTAATTTCCAACGGGTGTTAGGTCTACCGCGTCATTTTAAACATATAGATGGGCTCCACTGAGCTACAGAAATATAATTATAAAACAAAATCTGTACTTCATGTATTTTATTTTACAATTTTGGAAAACTTAAACCTAGTATTTATACCTATATTCTACTAAAATACATTTACAAGTTTCCAAAATGGATATTCCAAGAACCTAAAACCATCACTATTTATAGATTTTCAGTGACCGACGTACCATCCTAGGATTATGCTTCCACAAAGCTCAAAATCTGAGCATGTGAATGTATCTAAAATCGGAGGTATTACGCAACACCAGGTTTAGAACCGATCTGTAAAGGTAGTCTTCAAAGCAATCGATATAAGCTAAGCTGGAAGATAAATAATAAATACTCGTCTTATGGTATACAAGCACTAGTTTTAGAAGCGATTTTTGTAAAGCAATGTGTGTTGAATAATTATTAATTGAAGTTTTATTAAAAAGCTTCTGTGGGTTCGTAAAAATCTTTCTGTCGTCTCTGGGAAATATACTACTTAGAAGTATAAGATTGCTCAACATACAACAGGCAGCGAGGGTCATTTACTCGTACCATCAGGACTTCTTGTTAAAATTGAACTAAAAAAATGATTTTATAAGCCTGCTAACTTCCAATGTATCATAATGTATGTATGTATGTATGAATGTCCAGTACATTCAATTTTACTACTCAATTTTATTTATAAATTAGTCCTATAAATCGACCAGAATAAATTGTTGTGTTTTTTTAATTCTCAAGTTCAAAATATTTCTTCAGCCTAAACCATTAACTTTGTTTGGTAGAAATCCTATTTATTCTACGCACTATCGCACTGTTGGACAAAGATTTCCCCCAAATCCTACAATATCTGGGGGCACGGCAGTGCCCCCGCCAAGTCGAGCAAAAAAAGCGGCACGGCTGTACCATCCTTTTCTGGAAGCAGTTCAGACCATTTTCGACCCCCTATAACTTAGTTGTGGAAAAAACTAGAAGCTTCAATTTTTAACAACCGAGTATGCATTGTATAAGCACGATTTATTCCAAATTTCATTCAATTTGAACAAGTCGTTTAAAAATTCTTACTAGTCAAAGTTTTGTAATTTTGTCACTCACTCACTCACTCACTCACTCACTCACTCACTGACCGATCATCAAAAGTCTAAGGCACTTCTAGCAAACATAGAAGGTTCAAACTTGGTATATACTTAGAGTTTATTGTATAAACCATAGGAAAACTAAAAAAACATACAATTTCGGTCTAGTTTTCGAGATACATAAACTGCATAAATAACTTTGTAATCCCGTATAAATGTATAGGATTACAAAGTTACATTTGCAGTCAACGGCAAAAATGCATAAAATCCCAATAATAATGTCATAATATATATGCCGTAATAATGTATAAAGCCAGGGAGAGATTATCCCGCCTTCTAGGTTTAGTCTGCTCCCATCTACGGGCGTCGTCACTTAAGATCAGGCGATATCGTGGGCAAAGGCTAACCTATAACGAATAAAAAAAAACAAAAAGTAGTGAGATGCCACCAAAAACATAACTTGTAAAAAATACCAAGTCTCGCAACTGCAGTTCTTCTACCGTAAAAAGTTGTGAGATCCATGTACTACCTAGTCGGTAAAATCTTTTGTGTTTTAAATTAATAGATTGACTTGGCAATCGCACTATTATGTCGGTATATTACTTGAGAGATACATTGTTGTGTTTTCATGCGATGGCCAAGTCAATCTATTGATTTAAAACACAAAAGATTTTACCGACTTGGTAGTACATGGATCTCACAACTTTTTACGGTAGAAGAACTGCAGTTGCGAGACTTGGTATTTTTTACAAGTTATGTTTTTGGTGGCATATTCTTATTCTATCACAGTCTAGTAGGCATCTAGGTTAAATCACCTTTTTTGGCCGGTTTCATCTCTATCTAATATATTCTATTATTATTTATGTCTCTATTCTTTGGTATTATTCCATCACTCAACAAAAAACTATTGATTTATTCTCTGCGGCCCGAGCACACTTTGACATTGACATACTCGTAAGACTAGCAACTCCCGTCCCACTGTCAAGAGTAATCTGACATATATCAAGACGCTACTCTTGCTACTCGCGCTGTCATTGCATACGATTTGTAGCTACTCCCAATGTCATTGTGCTCTTACAAACGTCAATTACTCTTGACAGCGGGATGGAAGTTGCTAGTTTTATGTCAATGTTTTCATGTGCTCCGGGAGCTGCTAGAAAGAATTGTCAGGAAGGAATGTCGGAACGGATGCCTACGATTACGCAAGTCACAGTCCTTATTTAAGGGCTGCATTGCTCCCTTATTTGCTTAAATGTGAGCAAATTCTCATTACAAAACGTCAAAAGTAAATTTTAATGAGAATTGAACACTTAAAGCATTTTCGTGAAGCAGAGCAGCAGATTTAGCCATGAAAATCCGGCAAAGAAGAGAAGTTATTTAACAAAAAATATTGTCTAATTTTCAATCGAAGTTCCTAATTAAACATACCATTAAGTACACCTTCACCTTTCAATCCTTCCTTGTATCACTACACCTTACTTATACGCCGTAAATGATAATGTGTACAAACAGCCCGCAATTACAACAGACATCAAGTAAACGATCAAAGGAGTAGAAATGACGATAACAGTGCGTCTTTACCCTCATAATGCAAACCAATAAATTGCCAGGCCCAGGTGTTTGTAACTTTATTGCTTACTAACGATTTCATTTATTAAGATGTACGGAATCCAGGTAAATAAATCGGCATTACTTTCGCAGTCGCGAGATATCGTTTCATTGAATTTTCCGGGAAAATACGATGGTTATATTGGTGTAAGAATTTAATGGTCTTTGTGTAGGCAGAATTGTATAAGTGATCTTTGTGCCGGATATTTTGATTAGCTTGGATTGTTGACATGTTAGGCTCAGATTAAATATAGTAAATTGGTTTCTAGCTCTACGCGTTGGTATTTGTTGATCTGAGGTAGCTAATATTATTGATAGCTGTTTTTTATATATATTTTTATTCATTATAGGTAAGGCTTTGACCACGATCTCGCGTGATGTTAAGCGACGATGTGGCTGTAGATGGCAACAGACTATACCTAGAAGGCGAGATAAATCCTGGCTTCACTGAACATCATGCCGGAACACAGTCACAATGACCGCTTGGCGGACACGGTTTTGTCCAGTGGGTGGTAACTAGCAACGGCCGAAGCCTACCACCAGTATAGCGAGTAGAAATACCGCACATAACTAATTAAAGTCATTGGTGTGGTGGTCATTGGTCGGTATTCGAACTCGGTGGTCCAGATTTGCACCCACACCACATAACCCCCTGGCCACCACCGATTCTAAATTTTTGTTTTTGTCCCAATACGGGGTAAGACTGGGAAAGACCCTCCTTTCGTCGTGCTATTCCGTTTTGTCGAGGGCTTCATTGATAGTAAAGTGGAACTCAAACTCGTCTCGCTATCAGGGTCAATTTTAGTGCCTGCTGATACGATGCTTGGTGTTGATTAGTGACCACGTGATTGTTATTTTGGCTCTCGTCGTACATGCAGCAGATGTGGTCTTAAAATAAGTAGAACATATTAATAATTGCTAAATAAGATCCATTTAAATAAATGTCATAATGATAAATTAGTTTTTCAGTTTTTAGTACTCACATTTTTTATTTCAAGTTTAGCTATGAACTAAGACTGCTTATTAAAAATAACTTTTTCAATATTATCTTTTATTGAACCTCACAGACTGAAAGACTTAACAAGTACTGCTAGTTATTCAGAAAACGTATTACTTCTAAAGGGGCTTACTGCAAATTACAATTTCTTTCTATAAAGGTACTTTTAATTTGTGCGAGCAACATAACTATAATATATGTGGGAGGTGAAGCAAATTGCATGTTTCTTGAGAATTTGTGCAAAACTTAATAATATCATAATTTACAAACGTTTAATATTACATTCTAGTACTTAGAAATAATTTTAAAATCTGAGTATGTACCTAGTTGTGTAAATTAAAAGACTTTTTAATCTTTAAAGCTATATTCAATGTGGAAAGGTAGACTTAGTCTAAGAAATGTTCAGCAAGAAAAAAAATATTTGGCATATACATTACATAATATTATGTAGGTACTTGCACTTCGATATCGCGTAGGCAATAGGTACCTGGCATTGCAGACGTCTATAGGCGAAGATTCACCATCTAGTGGATCGCTTGTGTGTCATTTTTATATCTATATTTTTTATAGCCTTTGATATTAAGCCATAATGCGGCCGTTTATGGTAGCAGACTAAACCTATAGGGCGGAATAAATACCTACCTGATTTCACTAAACATTATACACAATATTTATTTATATATGTATAATATTGTTTTTTATACTTCAATACCTTTTAAATAAGTACATCTGCGTTTGTATTTATGTATTTATATATTATATAATATGTATCTATATATTTATTTATAATAATAATATGTATAATGTATGTATTATAAACTTTCTCACATAGATATTCTGTAACTAGATTGAGATATTGCACACCGCCGTCTATTATTGTATTTACAGTCCTGTTTCATTCCCAGGTTGTCTGTGAGAAATTGCCTAGTGCGATAAGACCGCCGATTGTTTACCTAGCATTAAGATATCTAGATCATTAAGCTTTTTTGTAATCGTTTGGTATGCAATAAAGTATTATTCTATTCTATTCTATTCTATACCGGAACACAAATATAATGACCGCTGCATGGTGACACGGATTTGGACGGATTTGGATTTGAGTGTGGTGGTAAGCATACCACCAATGTAAGTATCTGTCTGCTAACGTGAAACTTGTAGCAACATAAATAGGAAGGGCACAATCCAAAATAAGGACTTACCGGAAAAAATGTTTTGTAAAACTTTATTTTTATCAGAACGATCAGGAAATGCCCCAAAAGTAAAACTTATCAAAGGGAACAATATCCTTAACGAAGCCACAAATCCTTCCTAGTTCTAAATTCAAAGTTCATGTAATCAAAGCATGTCAACGACCTCTTGGCCAGCCACTTCTAGTCGCCGCACTTCCGCGACTTTACTTCCAAAGTACAAAGTCCAAACCTCGCTCAGTCGGGCCCTATCTGCAGAATAGGGCAGACGTGTGGCATTATTGCCGCAGTCGATTTTACGCGAGTGGTGTCTTTCGCGGGTTTTCTTTGTGAAAAGTTGATGCTGTTTTCGAAACTGGTATGTCGTTTTGTTACTTTTTAGATTAGATTTTAGGCTTATATGTTTGTTTGGTGATTGTAATAAGTTTTTCGTTTTTGGAGGGAAACAAAAGTAGGTGAAAAAAAAATAAACGGGTCCTAAAAATAAAAAAACAATATTATTAATATTTAAAAATAATAAAAAACAATATTATCAAATTATTTTTTTTATATTCAGAGGATATTCCAGAACGATTAAAATTAAATTTACCAAAATTAATTTTCCTGTGAAGAAAGGTTAGCGATGGTTGGTTACGCAGGTTGTGATGTAAAGTTTGGGAGATTAAATGGTTTCTACTTTTTTATTTATTTATTTATTTAAAGAGCTTAATCATTATTTACAAACGATTATTACGCTCTGATAAATTTTTCTTATAAGTAAATCTTACTAATATTATAAACGTGAAAGTTTTTAAGAATGAATGTCTGGATGTTTGTTACTCTTTCACGCCTAAACGGGTGGACCAATTGAGCTGAAATTTTGTATAGAGATAGCTTAAACACTGGAATAACACATAGGCTACACAAGTACTGCGGGTAAAACCGCTGGGCGCAGCTAGTGACACATAACGAAGAGTTACTAGCTCAACAAAACACAATAATACGTTTTGTTGTGCTAAGATTACTCGAATAATCGAAAGTAAACATTTTTACGTAAAAAAAATAATCTTCTTCATATAACCGATAGGTTTGTTTGTATTCTGAATTATAAAATATTTTTATATGTTGTACTTACTTATGTTGATATTAATGTGACTTTTCTTCGAACTAATAATGTAATATTTGCAAACATGCATATAGACTGGAATCAAAGAGCTTTAATATGAAAAATATTCAATTGAAAAGTGTTCCAAGAAATCGCTACAAAATTTCATCTTTTATTTATTGCTTTACAAATTGTAAAGGTGTTTCCACGCTACTTTTACTTAATCTATAAAATATATCAATAATGATTACCTATAGGTCAGAAAATGCTTACTCAAAAAAATAACGAAATCTCATATTTTATTGTACTTGTACAAGTTAAATAGGGGATAAAAAAATGCACGCTCGCGAATCAATCACTGCTCTCCGCAGTAAACGCAGAAAAACTAAATTTATTGACATAAAATTACATCAAAACAAATTATAATGATTACATTGGTCATGAAACTAGTTAAAACTGTGTTTTCAAACCATTCAACAATCATGTGTAATGTTAATTATTGCGTTTTATTTTATCATTGTTTCAATAACCTCTTAATAAGTAAAGGTCATGCAACGTGAATTTTGCCCATTTTTTTATTTATTAAAAGAATAATAATTATTATTGTGTCTATAATAATATTATACTGGTTGTCACAACTACATCAAACTAAGATACATACATTATGCATGTATGTCGTAAAATAAGATGAGAAGGTGGTATTATGTTGTTCTGGTTCAGGCTATACTTTAAAGGTGGTTGGATTCCTTCAAATCTCTTCACATTACTTAAAATTATTATTAAAATAGCAAATCGACTGCTCGACCGTCCTGACAAATGATGTCTGCCATCCATCCACCTCCTGATCCAAGGAGAACCACTGGCCACTACGTTGCCAGTATTAATTAAAAATAAGGTAGTAATAAAACTTATCAATATCCTCCGCGCCGACATGTATGATTTTTCAACTCATCTACCATCCAGTGGCACTCGTGAGAGCAAAACTCAATAATGGATCTTGATGCTGTCACTCTTCAAACATGAGCTGTTTAGTTGTGTTTTTCTTGATGATTTTTTAAATTTTCTTCCGTGTAGTAATATAAAAGTTATACCCACAAAAGATGTTTCGATTTTCTAGAATGATGTGGATTTTTTTTTTTCAAACCAATAAATGAGCTCATAAGGAATAAAAATATTTTATGGCCAATATATTAATAAGACGACGCTGGATGCAGGTCGCTTCCAACCGGTATGTATGGAGGTCCAAAGGGGAGGCCTATGTTCAGCGGTGGACGTCCTGTGGCTGAGCTGATGATGATGATGATATTAAGACAGTACGCTAACCTATAATGAATAAAAATACATACGACATTATAGCCATTAAATGATTATATTTCATTTGGTGTGTATGCACCTTAAGGCGTTCAGTTTAAATATTTCACGCGCGGCAATCAAGGGCTGGTGCCCTGCGATTAATTTCCAAGGCCCGTTTGGTAATTACGTTACAGTATTTACCGGCAATTAATCGAAGACGAGAAAACGGTCAGGTACTATTTGTTGGGACAAATGGGTTCTCATTTTAGGACTCTTATACCTGACAATTAACTTAGTTTTATTGGCCTAATAAAATGTAATAAATATCGGCAGTTGTAATATCTAAAAACATATTAAAACTAGCTAACGCTCCCGAAATCGTTTCTTATTGAATGTCTACGCTACAAGTATGCAAAATGTTAACTCAATCCGTTCTGCGACTTTACTTAACCTGTGCCGAGATCACGCTTTCCTTTTATGAATACGGAACAAAAATAAAAGGCTGCTGCTTGTACCTATGTACGTAGCTAAGATTGATTTTACCTCTATATTTTTGTCTATAAGATGTAAAATAAAATTCATCTATCTTCCTATGAGCATAATTTTTATTTGAAAGTATATAGTATGTAGCTATCATGGCCCAGAGGTTCATATGTCCGCCATATATATAGAAACCCTATGGCAAAAATGTCGTCTGGGAACTACCGTGTCTCAGAAGGCACTTAAATCTGTAGGTCCAGGTTGTTTCTTATAAGATGTGCAGGAGGCAGCCGTCAGGTCATGTTGAAGGCCGTGTAGGTATCATTTAGCAACCAGAAACGGCAACATATGGCTTGGCCGGACAGCCCTATAATTATTGTGATATGACTTTGACTATGATCGTAATTGGAGTAACCTGTTCTGTTGGAGTGATAACCCCTATTATTATTATTATGGGAGCCTTATATTTTATTCTGCTTTTTACTAAACAGTATCCTTCTAAGTTGAACTCAGGACCTATGTTTATTCAAAGCCTTGAAATAACATGGACTACGTAAGACATATTTTTGCTACTATACATAATGTTTGCATGGAATATTCCGTTGTTATTGTGACCCAATGATATCCATCGGACAATGTCTACGTGTGTAGAATTTTAAAACTTATATAGGTAATGCGCTGCCAAGTCTAACGCTATTAAAAATTGTAATTTTATATGGGTAATAATTGACCAGTTTTTAATTGCATGTTGTTAAACTAAATGTTAAGTAAAAGGTACATATATTGCAATGCAATAAAATGCACCTCATAAGTATCTAGTTGTACTCATTCTACCAAATTGTAACTAAGATATTTTTATCGCTGAAGTCTTAAGTCCTAACCAATCTTTGAACTTTGCATCGATAGGTCAGTCATTTAAGTCTACATACATGATATTTAAATTAAATAATACGCTTACGTTAGTTTCAATGTAGACTCATCATCATCATCAGCCTATGTTCGTCCACTGCTGGACATAGGCCTCCCCATGGCACGCCACTCAACAAACAACAATCAATGTTAGACTACCAGATTATATAACTTTTAACATTTAAGCGTACCAAGTGCGTTCGTTTGCCTCATACCCACATACACACAATATAGGTTTTTTTCATCTACAGTTTGCTGCTCAGGCTTATGCAGCACCATTATATCCCCATAAAATAATAATACATACAGCTACATATCAAGGATTTAAAACTAAATGACATTTTTTTTTATTAAAATTAGTTATAACTTTTAACTTTAGATTTTCATTTTGCCTAATCTTTTTTTGACACACACAATATACCTCTAGGTATGTAAACAAATTATTCAGACCTATTTTAATGACCTGTTAAACCTAAATCTTCAAAGGCGTCACAGCAAGGCCTAATTAATGCTGGTAAGACTCCCATTTCACCTTAAATAATTAATATCTACAGGGTGTTACATACCTTTATAATTATAACTGGCGATTATGGCGGTGAATAATGACACCCTATGTTTTAATGACACTATCATTATTTTGATGGTATCTTTTGTCATTTTTTGGGGGGAAATGGGGTCGTGTGTTTTTTATGCGTCCTGTACATTAAGGACGTGTTTCCGGTAATATTGTTCCAAATTAAAGTAATTATATCAGCGGCGTGTGGTAGCAAATAGCCAGGCGCGCTTAGTTGACGGTCAATAATATTTGTAAAAATATAGAGTAGCTGCGAGCAAAGGTTTGTTTCGCATATGGTTTAATTTAGGAACAAAACTCTATTTTAGGTTTTAAAAGGTACCACCACTACTACATTTAAATTTTATAACATTATGCATGCTTTATGTTTTACTTATTGTTTTTTTTTCAAGAAACTATTTTGTGAAGTTCTTAATTTATAATGTCATTTCTTTTTTGTTTTATATGTAACTTGTATCACAATATTCCGTAGACATAAGTGCGGAGACAAATAATGGGAGAAGTCATTGGTTCCTGACACACAGAAATTAACTAGTTTAGGAACCTTTGGATTCAAAAATTGATTATGTACATGTAATGTCAAGTAAATAAACATTAAACATTTATATTATCTGCGCCATAATATTTTATGCCAAATTTTAACTAAAACTACGTTTAATACTAACGGTAATTGTATATTGCCGTTAGTCGTTTTATTTAATATTAAGTCATTTATTGTAAATTTCTTTTTTTCTTGGTCACAATAAAGAGTTTTTGTATTGTATTGTATCATACAGATATTAATGTCATATTATCCTAAGTGACATTGGCTGTATTTCACCAGCAACATATCGTTCATTATCAAGCGAATACCTCGTTCATCGTGACAAAATAAACATAGCTTTTATTAAACCACATTCTCTGTTAATTTAAAATAGTTTATACCGTTCACAGAGCCGGGAGCAAATAATGTAACATCAGTAATGATTATGAAAAACAATGTAGCGTAAATCCAGCTAGAGGCCCTGGGTTCAAATCTCAGTGTGACAAAAAACTTTTCATCTGGACGCTACCGCGTTTAGGAAGGCACGTAAAACTATAGGTCCCGGCTGTTTCCTATAAAACATCTAGGAGGCAGTTGTCAGGTCATGTTGCAGGTCTTGTAGTGATCTCGGCGACCAGAGACTGCAACATATAGGTTGACCACACAATAGGTTGTGTGGGCAACCTACATGTTGCAGCCTGTTGCATGTTGTACACTGTCAGAGTCAAATCATAATGAATAGGCTCATTGTGATTTGACTCTGACAGTATAAATAGGGTAACCTGTTCAGTTGGAGTTTAAAATCCAATTATTATTATCAGGCGAAAGTCTCGGGACAAAATAAACGTAGCTTTTATTAAACCACATTCACAGTAACTTTAAAATAGATATACGTTTGTACCATTCACAGAGCCGGGAGCAAATTATGTAATATCGGTAGACGGAAATGTCACTGTATTACGAGTGATAGACACTGTAAAGTAGCATTTTAGATGAGATGCCTTCCCACTGTTTACTACCCTTGCTTTGATCTATGACTGGGATAGTTACTTACATCCATTTATGCGAAGAGTGGAATATGATTTTAAGCGAGATGTGTTTAATCTAGCTGTGCATAGCAGTTACTTGCTGAAAATGCAGCCTATGTGTTATATCATGGTCTTAGCTGACTATACCAAAATTTCGGTTCGATCGGTTTAGTAGTTTAAGCATGAAGAGGCAACACACATTCATAATTTCGCATTTATAATTTAGTGGGACGTGGGAAAAAAGTGACACCTTATTTTAGTGGTAAATTTTTATGATAATTTTAAACATATTTCTTTATCACAATTAGTCCCACCTACCCTAATGCCAATATTATTAGCAAATTCTCGTATCTAAGTATTCAATAAAAGGTCGCTTACCATTTTTCAACTAACTTCAAAAGTTAACGCTTTCCATATCACTACAATCTCTCCAAGAATTCCTCTACCAACTCGTTTGTATAAACAAGTTCCCTTTGTGCAATCGGTCATGTAGCTATAAACCTGTGGTATAGAGTAGTCCTCTCCAACATGTAAGACAAAGTGACTGTGTGATTGCATGCCCACAGGTTAGAAGCTAGGCTGTGGCTTTGCTTGTCACTTGTGTAACGTTTCTAATGTAACCGTGTGTGACTATGTTCACATGACATCTGGTTTTAAGGCAATCACTAGCTATGGCTAACTGTTTTATCCGTGGCTAACTCGTGGTTCACCAAGATGCATTTTATGGGTAAATCCTGAGATCGGGCGTATTTAAGTGATTTCCGTGGCAGATTTTAAATCAAAGTATTATTGCATTTTACATGTAAAACATCAAATTTCCCATAATTATAAACACATCAATCAAATAGGCATCATTATAACTTGTTTTGTTCAGAAGATATTTAAATTTAAATTTTTGGTGCCACGGGAATCAATAAAGTGTGGCATGGGAATCAAAATTAAAACTATTTTGTTTGAATTCTATGTTATTATTTAAATATTGACCTCTACATACTAATCATATTTCATATAAAATAGAAATGATTAATAACAGTGATCCAAACAAATGTACACCAAACTTATAAAGTATTAAAAAGGTCTATATTGGCTCTCTATATAATAATCATGTAAACTAAATAAAATCAACGTATTACAGTCTTAAACAATGTAAAAATATTGAATATATAGTCCTAGAATATGAGATTAAGTTCTCAGTCACAGTCACTGACAGGATTCACTCCAGAAGCTGTCATCAGATTGTACATTTATCATTAGTTAGGTTAATCTGGACTGAAAGTTGCAGTCAGCCCATAGTTACGTTTTATTTTTTCATCATACATCATCTCAGCCATAAGACGTCTACTGCTGAACATAAACCTCCCCTTTAGACCTCCATATATAACACCGGTGTTGGAAGCGACCTGCTTCAAGCGTCTTTCAGCGACCTAAATAAGGTCGTCTGCCACACTTGTAGGTAGACGTTCTACGCTGCGTTTGCTTGCCTGTAGTAGCCACTTGAACACTTTTCGACCCCATCAGCCATTCGTTCTACGTGCTATGTGGCATGCCCATTACCACTTCAGCTTCCTGATCCGCGGAGATATGTCAGTGACTTTGGTTCATCTCCTCATTCCTGATTCGATCACGTAGAGAAACCCCGAGTATAGCCCTCTCCATAGCTCGCTGAGCGACTTTTTAATGTGGGGATATAATGGTGCCGCATAAGCCAGAGCGGCTGTCTACTATAGTACAATATAAAAAAATCTGATGTATACAATATAAAAAAAATATCTGAAATAATGAAATATACAAATATAAACTGTCAAAATCACTTCCATACCTGCGGCTTCGCTGTAGTTGGGTAAAAAGTGAAAGAATGCGCAAGAAAACTCAGGGGAAAATTGATCACCGTGGTAAAATACCATGAGAATCAATACCATGGAAATCAAAATTGTATAGTTTTTTGTCAATATTTTTAAATACCATAATTATAGACCAAAATTAATAAAATATATGATAAACAATACCCTTTTTCTAACTGCACACACTAGTCAAAAAACCGTAATGGATAAAAAAATATTTTTAAACATGGAAAAGGTAATCAATGATCTAGTGAACCAAAACCACGGTAATCAATTTCTCACCTTCGTAAATCCAGTTTATAACAACGAGAGGAGGAGCCTCTCTTTACTATGTTTAGAACGCAATCGAAGTTAGCCAATAACGTGCGTACAAGCTTCTAAGTATTGTGGTTTGTGAAATGTGGGTAGTTATGTCGCGCGCCATGGGAATCACTTTTTGTCCGGGGACAAACCTAAATTTGTTATTTTTTCTAAAACTACGCTAAGTACAGCCTTCGCGTATTTTTTTGATCATATAACAGTTCACCCTTTACAGCTTTGATCACAGGAATTAATTAAATTCCTTTTATAAATTAGTGTAAAAAATATATTTTGTTCCGAAAATGTGTAAGGGACAGCCCACGGTAATCAAATTTCAGGGCTTTTACATTTTTTTTTAGATACTTGCAGCTAAATATAACCTGATGTCTATCATGCATTAAGTAGATTGAACCTTAGACTAACAGGAAAAAAATACCTTTGGATAGAATTTTTATGTTACTGGTAGTTTATTCCCCCAGACACGTAAAATTTTGACTCTCAGGAATCACCCTTATCTACCACGTGCAGGTAATAAATTTAATTATAAAAATATTAAAAACCAGCTTTTATTTATATGCTTTCAAATGAAGAAAGTAATTATTATTATTAAATAAAAAAACATTTCATTTTATAATAAACACATTTTATTATCATTAAAGTTTGTTTTTTTAGAGCAGACTAAACAAGCATTTGACCGCAATCTCACCTGCAATTAAAGTTTGTTGCTAACACCAAGTATGCAATGCAAGTAAATCTTGCGACAAGCTTTTATGATAAAGAAATGTGTTGTAAAATAAAAGCTTGTAAAATTATTTAAGGTCCACCAGGATGTATCATGATCTCCTACGTAACGTTTGCTTGGCGACACAAGTTCACATACTATTCTTAAATCATTGTTTGTTCAAGCCATCTATAATTATCATAAAGAAAAAACATGCCATCAAAATCTCCAAGGCCTTAATTCTTAGGCTTATAAACTTATGCGTAAGTATTCGATCCACATACATTATCATAAAAATAAAGTTTGTTCTAATAGAACCCTACCGGGAATAAAGATTTCGGTGTTAAGAACTTCCAAGTTGTAAAGTAGATATTGTTATGCCGAGCCTTCCATTAGGCTACAACTTTATTCTCTATCGAAATAATGAAGCAACGTGATTTTATTATAAAATGGTTGAGATACAATTAATATTAAAAAAGAAAAACCTCTTATTTCTTCAGAAATACGATAATAATTACTAATCTCTTTTATAATAGTTCTCGCGATACTAGTTTAGATACTACTTGTTAACAAAAATTTTTTCGCGCTTTGATCATCACTCGTATTATAATTTAATTCGCGTGTGTCAGTTTCATAAAATAATAAAGGTTTTTTTGAAAAGACCAGGTAGAACATCAAGCCGTAACACGGTTACAATGACCGCTTGGCGGACACGGTTTTGTCCAATGGGTGGTAACTAGCCACGGCTGAAGCCTACCACCAGAATAGCGAGTGGAAAAACCGCACATAACTAATTAAAGTCATTGGTGCGGGGCCAGGATACGAACTCGGTGATCCAGATTTGTATCCGCACCACATAGCTCCATGGCCACCACTGCTTCAAAAGCATATCATTTCGTATGAGGTACAGAATGAAATTAAAAGTATAGTTTTTATGGTAAAAGGTTTAAATTGGTCGTCTTTTGCGACAATAACGCATTAAGTGTGGGCCTCCCAAAGGATTGCGTTGGAAAGTAACATAAAATAAAAGTTTTGTTCGAAATTTGCACAGAACTGTCATTATTCACCCCTTTTATATTATGAAAACCTTGAAAAGTGTTTAAATTTTTAAGCCTTAGGAAGTAAAGGTAAATCAGAAGATATTTAATCTAAGAACCTGCTAGGGGAGTCACTAGTGACAAGCATCTCGTAAAATATCCTGGAGAGAATTTTAGTTAGTTATTTTGTACGTAATATTTTAACAGTCAGCAAGGCACTAAGAGTCATGTCACCTAGTTTTTAATATTTTATTATGAAGATACTTGCAGCGCCGAGCGGTTTTACCCGTTATGTTGTGTGTTTGTTTAGTGTTGTCCCGTGTCAATGTGGGTCTAAGCTATCTCTTTACCAAATTTCAACTCAATCGGTTCACCCATTTAGGCGTGAAAGAGTAAAAAACATACATCCACACTTTTGCGTTTATAATATTATAATAATGCTAGTCTTTAAGATGTTGATAAAGATCCTGATACATTGTATTTGTTGTTAGTATACTGCCTGAAGTAATAAAATATTAGAGTCAAAAGTCTTTCATAATAAAATATCTGAATAGGAAAAAAACAAGTAATAACAACTTGTTTACTCGTAATATCAATGATATGATTCTTTTTGACGAAAAACAAAGAACTCTTTATGAAGGGTTATGTTTCCCTATTCCCTTATATTAATATTGATTTGGCGTCTCTCTGTTATGAATTGATAATAATATCATTCGTATTTATACATTTGGAAAAGTACCCAGCTTATATTTTTTTATTAGTTACTCTTTCTACTCGTAGTTTGATAGAAAATAATAATATATCATCTAAATATATAAAAGGAAAGTGTGACTGATCTATCGAAGCACAGCTCGAACAACTGGATGGATTCGCTTGAAATTTGGAATATTAAAAAAAAAAATATTTCAGGACGTTTCACACAGCGCCACCTAACCCCAAACTAAGCAACTTAATGCTTGTAATATGGTGGTTAGGATAACGGATATAATACTTATATACTTTTCTTTTGTAAATACATACTTATAATAGATATTGAAAAACCACCCAGACCAGAAACAAATACCTGTGGATCACACAAACATTTGTCCCATGCGGGAATCGAACCCACAACCTTCTGCGTTGCAGGCGGATATTAGCCCACCGCGCCACAGAGTTCGTCAATAATATAGATAGGTGATAGATTTTATGATGTAGACATCCGCTAAGAAACGATTTCTGCATACGGGCAAAGCCGCGAGCATAAGCTAGTTCATTATAATAGGCGAGCCTTTGACCACGATCTCGCGTGATGTTAAACAATGATGAGGCCAAAGATGGTAAGCAGATTAAACATAGATGTCGTATCATTTCGTGATATAACTTTCCAAATTTAGCCTCAACCTGCAGTTTAGAATTAATTGACGACCTCTGTGGCGCGGTGGGCTAATACACGCTTGCAACGCATAAGGTTGCGGGTTCGATTCCCGCAAGGGACAAGTATTTATGTAATCCATAGATATTTGTTTATGGTCTGGGTGGCTTTCTGTATCTATTTTATGTATGTATTTACAAAAGAAAAGTATATAAGTATTATATCCGTTTTTGTAACCACCACAACACAAGCATTAAGTTGCTTAGCTTGGGGTTAGGTGGCGCTGTGTGAAATGTCTTAAATAAATAAAATAATAATAAATAAAAATATTTTTTGTGAGAGGAGTCACAAACGCACATACATATTTTCGCTTGTATACAGTAAAAAGGACAGATTACCCATTGACTTTGAGTCCATATTAGGTACTTGATTTAATTTGATCCGCGGAATCTTTTTCACCTGAAACTGTAAGATATAACTCGGTCTTTATTGTTCCTTGCCACAACATATTATTTTTATTTGGCTATAAGATTGTAAGTAGGACAACGACTTGTTCTTCTGTACATAGTATAGGTAAACCCCAATTTATATTATTATGATATACGAGTTGTACGGCTTTGTTTTAAATACCAACATTTATTAAAAATTTGAATTTTCATATTTCACAACATAAGATATTCAATTTAAAGCATTTTTATCGTTTAAAATAATCTAAATAATGCAATAAAAATACTTAAGAGTGACTTTTAACATCAAACATTAACATAAAACCCACTAATGTTCTCAAGTACCGAATAAAGTTTAACGTCTTATGCATCTCAAAGGCTGATTAGCTTTAAATTTAGATTTAGTTGTAAAACCAAGCTCTTGTGCGTCTTTGAAGACTTACTTTAAACTAATTATGCGAGAAATTTGGGTTACAGGACTATTAAAATATTAAATTATATTATTAAAATAACAATTTTAGTAAAACATGGTAGATTACAGTAATTATGTATTAACGCTGTTTTGGTTTTGTGGCCACGTAGTTTTTTAGTTATCCAAATATTTTCAAGTATATCTTTCTTTGATTATTACCTTTTTTTGGCACAAGAAACTTGATCATCTGGTCTGATCGTTAAGGTGACGAAGCATCAACTACACGCGTTATACATAAAAATCTTCACCTTTAAAATACTTGTAAAAATATACATACACATAAAATGTAGTGTAAAAGTACAGATTTGAATTGACCAAATAAAATTTAAATTTATAACTCTGAAAATAATGTTTGTTTTACTAAAATACTTATTTGTCTGTAAGTAGCGCCACCAAAAAAGCGCAACAAATAAGCCAAAACTTCCAGTAGTCACCCACTGGTCCTAAATAATAAACTTCTCCGCCACCTGAGACCGAGTCAAAAGAAATCCAGTCAGCTCGTATATCATTCCACAGTCATGCATAATAAAACGACGCCTCTTTTTGGTCGCATTTGAGCTAAATTGCCAGATACCGCACCTAAAATACAAAGCAGACCTCAAGTAGACCTTCAGAGTAAAACGTACTTTTACTACTGCAATGGAAGTTTACCAGGGGTGAATTTCCTTTGCAGGAGGTCGACTAGGTGGGTACCCCAAAGGTGCCAGAATTTTGCCATTGTATAATACTGGGTAGCACTGTACTAAATATGGGCAGCGTTAATATCTCTTACCATCAGGAGAGCGTCTTGCTCGTTTTCTTACTTAATGTGGAAAATAAAAAAAAAACTTTTCCTATACTTTTAAACATAGCTATTTCGAAGGAGGCGTGTTAAAATTTGATATTATAAAAAGCGCGCTCTAATTTAGACAACATAATGCGATCAAATTCCAGTTCGGTTTATATAAAAAAGAATAATATTCTTTTAAGTAAGATTAGTACGTGCCAGCAGCACTTGCTTGATATTAAGCAATAATGCCTGTTTACTAAATAAAAACACATGATATAAAGAACATAATAATAAAATGTTAAATTCACATTTACTAATACATAATCTCTTACTTGGCCACAGTCACCTCAAATCGCCTTTTTGCAGGTTTAACTTTAATTTTGACTTGCAGTATCAGCAATTATTGCAATAGTTTGATAACAGTGCAAAAATTACCGAATCATTGAAACGAAAAATAGCGTTAATTGATTGTCAGAACTTTTCCTTCAACTATGGAACAGATGGGGAGCTTAAGGGAGTCGTAGGGGGTCGGTCATAAGAGAACAAGGATAAGTCCAAAAATAAATGAGCCGTGACTTAAATAGTGAACTAAATCTGTTTATCTAGAGGTAATAAATAAAAAAATAAGATTAAAAAGTATGTTATTGAAAAGGCTTGACCGATTTATTTTATAAATATAAAAAAAAAAAACATTTTTAAGATTTTGTATATTATCAGAGAATCGACCTATTCTGTGATATACAAAATATTTAAAAATGATAATATATTTCCTAACAGATGCAAACAAAATAGACATTCGGATGAATCGATTGAGCCGAAATTTGGTATGTAAATAGCTTTTAACCTAGTATAACAGATATGATACTTTTCAGTGGTAAAAATTAAGTTATAGCTAGTAGGATTGACAAGAGTGAAATAAAGTAAAAAATATAGAATAGAAAAGAAACTCTTTATTGCACAACAAATTCAATAATATAAGCTTAGAACTAAGATTACACAGAAAGAAGTGTTACAACTTGCGGTCTTATTGCTAATAGCGATTTCTTCCAGACAACCAATCAGGGAATGGAAATACATAAAATAGAGCGACGGTGGTTAAAAATATTTTTGTTTAATGCGCCCGAGCTTCAATTCCCTTCTCATTTAGCGCACTCTAAACAGGCTCCATTGCAATCGAGCTTCTATTGAACTTTGATACTTTCGAAAATTGCTGATAGTCGATAGGTAAATTAATTAAGATTGTATTCGAGCTCAAGTTGTTTCGCTAGTAACCTCAAAACCTCGTATATGTAACTTAATATTGCGAAATTGCAATTAAACACTAAACTAAAGATTTAACAGTGTTAGATATAATATCTAACGTATGACCTCTTTATAAAGGTATAGAATAGAATAATGCTTTATTGAAAACCACTAATATACCTACAATTTTAACTTAAAGATCTAGATATTAGATCTAGTATTTTAAATATGTTAGGTTAACAAACGACGGTCTCAAAACAGAATTTCAAGGTGTTTGTCTATTTTGGTTCGTCAATTTTCTCATACAAATAAATGATTGGGATCTTTGGCTTATTTGTTAATAAATCCATAGTTATTGTAACTTTACAGAGGGTGACAAAAATGGGAACAGCGAACCAGTGTTCCTCTAACCCAAAAATTTTACTAAAAGTCTTACCTGTGGCATTTTTGTAGGAGAAAAATTGTACATTGGTTTATTTTTGTTGATTTTATTCTAAAAAAAAAGGACAAAGAGTGGGGTTTCTGGCTTATTTGTAAATAAATACACACTTTCTTGAAATTTTACAGAGGGTGATAAAATGAGAGCAGCAAACCAGTCGCCAGTGTCTCACTAAGCCAAAATTTTACTAAAAGAAAATAAAAAAATAAGAAAAATAGAATAGAAATCAATAAAAATTGTACATCTGCTTATTTTATATAGATATAATAACTAAAAGTTGGACTCTAGGGAGAACTATAATATTATGATCCCAAATGATAATTAAAGTGAGTTTCAATGTTAACATCAAACTAACGTTACGTTAAAATCAAATAGAACCTAACCTTGTCTTTATTAAATAACTAACGTCTCAGTGTACAGAAATCAGCTGAAATGAATTATATTTCCCAAGGCCCTTTCAAGCCGAGAGCGTTTACATTTTTACCTTCTCTGTTTAATATAGTTCTGCTAGACGACATTAGGTTTTTTATTTTTTTGTTAGCAGTGATAATAAATATTACGAACTAAAAAACTTTGCGGTGTTTTGTTTTCCAAATACTATAATCAAGTTTTCTGTAACTTTAGTATTCTCGACTCTAAAATCTGTAACCGCCCATCAAAGGTACAAATAGTTTATTTTGGAAAAATGTTACAAAAAAACTTATGCTATGGAACGATGATGCCTGCGATAGTCGTAAGACTGTGTTGCAGACACCAACGCCCTCCTCCGGGTTTACACTTGTGATACAAACAATCTTAAAGTTAATTGTATAAGCTGAGTTTAAATTAAAACAAAGTTAGACAAAAACAAAAATGAATAAATAGGGTAGTAAGATTAGTAAAGTTAGATAATATTAGGGGTAGAATTTTTACGAGCGTCAAGATGGCGGGACCAAGTCTTGGATTTGCATGAAACATATACCAATATTGTTTTAAAGAAAGTCCTTACAGAGGTTGTATTTCCTATGAACCAAAAGTCTGTATTTTGTATACCAGTTATATATAATACTAACTTATGCTCGCGGCTTTGCCCGCGCTGACCAGTCCTTTATTAGCGGATGTCTACGCCCTAAAACCTACCTGTATGCCAAATTTCAACGTAATCCGTCCAGCGCTTTGGGCTGTGCGTTAATAGATCAGGCAGTCACTCTTTTCTTTTATATATTTAGATGTATGTACCTGTGCTCTGTCAGTAAGCAATTAGCTTTATGATTATGATGAATTATATTTTTATAATAGCCGAGGGTATTGACAAACATAATCTACATATTGACAAACGTAACTACATGACCTAAAATATATCATGTACATAATTTCAATATTTTTACAAAGTCATAAAAAACAGTCGTAAAGAAGGCAACATCATTTCTGTGTCACCTGTCACACGACTCGTAAAATATAGTAAATAAACTTGTTCACATATTCTCAATCATAAAATTTTTATTATGTTTAATTAAATGTAAAAAATGGTCAAGTTTTTCATTTATACGTTCGTGACAAATATACGTTTTAATTTATGCATATAACGACGGCGCGGCACGGAATGTACTGAGGCGAGTGACCGGGGTTACTTTGCCTTAAAATATATTAAAAAATGGCCAAGAGTAGGTTCAAGTTTTACGCGAAGGGTTCCCGACATTAAATATTTGACCGAGAGAAGTGGCGTCGAAGTGGTTAGTGTTTGTAAGTGGAGTATAATACAATTAAAAACTCAACTTAAGAGTCTTTATATCGAGGGTTAATAGGTATTTACATATCTGTGTGCAACATCTTCGACCGCGTCACCATCACTTACCAACAGGTAAGAAAGTGGTCTAGCGCAGCCCTATTCTTAAAAAAAATGTTTAAGCTAGTTAAGTCAAAAAAAAGGAATGCAATTAAAATAAACATACTGTTCTAGTTTACCCACGTTTATACTTGGAGTACTCAATATTGCCATTAGTTCCCAATGGATGAACTGAAAACTATGCCCTCATGTACCCGTAAAATAGATCAAGTTTATCAATCCGAAACAATCCAATCAGAGTGTGTAATATTCTTGTAAAAAGGTTCCATCAGCATTTGTTTTGACTAGGGGACCCTAAAAATATAAACGTTGGTCATAAATTTATGGACATAATGAATATAAATTCACGAATAAAATGAAACTAATGATATTTTATCCAAGATAAAAGACCCATAAATTAAGTAAAATTCAGAAGAATACTGCATTCTAAGATATGAGAAAAACATTTAGAAGTGAAAGAAAATTAATGTTATTTGTGTAAAGCACTTTTGATCAGTCCTCTAATTATTAAAACAAAAAGATGATAATTTGACCCTAAAAAAACTGCATAAAATGGTTCTCACTGAGAACTATGCAAAGGCTTAAAATATATCGTGACGTGGGAAAGTCACACATACCGTTTTAACCAGTTTTTCAGGGTCAAATTATCATAGATGAAGTTAATATAAAGGAAAAAAAATCATCATTATTAATTTCACTAGCTACAGTGCCCTCCTACCTTAATGCTATAATTTGTCGTAAGTAAAACTTTTTTCTTTCTTTCTTTCTACCAAAGTATAGTGATGTGTCCTACCAAAGTACAGTGATGTGCAAACATCACTGCTCATGCGGTAGAATAACGGTAACTGGCACTGTTGGGGTACCCACTTAGTCGACCTCCCGCAAAGGAAGTCTACCCCTGATCTACCACTTTGCTTTTTCCACAATTTTATAGTTAAAACAATAAAAGAAAACATAAGTTAAAGCTGCGTCCATGCGTAATTTTTTCCTTCGTAGTAAATTGTAAACAGCGGGCCCAGTAATTAAGGCGAGGACACACGCTAATGCCCCCTTAAGTCCAACTATAATATTCAGTCGGCACGGGTAGATGGCGCTGTTGAATATTCAAAACTAATTACTGAATGTCACACGTTATAACTCAGCGTTCGCGTTTCATTTGTTTACTGGATTTTGCATGTCTGACGTATTTATTCATAGTTTCCATATTGTGATTCGGTATTGTGCACTATGCTTTTTTCTGTTGAAAAGTGCTCTTTTAGTGATTTGATAAATGCAAAATAAGCAACCGGCGAGCGTGTGTGAAGAATGTGATGAAAGTTGAGGAAGCGAATAAGGTGTGTCAGGATCGTATGTTCAAACCTAACCTTACTGGTTCTCTGGAAGAGATCGCTATTAGCGATAAGACCGCCGATTGTAACACTTAGTTTTTTATATTGTTTTAGTTCTTAAGTTCTTTTTTGTATATTTCTTTGTGTTCCAATAAAGTGTTATATCTACAAATATCTATCTATAATAATCTATCTATCTATCTTACCAACTGATTTTGGTTTGCACTGAACTCTGTACTAAAAGTACGCAGGGCATAGTATTAATAAGTCGTAGGCTACCATAGTTGAATTAACCAATATCTTAAATGAACATTAGCTGAATCGTTCGTTAGTTCACCTGACCATAGTTCAATCAACCGTAGGCGAGTTGAACTGTATTGTGTCGTCCAATATGTATAATGAACTTAGGCGAATTGACCGTAGTTATATCGATTGTAGTTGAAACAACCGTAGGTATAATGATACGTAACCGTCAAGCGCCCTAGAAAAAATCATCTAAAATTCTTATTTAATGTATATTTAGTATTAAAAATACTTCACACGATCGACAGCTTATAAAAAAGTAAACAAGTAACAAATCAGTTATTTACACAGTCCCACGAAACTGTTTAATAAAATGAACAACGGAACCACGCATAAAATGTTTAAGTACCTCCTTTTTGTACCTTTTCCGTAAGAGGAATTTTTATAGGTCGTTTACTCGTTTACTATTTAGTGCGGCAGACTATGGGGAAAAATGCCCTCGTGTGCATAAATAAATTAGCTCGGGTTCATATACCTTCATACGGAATAAGGGATGGGAGAGGTGATCTGGGTTTTTTTGTTGGCTATTTTAAATACAATTTGTTTGATTTTAATATAACGTCACATTTTTGGGTTGATGACTTGGTTTTGATCCTCTAAAACTAAATCGGTTAAATTATTATTATTTTAAAATTATTTTATCTTTTTATTCAAATTGTGTATTTCTTTTTAAAACGAAATGTATAATTACAAAGTTAGCAACTAAGTAAATTAATCAAATAAATAATTATTTTTTAAATTAAACTTTGACATTTTATCGATGATATAGTGTGTGTTCAAAACGTTATGTTGTTGAGGTCTATGTAAATGGAAATTTTAAGGGAAGTCTATTCTCGGCAAATAATTTTATTAAATGCCAGAATATTTTTGTTTCTTCTGTATATATAAATTGTACGATCTATTCCTAAAACATTAAATAAAGTAAACTCTATAAAGTTCCTAGAAATACAATTTGTTAAGAAAATTTTATTTCATTTAGCGATTGATGTTGAATTCAAATGTCAGCAGAACTTTTTATGGAAATGAAATTATTCAAAAATGTCTCTGAAAAGTTCAAAGTAACTTAATTATTTATTATTCAATGAGCCTATAAAAATCATAGTTAATATTATAATACGATAAAAATGAAAATATCCAAAATGAATAAGTTTATCCATCAAGATGATCATTAAGTAATAATGGAAAATACAAAAAAAAATATAATTATATAACAGCGTATCACCGGGCGGTGGGGGCATCAAATTTATAATATTTATTTCAGTAAAGTAAAAAATATATATTAAGAACTTTCCAATGTATACTGTGTGTATTATTATCCAATGTAGTCTTGTTCACGCGAAAACTACTCTTTAGGTGAAATTAATTGGAAATTAGGAGCAGCATTTTCGAATTCCAAAAATGATTTTGACGTTGTACTTTATTCGAAAACTTGAGACAGTATATTATAATATTGTATGTACATATTATGTGCACGAAATTAAACTGGCCTCATATATATTATGCATAAATAAAATATAAGCAAGAAACTTATATGGTACCTTAGATATAGCCTTCAAACTACGATTAAGTTGTACATAAGTTGTATGTAAGTGAAGTTAAGTTACGTAACTTGGAAACGCGGTAACTCTTAATGCGGGCGAGGCAGTAATTAGTCCAACTTTTTTCCTATAATTTTGTTCTGGAAAACATGTGGAAAAGTTAGTTAAGTGTGAAAATGACAGCTGGTATTTTTTATGTGGAGTCACACGGCAGAGTATTTGCCAGTATTTTTTGTATTAGACGTATTATTATATACTGTTACTTGCTTGGTGCGCATGGTAAAATCCTTTCTTAGCGGAGGTCTACATCATAACACCTACTTTTAAACAAAATTTTAAGCAAATCCGTTCAGCTGTTTGGGCTGTGCTTTGATAGATCAGTCGTTCAGTAACTCTTTCCTTTTATATATTTAGAAGAAGATATGTGCATATACTTACTTACTACGTTGGCGCGAGAACCTAAAGTGAGTTTTGGCCTCCGACAATAAGAGCCTCCAACTAGTTCTGTCCTGTGACCTGTGCCACTTCCCGCCAGTTTTTAACTTTCAGGGCGTGCACATTCCTTTCCATCTCATCTTTCCTTTATGTGCATATAATTTAAAATATTCTATATACTGTTGGTAAGCTTTGACAGTGGCTAATTACCACCGTTGACAATCAGACGAACCGTCTGCTAGTGTATCTTTAGCCTAAACAAAAAATTGATAGGTATGTCAAAGTGACTTTAGCTAAAAGATCATTCACAGTCCCTTTAGCACAGAATCCAACGTTTGACGTACATAAGTGAATAAGTTTCACATAAATTAATTAGAAATCACAAACAGATTCAATCTAAATACACATAGAAATATATTGCTTTGATATAAGCTCGTAGCTTCGTAGCGGATGCTACGAACAATCTGCTACGCCGTAGCACTTCGTAGCACATAACGTAGTTAGGAGTATCTTCAAAGGTTTCTCTTTATTTGATTTGAATATAAAATAGACATACGAGTAGATAGAATTAGATATTTAATATGTCACAATGAGCGTTTTGCTGTGGCTTCGCTCGATATTGAAAATAAGTACTCTTCCGACTTACATTATATTATTATATTATACAAAACATTATGTGCCTCTTTACAATATTATTATAGATTCAAGATAAAATTAATATGATGAAGAATAACCGTAACGTTCCAAGTATTGCGACCTATTTTGGTCGACAAACATCTTGTTTTATTAATACTAAGTATTGTTAATATTAAAACTCGTTTCATACGAAACTCGGCATCAAGTTGGGCTTGGCTTGAAATATTTTACTTATTATTAAACTTATATTCCAAAACTTAACGTAAATACCTACCAAATTTCAGTTTAATCGCTTCAGTGGTCAAGACGTGACAAGGAAACAAAAATACTTAATATTGTATCCTTGTGGCGTATGAAGGCAGACCATCTGCCATCATGGGTGGACGGCGGAAAAGATCTTCATGTATATTAGATAGATAGATAACTCTTTATAGCACACAATAATTACAAACAAAACGATAAATATTAAATACATTTGATTTAAAAAGTGTTACTATTGGGGATCTTATTGCTAATAGTGATCGGAACGTCGTTATATTATGTTATGTTATTATCTTTTTTTTTTATGTGGAGAAGTAAGAAGACGTGCAAGACGCTCGCCTGATGTTAAGAAATAACGCTGCCTATAATCAGTACAGTGCTACCCAGAATTTCACAATGATGTGCAATTCTAGGTACACTGCACCAACGCTTCTTACTCAAGAGTCATAAGATGTTTAGGCTCTTTAGCCCAGTAATTTCACTAGCTACAGTGCCCTCCTACCAAAGCACAGTAATGTTTGCACATCACTGCTCAGACGGTAGAATAACTGGCACTGTTGGGGTACCCACCTAGACGACAGATTATCTTATGTTATTATGTGTTACATTACCTAACGACTACCATCTATAATTATAGAGCATTTTTGCGCACGGGTTATACATACCATATTTTTATTGCTCTTAGACCTAGAAATAAGAATTAGAACAAAAAAATGTTCTAAATTTGCTTTTACTTGTAAAAAATGAAAAATCCAAATATATAGGTCCCTATAAAGCTTTCAGTAAACTAGGCTTAGTAACGTCTATCAAATTCCATCAAGTCTTGATAAAAAGCGTTCCTTTTGGTCCTGCGGATAAGCTCCCGTGTAAAAATCTATAAATTTTATCAAATAGGAACATAACATGTCAATTTTTAGAGTCATTTTACATCTCATACTGGAGAACTACGTTATAATGTATGTGATCCGGTCATCATAATTTTCAACTCTTGATTGCCAATAAAACCATGACCTACTGTTTAAAATCTGTTTCAGGCTTTATTCTACACATTGTAAACTTATTAATTTGTATACTCGTAACTCCGGGAAATTAACAAATTCGCTGCAAATATAGCTAAACAAGTACGTGTCTACTTAACATTTGAAATTTTTGAGTCGGTATAACTTCTTAAAAAGCAAATATTTTTGATTTGTAATCACACAGTTTTATGTATTTTTGCTTATATAATCAGAATATGTTAAGTAAAACCCGTGCGCAATTTTTTTTTATTTTTTTGTTGACCGGTGTAATAATTACTAATTAAAAATAAAATTAGGGTCTATACTCCAAAAGAACAGGTCACTATTATAGGTTGTGTGGCAAATTTATATTTTGCAGATTCAGTTTGACATAATAATATAATATATAGTTACAATACCTGCTACATGACTTAATGATTACCTCCTACATTTTATTATCTTTTTGTCGACAACGCTGTTTTACATGCCTTCCGTACTGTGGTTATGGTCAGATGAAAAGTTACGCCACTAAGATTTGAACCCAGGCTCTCTGGATTTATGGCCACGAACATGAGTGTGGTACAATCAACCTCAAAAGAGATCACTAAGTACAGTCATCAACAGAACAATTTTCCATCTGCCCTTTAGTTAGAGCCACTCTGAAGTGGTACTATCGCGCATAAAACACGAATTGTAATGTGAAATTCCGTCATAGAACATCGTTTAATAGGTACTAATGGCGATATCAAAGTTTACTGTTATGTTTCCAACTTTGGCTGCGGCGAGAATTGATATTGGTGTCGGTTTTCGTGTTTCAGAACCAGTTTATATGGCCAGTGTCGAGCGTGATTGCGTAACACACTTTTCAAACGATTGGAACCTTGTGTCAACTTAAGTAGGTACAACAAACATATTAATTATATGTTCCTTATCGCTGCATCGTTTATGAACATATTTTACATGCTGTTTCACTGTGAATAAAATCCTTTGTAGGTGGATGTGTACGTCATAAATATAAACGTCATAATATATTATTTTATCTCATCAGTATTCTGACTTGTGCATTAATATATCTTTTTGAAAAAAATCTTTTAAATTTGAAGATTTTTTTTGTTGGTTGACAATATTAAATAAATATATTTTAAAGCGTCTAAATGACAGAATAAATATCATTATTATCTATATTATTTACTTGCTTTCTTAAAATGTATTTATGTAACATCACATGTTTTAGAAGTGATGTTTTGAGCAGATATAAATAGGAATAAATCTTCCTTACTGAATATCGTGCCGGAACACAGTCTTTTCCACATCCTCCAATGTCAAATGGTGCTCAAAACTCCAGCAACTTTATTACATCAAGTGATTTATTTCATAGGAATGTCGTGCGTTCGTGAATTATATTACTTATGCTGAGACAATAATTCTTTCACGATAGAACATCTGTCAAGTCAGTCGGAAGGTAAAAGTAAAATATGCGATATTTTGCTGATTAATGACACACTTTTGTTGGTGACTGTACTATTTGACTTTGGTTTTCGGTCTTCGAAAATAACCAGATTTAAATTTAGAAATTTTTGATCTTGAAAGGAATTTTATATGTTTAATAAAAAAATATTTAACGATCTTAATCTTCGAACTACCAAATATACAAAAATCATAAAAGCAGTAAAGTCGTTTTGGAGTACAAAATAATAAATACGAAATGACACGAATATTTTATTAATTATGTTATTTATGAAGTATGCTATTATGGTGTTTCAATAATAGTTATTAATATCTGTACCTATGTATTCCTAACTGTGGTACATATACTCTAAAATACTAAATTTTTGAGTAAATTTTTTTAGAGGTCCAAATAACATATTTTTATTTTTTTGTGAAATTAGATGTGGTTCTTCCGAAAGTCAAGTTTAAGTAACTTAAGCTTTAATATATCTAACTAAGTATTTACATCTGTAAAGTAGGTTGCCAAGAACAACCATCCCGGTCTAGTTTAAAAACATGTTCTTAAAAACCTCAGTTAAGACTCCGATACGATCTAAATTAAATACAGTAAAAACATTGTAAGTTGGCCGAGTTGGCACCGCGTCCAAATAACTTAATGCGGTAACTGTGGCCTCAAGGAGGCACAGAATAAATATTAGTTAGTACGCTACTTATTCAAAACATGCAACCTCTTATCTCTCGAGCCTTGATGTTGAGGCGCTGCCAACTATCTGGATATCTACATTGGAACTTAACATTCTTTGACTTGGAAATATTAGCTAAGCCTTTTTGGTTACATCCTACTTAAAGTGAAATTACTGTGGTGAAGAGTCTTAACATCTTAAGACTCTTGAGTCTTGAGAAAATAGCGTTGGCGCAGCAGAAATTCTGGGTGATATTGTACTAATTATGGGCAGCGTGATCTTTTGCCATCAGGAGAGCGTCTTTCTCGTCTTCTTACCTTTTTGTTTCCTAAAAATATCCTACTTAAATATACCTAATCATCCATTCCATTTTCAGCTATGGCTAGTCTGCTGCTTCAGGTTACCATTACATCCTACTTATGGGACCCACGAAAGTTGCCAATGTCTGTCATTCATCGTCCGCATCATGTTATCTCACTGCTAGGTAAAGGCATTCTCTTCATAACGTTGTATCCCTCTCTTTAGCAGAACTGGATGCCAGTTCATTTCTGAGATGTCAAGCAGCAGTAACATTTACTTTTAGTTAGACATAATTTAGATAATGCTTTAGGCTTATTCTCATTTTAGCTCAAATTTGATGGTCACACGGTTATATTTCCTAAACGGTTAAAGAAAGAGACATGAATTTTGGATAGGTGGATAAAACATATATTAAGCTACAAAATAAATAAAGATTGTCATAATAGACGCAAAAAATAATACTAAAATTTAACTTGAAAGGTCAAAAACGGGGCCATTTTTCGTATTCTCATGGTGTCACACTTTCCGTTGCAGTGAAACATTTGGGCACTACTTTAACAAATTTTGGTGTATCTGTATATAATATATACCAAAATTTTCGCAAACAAATGTACTTTACGGTATACAGTATAAAAAAAGCCTTTCATTATTATTTTGAATTTAAAATGACATAATGCGGCGGTCACACGATTTTAGGTGTTTTAAATTTGCGTAGTTTAACGGGTGCTGTTAAACAGAACATCAACAATCCAATACAGAGATCGATTCATTTCAATGATGGCCATGTTCTGCAATCGTAGAAGTGGGATCTAGAACTTATCGAGCCGTGGAAAAAAATATAATTGCTAAGTTTCAATTTATTCATGGGTGTACCGATCACTTGCATGGACAACATTTTTATGCATTGTATTTTAGTTATTTAAATCAAACCTAGCTTTTCTAAACGCTAAAATGTGCGAGATAAAGATGTAGTATTTAATTTTATACATTATACCTAAACTTTGCAGAATTTCACCAAAAAGGGTTATTTTCGTCACCAGCGTGGCATCACCTTCGTGGAGTTTTTACCATGAAGGTGATTTTTAGGGAACGAAAGTGATTGTTTTGTTTAGAAAGGGCCTTTTTACCAACTTAAAAGTACTGTTATGTTAGGGTTTTAATACATATATACCAAATTTCTGCCTAATAAAAAAGTAAGGTGAAAGGTAAAGTAATATCTCAAATTACGCATATTTTCTTCTGTAGTGAGGTTTGTTGTTACGTAAAATGTCATTTTATTGTACATTTTTGGTAGATTTAGTCTTTTAAAAAAGTTTTACTTGAAAAAGTTTTGAAAAAATAATTACTGAATCACTTTCGTGGCGTCGAAAATTTCAAAACTGTTTTTCTTCGAAATGAAACGTACGATTTAAATTATTTATATAAAAGTTTACTCGTGTTATCCAGCTCTATACAATATTATACATAAACATTACAAATAAGCAATAAATAAGAATTGTCATGAAGGTGACGATGAGAATCGATTCCATGAGAATAAGCCTTTATTGGTTTTCGTTCCTCTTGTAATGATACTAGCTTTTCTAATTAAACTACAAAAGCAAATATATTTCGTCTAGTGGCCAAACAACATGGGTCAAAAATTTCAGTTTTTCGAAAAATCGAGTTTATACTTTAACTACCAGAAAGGGTCATTTTATACTGTTTCCAAGATATGTATGTCAAGATTCTCCAACATGACCTAGAAAAAATCTATATATATAGTCGGGCCGGCCTAAAAGGCCACATTTGACAGATGTCAGTCATAGCAAACAAGTGTTGGGACATTGTTTGTTTATTTCGATTACAGGATATGAATCGATACGATCTTCAAACACGTTGGAATCGAATACAGTTTTATGAAAACATTCATAAAGTCTAATTAATTTTAATTCTAATAGGTTTTTTTTGTAAACATGTAATGGCGTCATGGGCTAATTTTGCCAGAAACAATCTCACGAGTTATAAAAAAACCTGTAATAAAAAAATATGTTTATTCTCTATACATTACACAATTTTATTTTAATTACATTATATTTTACTATAATATAATCACAATATTAACAACATATTTTATTTTAATCGCAATATAGTTATTTATTTATGATCAAATATTCAATCCAAGTTATAATTGCATTCGATTCTACATTTCAAATTTCGATTTCGCGATTTTATTGGGTAGCATCCTTATTGTTTTAAAAACAAAAACTGATTGACGTGACCTTGTATAGGGTGTCCTATTTATTCATCTAATGTTTTTAACCCCCAACGCAAGAAAGGTGGGTGTTATAAGTTTGGCGTGTTTGTTTGTCTGTCTGTTTGTGTATCTGTCTGTGCCATCGTAGCCGAACGGATTAATGAAGTTTGTTTATTTTTTCGTTTATAAGATTAATAATATTACTCGGCAATATTCTTAGCTATGTGTATAACATATTCTTTATAGTTTAAAAATAAACACAACAATGACTTGAAACAAAAATTGAGTATTTTTTATTTTTAGTTTTTTTTGGTTAAACATAATGCCACATAAACCGTTGTTTTATATTATAAATAAAATCTATACCATCGGCTTATCCGAAATTGACACCGTTGAGGACTTTAATTTTTTTTAATAATGTGTGTGTGTGTGTGTGTGTGTGTGTGTGTGTGTGTGTGTGTGTGTGTGTGTGTGTGTGAGTATGTTTGTTCCTTCTTTACGTTTCTTCTGGTAGAAATTTCAATTGTAGCTTTTGGTAGACTTTTTTATGGTAGAAAAATGCGTGAGCTCCTGATGAAGGACATCGTAATTGTCCGAAACTCAGGATCGAGCCTAGCTCCGACCATTATTTCCGTGAGTTTTTAGTCGTTTTGTTTACATAGTAATATGGATAACTCTCACGTTAGTTTTCAAAAATGCACAGTAGAAAAATCTACTTAGAAGTTTTTGGTAGAATTTTTGATGATAGAAAAATCTACCAAATGGTAGAAAATTAATAGTAGTTTTTAAAAGATTTTTTATGGTAAAAAATCAACTAAATGATAAAAAAGAATGGTAGATTTTGCTAGAAATTTCAATGGTAGTTTTTGGTAGAAAAATTTAATGGTAGTTTTGGCAGAAATTATGATATAAGAATTTGGTAATAAGTTAAATGGTAGGCAAAAAATCTACCAAATGGTAGAAATTTTAATGGTAATGCGTAAATTGTTAATTGTAAATTCGAGTATAGTGTTCAGTGTTCAGCTAAGTGTTGTCATATTATTTATTGTTCAGCTAAGTGTTGACATATATTATTTACAGAAAAAATAAGTAAAATTTTTAAATCACCCTGTAAGGGAATTTTGATGATGTGTCAAATGTGGCCTTTTAGGCCGGCCCGACTATAATTATAATATTTTAATTAGGTCTAAAACTTGAACATCAATAGTAATTTGAGTTATAAAATGCCGTAGTAAAATACCCAAACAAACATGTCTGTCACGCGACCAAACTATCCAAAACACAATAGTAAAGTGTCCTTATTCACACGCATACCATAAAAGTGTCACCTAGTCAAAAACGCCACACGCCATGAAATATATACGGAGGTGGAACGGCTTTGATATAATATTGTATTTTTTTTGGATTTATACTTTCTCACTGCTGGACAAAAACTTCCCAAAAACTACAAACCTCTCCACGCATCTCTATCCTGCGCCACCTCTGGCCAGTCGGCTGTTGATGGTTATCTTTTAAAATGTCAGATGACTGCCCAAACTATAATATGAACTGGCTTACATTTGTTATAGGCTTCAGCCGTGGTTAGCCACCACCCACTGGACAAAACCGTGTCGGTAAGCATTCATCATTATCATCCGACATGATGTTCAGTGAAGCCATGAAGGGATTTATCCCGCCTTATAGGTTTAGTTTGCTACTAATTACTGCAGGATCGTCACTCAACATCACACCAGATCGTGTTCAAAGGCTAACCTATAATAAATAAATGAAAAAAATGAACATACATTATCATAAGACTTGGGTTATAAACGAGCGTTTTTTTTAAATGGGAATGACTGATCATATTGAAAAGCAACATAGTACAATTGATATAGTATTAAAAGCTTTAGCTTTAGCAATTTTACAAAACAACAACCCCCTATTACAAATCAAAGTCTCTCTCTATCCATAGACAATGACTACAGACTAAAAATACATGACAAAAGAGGTCCTATTCACGGTGTAAAACTTCTTGCAGCTAATAGTCTACCACTGTGTCTGAACTGTTGAATGCTAATATGATACAAAAATCCTATGACGGCCATTCTAATTTTTTAATAAACCTGTCCCACACACGCTCCATAACATGTGTGATATATGAGCTGCGCGTGTGTGCGTGACCTAACTCTCTTCTGGTTTATTATAATGTATTCGGTTAATTGTCCCGCCAGATGACGCTCCAATGTATTTTTGAGGCTATTTGCATAATGTTGCAGTTGCAGTTTTGTTTTGGTGTTCTTTTGTTTTATTGTTAACTATGTGTATTTAGGAAAGTGTTTTGTATATTAACATGGGAAATTTTAAAAAAACTTATTATCTTCCAAAGTACAATTATTCAAGACGAATCAAATGAGCCCAAACTCGATGGGGTTGCGTCCTTTAATTACGGAGTTCCTATGGCCACCTTCCTGCTCCATCATCAGATCAGCTCAATGTCATAATAATATTGCACTGTCATCCGATTTATGCATGCATGCCAAATTTCAGCTCAATCGGATACCGGGAAGTAGGTTAAATTAAACTTAAACAAGATTTGATTACAGACAGACAGACCGACAGACAGACAGACAACAGAAAGTAAATAAAAGCTTGTAATTAGATATCCTATCAAAAACATAAATGTGAAATTAGAGCCAAGTTCAATATTACGATATATTATGTAGGTACCTATGCGTTATTTGTATGGTGACTTCAAAGACAAAAGAAGGGAGATCTTAATGGGTGCCAAGTTCAATGGGTAGTCCTGAAATATATTTATAACATAAAATATTCTATTACAACTTAAAATATTATTTCTTCTTATAACTTAAGATAAATATGTTATAGCTTGTAGATATATGTAGAAACTAAGAAAATACGAGGTTATCTAATATAGAAGTCCAAATACAAGATGGGCTCAATGTTAAGATGTTATCCTCACTAATGGAATGATATTATTACAGCTCACATTATATCCGAGTGTAGTGGTGTCCGGGGAAATCACAAGCAAATGATCTCGCGCCTCACACCTCCACCTGTTCAGGAATCGTGCCAAACTATAATGTTATCAAAGCTAGTTAGTTTTGTGAAAGGTGTGATTGGTCGGAATGAATTTGTTTTGTGATGAAGTAGAAAGCGAGCAAGACGCTCTCCTGATAACGCTGTCTATAATTATCGCTACTTTGGATTTCTCAATGATGTAAAATTCTAGCATTGCACCAACGCTTCTTACTCAAGAGTCACAAGATGTAAAGACTCTTTAGCCCAGTAATTTCACTAGCTACAGTGCCCTTTTATCGAAGCACAGTACCTAATGTTTGCACATCACTGCTCAGGTGGAATGAAAATGGGTCTTCTTTTTTAAATATTACATAAATATAATATACAACATTATCATGAGCATCATTAAACATCCTACTTGGCTTTGCTGACCATAATGCCGGATCACGGACATAATGATCTTGGCGAGGCGGTATTATCCTGTAGGTGGTAACTAACCACGGCCGAAGCAAATGTTTTTACGATATCAGATAAACGAGTCGAGTACAACGTCTTTTTAACGTAGCAGTTTTGAGGCACCGCCTAGGCCATAATAATTGTATTTCTTTCTGTGTATTGAACCGAACCTATATTGTATATCTTCAACAATTTTCTTCCTCGATAAAATCTGAGAATCATCGCCTATAGCCTAGACGTAAAGGAAAAGCTGAATCACTATATATACAAAACCCACAATTCAAGTGAAACCTAGAAGCACTTAGCGTGATTACAAGGAATATAATCTTACAGTTTTCCCTCTTATTCTCTCCAACCATATTTCTGTTCTTGAAGTATGCGAAGGGCATGCGTCCCAAACACGTGTGCTTTCATAAAACATGAGGTGACAAAAGTCGGGTCAATTGAGGGTGGCATTGCGCCGTAAAACGTATAATGTCAATTTGGGGACGAGATGGTCAATTAATTGAAGTGACTCTGCACTCGAGAGTTTGGAGAAGATGTCCAGCTTGGTAATAAAAAGGGTAGAATAAAATAAATATGAAAGGGTCAACGACCTCAGTCTTCTGAAGAAGAAAAAAGTTTTTATGTAAGAAGATGACCGAGACGAACTAGAAACTTGCCTGATATTGAGGAAAAATTAATTCTACTGAGAAGGACGACCAAAATTGACCTATAACAGAGTTTTGAATTTTTTTTTTCAATTATTTAAAATGCAGTAATTGACTAACTTTTGCGCGTTTTTCGTATATTTCAACGTAAAAGATGACGCTCGCTTAGGTCAACATCGAATTTATTATAAATATAATACTATTATCATGAAATAAAAATAAGTAAAAATACCACCCTCTTTCATTTGTTTAAAGGTATAAAATTATTAATAACCTACAATTTTCATACCTTTTCTCGTAAAAATAGAAATATGAATTTAAAACAGTTTTAATTTCCTGTAACAATTATTTCCATGACACCGACACCGTGGCACCAGAACTGTGACCAACGAATTAACTGCCAATTATTGTTCTACATCACTGATAACATATCAAGATAGGTGCCCTAACTTTACCAACTTTAAAGCAAGTTAAATTCTTTATAGGAAATTGTATAAAATTGTTTTAACATATCAAAATAACTTAATACAACAATTATACCCGTATATAATAGCTGTTAGACTCTACTTTGAAATTCCAATATGGCGCAAAGTAATGTTACAGCGAACATTTTCTATCATATTTGGAAATAGAATTGAAATCTGACATTCATCATGTACACCTACCCACCTTTACCCACATTAGTAGATATATAGATAGAATACTCTTTATTGTAACACCACAAATATACAGAGAATCTTAAAACTAAAACACAATTTCGTAACTTAAGTGTAACAATTGGCAGTCTTATCGCTAAAAGCGATCTCTTCCAGACAACCTAGATTAGTAGATCAACATTAACTTCAGCGCTCTATGATTCCACGTACATTTTATTTTAGTCAGTTAATAGCGGTATTTACACCACCATAGCCACTAAGGCCGTTATATTATACAAATCTAATGCATTTCATTCGCGGCATCACTCCAATATATATTTCTTCCGTTCTACACTCTATGTCATTAAGAGTAATAGCCGTATTTATTTCGCACCGCATGTTGTAATTGCGAACATGAACGTGATTGCTTGTAAAATTATACTAATGATGAGACATATTGTTTTTGATGTGCCTATTTATATGATTTTACTAACCAGTATACAAAATAATTAGCTGAGGTTTTACTCGATAGAAGTGTGAAACTTTTTTTAATACGCTATTCAGCGTTAGAGCATTATAATGTTATGTTGACGCTGACAACCCTACGTGACGTCACGGCCAAATGTCATATCGGCGACAGGAGCCCGCCATTTATTATTACCTTGGAAAGCTCGGACCGTGACACATTACATTTCAAGATTTTTACTAATTCTACTATTAATCTACATCTCTACCACCAAATTTCCATATTATACAAGTTGAAGCAGTCCGGGTCTTTAATTCCATTAACCTACGGCGTAATCAGTCACTACATAAAAAAAATAAAATACTTTTACTTTTTTATTTATTTGTTGTTATTTTTTTCTTTTTCATTATTAATTTTTTTGATCATAAATAATTATAATCAACCATACACACGCATTTCTCATACCTTTGCAATTTATATTTTTAAGGGATATCTAGGGGTAATAAGAGGTCTTAATGCACAAAAAAAACTACTGATTCGTATCTGAAAACCGAGATTTCACTCAGAAACATTGTTCATTTCAATACTTTATTATCATGAATGTATTATCGAATATTCGTGCGCTGCAAATTAAAAACGTGGAAATCGAATAATTAAATTTTAAGTACTAAAATGCCGTACACATTGCATTCGATGGAAAAATGGTACGATTAACGCAGTCGTTTGTATTTTACCGATGAATTAACATTCAACCTCAAACAAAAACTAGCTTAATTAACTGCAGTATTTTACGGCTCACCTGTATTCTTTTAATTAGGGTTCCATACCGATACGATAGGGTTAAAAAATAAAATAAATATTTCAGGACATTTCCCATAGCGCCACCTAACCCCAAGCTAAGCAACTTAATGCTTGTGTTATGGTCGTTAGATAACAGATATTACCTAATATAAGACTTCACTTACCTGACACTGACTTCATCCTTCTGTCTGTTCCATGGTTCAGGTCAGCCTGTATCTCATGGATCACGGTAGTTAGACAGTCGAAATTGTCACATACTAGCTGCGTCCAGCGGTTTTACCCGTTGTACTATAGCCTATGTGTTATTCCAGGGTCTATGCTATCTCTCTACTAAATTTTAGCTCAATCGGTCCACCCATTTAGGCGTGAAAGAGTAACAAACATTTAGGCATGCATACATTCTTACAAACCTTCACGTTTATAATATTAGTAAGATTTCAGTTGCTAATTACGAGTACTATTAACAAAAAATCATTAAAATAGTGTAAGGTTATAAATGACGGGGTCTGTGTCCTGAACAACAAACGTGACTTTTTTGTAGATTTTAATTTATTAGCAATAGTATACTGTCTAATTTTTTTTATTGAGAATGAGAAGAAATCCTTCGTGAGCGAGTTTGACTTGTACTTGGCCAATTTTATTGAATAAAATTTGTTTTAATTTAACTAGAGACGCGTTTTAAACGTTGCTTCGAGCGCAGTTGCGGTGTTTTTTATACGAGCAACTCGCCTCTTTATTTAAGTTTAAGCGATTATTTTTTGTTAAACGTTAAAAATACTTAAATTTCGCTGTTGTTTCAATTATGATGATTAAGTTTTTAATCGGCTTAAAAAAGGAGGGTTAATTCAAAGTGTGTGTACCTACGTAATATTTTTGGAACTTCAAGACTTTTACTCGTATGAAGGACAGTCCTTTAATGTTTCTAAACAAGTAATTTATAATAACTGGGCAAAATTATGGTTCTCCGAAGACCTATTATTCGCCACTGGAGTAATTGTATGCCATAATATTGGTTTTCTATTTTCCGACTCTTTTTACAAGCTTTATATTACTTTCACCTGTCTGTTGTCTGTCTGTCTGTCTGTCTGTCTGTAATCAAATCTTGCGAGTTTAATTTGACCCACTTCCCGGTTTCCAATTGAGCTGAAAATTTGCATGCGTGTGTAAATCGGATGACAATGCAATATTTTTATGACATCGAGCTGATCTGATGATGGAGCTGGAAGGTGGCCATTGGAACTTTGTCATAAAACAACGCAACCCCATCGAGTTTGGGCTCATTTGATTTGTCTTGACTAGTACTTTATGATGCAAGATAATAATAATAAATAAAGCTTGTTTTTAAAAAGTATTTTTAAAATTTCACTTGTTTATTGGCTTGCATTTAGAACTTTGCATGTTTCATCTCAATGTCAAAAGGTATGCTGATCGCAATTTGAAACATAATATTGCTGTCATCTGGGTTTCCTGAGCGACAAAACTTGGGACAAAAATATCTTAAATATAACGAAAGCGGTAAAATAACTAACCTTCAAGTCACATTGTTGCCGCAATGCTGTCGTAAATTCCTTAATAACGCCGCAAACGTTTCCAATATCCGATACATCACTAATTAAACCACTTTTTCACGATTAATTACCACCTAAGTGCCAAGTTTCATTACCAAGGGGTAGCTTATCTTGACAGACGACAATTTTTAATTAAACTAAAACGATCGAATTCACCACACCTTCGTTAGTTGGCAACTTTAACCCATATGCTGGTAATTAGTTGCTTAATTAATTGTATAAAATGTAATTAGGCTTTTTAGGAAATTACTGTGTTTGTGGGGTTTTTTATGACAGTAAGTTATGAGAGAAAATCAGTTGCAAATTGGTAAGCATCATAATTAGGTAATCAGAAAGTAAGTGTATATCAGAAAGCCTATTGGCTATCGCCAAACGACATGTAAAACACTAGAATCCATAGGCAAAATTGCGTACATTACTTGCTTAAACCTCCTCATTAATATTAGTAACATAACTAACGCAGCAATGTATATATTGAAGTTGTCATCAATCGTAGTGGATGAGAATTAGCACTCAGACACAGCACCAGGGTCTCCGGATTAAAAGCCGGACATATGACCACTAGCCCACGGACGCTACAATGACGGTAACCGCTTACGGGCCGTCTGTCTGTACTGCTGTCTCTTACATAAAAAATCCAACTTTAGAACCTCTTTTCATTGTTTTAAGAACTTTTGTACGAGCATATTACCTCTAGTTTAAGCTCTCCCTAACTCTGTAATCTCTCTAATATGCCTTAAGCCCTTCAACCGTCTGTAAAACGGGCAATTTATTCTCTCAAAACAAGAGAATTACATGAATAATATACAAAACTAAATGTGTTTGGATTACCATTTTTGAATAAGTAATGCCTGATGAAGTTAATGGAGGAAAGAATGAGCTTTTTCGTGTAAACAAACGAGTTTCAACTGTAATTTTTAGACTTTAGGGTGTAATTTTGTAAATTGTAAGTTTGTAATATGTACAAACTTTTTATTATCATTTTACACGTAGAAAACTGTCTGGAAAGCAATTTCATTACGACATGACGACCTCTGTGGTGCGGTGGGCTAATACCCGCCTGCAACGCAGAAGGTTGCGGGTTCGATTCTCGCATGAGACAAATGTTTGTGTGATCCACAGGTATTTGTTTCTGGTCTGGGTGGTTTTCAATATATATTATAAGTATGTATTTACAAAAGAAAAGTATATAAGTATTATATCCGTTATCCTAACCACCATAATAACAAGCATTAAGTTGCTTAGTTTGGGGTTAGGTGGCGCTGTGTGAAACGTCCTGAAATATTTATTTATTAAGAGTTAATTTTCATAATGTAACGTAATAGAGAATCTTTTACAAAAAACTAACTGAGACTACAGAAAATCAAATAATTTACAGGGATAGTAACGTATTCATCGAATGCTTGCAACATTTCCAGTTCATATCTATTTGCATCAACTATGTTTCGAAAAAGACTCTCTTGAAAACACTACTACGAGTAATCATTACATACGAGTAGTATAAAACATCACTTTCCGTGCTACGTATGTCTGTCTGTGCCTACTATGTGTGCTTAAATCTTATTTACTTATTTATTTATCTTTATAATATTCTCTAATCTTAAAAACTACACAACGGATTTTGATGCGATTTTTTTAAAATAAATAGAGTGATTTGAGAGAGGTTTTAATGTAAAATATACTAGCGGCCCATCCTAGCTTCGCTTCGGGTGCCATTATGAATAGAAAAAATAGGAAGTAAATATATTTATAAAACTTACGCAATAAATATTTCAATGACAAATCTACAGATTTAGTAAAATATTGCTAGAAATAGAAAATGATCTCTAACATTCAATTTGAATTTTAACGTGAATTTAGTCGCATTTTTTTGCAACTTTTGATCCTATTTATGATTGTTCTATAATTATAAAATATTATTCGAGAAATACATGCTATAATGTAGCCTAGTTCTACTCAACACGAGAATCGTTAAGAAACATGTAATACTCAGTCTCTCGAGGAAAACGTCGATGTACAAAGAATAAAATTTTACAAGTGCAACGTCTTACATTGCATTTACTCTCTGAGGACTACTTTGTATAAAGGAAATAGATATTTGTATTTTACGGTTGAGTTCAGAATTACATTACATATAGATCAGGCTTAGAGTGCACCTTTCCTCATAAAAATGTTCTCGAAGTTTTGTTAAACATTGCACGTTAAGGCTGGACGATTTTTTTTTCTTTATAGGTTAGTTTTTGACCACGATCTGGTGTGATGATAAGCGATGTTGCGGCTGTAGATGGAAGCATACTAAACCTAGATGGCGGGGGTCAATCCCATACCGGAACACGGTCATAATATGCTTGGCGCTAACTTGGCGACACGGTTTTGTCCAATGGTTCATATTCTTCTAGTTCATATTCTCTCTAAAACATAAAATACAGCCTGGTGATAAACAGACGAACGGACGGACAGACAGACGGACAGCAAATTCTTAGTAATATGGTTCCATTTTTAACCGGTAAGGAACCCTAAAAACAAGTTGTTATGAGAGTAATAGAACAGATCGATACGAGTACTATCAAAATCAGCGCACCAATTTATCTTCGGTTGGATAACCGAGTCGGCAGTTAAAACCGATTTGTCAATTATAATCGTATGATTAAGCTCGCCGCACGCAAATTGAAATTCGTCGAGCGTTCACTAATGAACCCATTGTACGAACGAATGGTTTTTACTCAGCAATTAACTCGAAAATCTGGTGGATGTGGTCACTTTAATCGGCAGTGGAGTCAAGAGCTACCTGTGATTTTGCGGTTTGATGCTTGCGGTTGATCGGGTGGTATAAATCTTGTTAATCAATCATTTTATAGTTTCTGAACTAATTGTTATTAGTTCAACCACGGAGTTTAACAATGTAAAGACATATTTATAAGGAAATAGACTTATACTGGTGGATATATAATGATGCCTTCGCCATCGGTTCAGCTCTACTCAACCGTTTTTAACCGTGGCTAGTTACCACCCGCTGGACAAAACCGTGCCGCGCCGACAAACGGTCAATGCCAAAGGACAATGTCCGGTGAAGCGAAGAAGAGATTTATCCCGCCTTCTAGGTTTAATCTGCTACCATCTACTGCCGCATCGTCTCTTACATCATGCGAGGTCAAAGGCTAACCAATCATAATCATCCTGCCCTTATCCCACACTAGGTAGGGTCGGCACAACACGTTTTTCTCCTCCATTCTACTCTATCATCCGTCATATCTTCATCCACTCCCCTAGCGCGCATATCCTCTTTCAAACAGTTCATCCAAACCTTTTTCAGGCACCCCCTTCCCGGATTACCACCTATCACCATATTCATGGACTTTTTGGTCACATGATTTTCATTCCTCCGCATAATATTGCATATTATTTGTTAGTTTTTAAGTACCTAGTGTTAGGCCTGCCTGGACATCACTGCATTGGTATCTACGGAAGACCAGGGTAGGTTGCCCACCTACATATAATATGCTGAGTAGATACCTTTTTACAATAGCATATAAGTACTCAATTTTTGTTGTATGTTGTTTTTTTATGTGTTATTGTAAATAAACATTTTTTCTTTATTTCTTTCTTAATATCAAAGGCTAACCTATATATAATGAATAAAAAAAATATGTCACTCAATATCATAAAAAAAATCTGAGATAAAATAAATATGCAAAGCCAGTTTTTACTAACAATAACATCACAACAGCGCATAACATAACAAAGTTTGTAGTATGAAGTTTGTAAAACATGTTGTGTTCTCCGGTTCCCCACCTAGTTCTAAACTGGGACGTGACATGCGTTGTATCTCGAGAGATTTATCTCTTTTCGGTGGGTAAAGTTAAAGTTTTTATCTAAAAATTAGTTTATAACCTTTTTTATTGAAAAGTTTGGGAGCTATTTGGCTTGGGAAGATTGAAAATTGATAAAGAAATCAGTATAATATTTTTTTTTGTTTTTGAGTTTGTTACAAACACCCAAGCAGACGGTCCCCGCCTTTGGGCCTATTGGCTATCGCGCTGGTTTCTATCAACTATTAATCGACGTAAGTAAAATGTTCTTAGAGTTATTGAGCGTTAAAGTTAATATGCTATTATTCAACTTTGTCGCTTAATTCACTAGCACGTTACACGAGAAACTTAAGAAACGTCTTTCTACATCAGTGCTCTATGACTTAGTAAATTCATTCTTAGTATCACCCGTGGGTTAATAATAGGCTAGTTTTCTTTTCATCGAAATCCGCTAAACGCAGCTTAGTATTTAACAAATTTTCTCAAAATGTTAACACACTCAACTCAAAACCTCAATAAAAGCGAAAACAAAGCGCTACAGAGAGCAAGTTAATTATCCCTACATATTATCTAGCTATACGAGTATGTGCTTCCCTCTCCCAGGGGACTCGATCTAGGGATAAGAATAAGTAAACGGGATTGCCCGTGCGTGTATCCCAGATCTTATTGTACTTATTGTTAAACGAACGATGTGTATTGATACTTTACGTTTTATTTAAAGAATAGGAATGCGGACGATGTCAAAAAATTAAAATATAATAGTAAAAAATATTAGTGTAAAAGTTGAGATAATATATGTACATCGCTTATAAATTTTTGGGTTGGGACACGTGACGTCACAACCGATAGAAAATGTACCAGAGCCCGGCCAGTGACGTCATGAGTCACCATGCAACTTTAGTAGATATATACCTACGTAGTATTTCCGATGTTTTTTTAAATCAAATTTAGAAAGAATAACTTATTGCGATTTTTATTACAAATTTAAGTTAACCTTCCAGTTACATTATATAGTTTAGTTAACCGTCAACAGTTTGTTTTACTACTTTTAACGTTAGTAAACCGTTTACGTGAAATAAACGAAACAAGTTTCCTATTCAGTAGTAAACAACCTAAGGCTCCCTGGGCATCTAAGTCATTCATCTCCGCTTCAAGCGCCCAAAGTAAATAGCTAATAGAACAATTTACAGGCGCAATATCTTCACCTAGTATTCCTAGACCTTCCATAAAATATAAGCTATCTCCTACTCTGTTATCAACCCATTCATACAAACTTTGAGCATCGCTGGCTTATTTAACTAGTTTATCGCTCTTTCTTCACCTTTATAAGCCTTGCCGCTTCGATAAGGCATCCAACTGGATACGTAACTGTAAGGCGACCACCGCTGCCAAGAGAGATCGCTGGGCATATAACTAGTTGTCACAATGCAGGTTATCCCTATATATTATGTATGTGTATGTATTTTGTGCCAGTTTATGACATTTTTTTAGGGTGTGAGCGTAGTGATGCTGTCGAATCGAATTCATCAGTGTGGTATCATTATTGGTGTTTGATGCCTCTCCTCCGCAGAAACAGGCAGCTTTTTTTGCATAGAAATTAGTAATGGCTTCTATTCCCTTGGTTAAGTATTCTAAGCCTTACTGGCGAGTCATGAAATATTCCTTTTATTTGCGTATTTATAAAGTAGACTTTAGTGGTTGGAAGATAAGGTTGAAAGTGGTGTAAAAGTGTGTATTGTTGTCTGTGGAAATACAAAATTTATTAGGCGATCATCCCCGGGGTTCTAAAGCCTCGGTTACACAGTCTGTTAGTCAAAAGGATGTTAACACCTCCAATGTGCACATGCACTTGTTTGGATACGCCCAGAATTAAAATCAATGGAATAGTCTATCTAGATTTGGTTTCCGCCTGATTAGTCTACGTGCTAGAACTAGATAAAAAAGTTCTTGTGAATAAATATTTGCAACATAAATCTAACTCAAAATCCAATTTAAAAATTTAAAATTTTCATAGTGAGGGCATTTGTGTACTGGTTATAGTGTAAAAAATTTAATAAAATATTTAAAATTCAACTTTGCAAGTAAACTTGCACAGTAATAAGTACCTATACTATTTAATGACTCTACCACACACTTAGCTTTGGTCACCCAGACCCTCTCTGTATATTATTCATATTATGTCTTTAACCCATTATTTTGGTGGCTTAATAAATACATTTTAATAATCCCTCACCATAATTACTATACCCGTACCAAGGATTATCACCCATACAATGACAAAGGTCATTAACCTAAATGATATTTACCAGTGGCCATATTATTTCAAGTACACCAAGTTTACAGCAGTGGTATGATAAATGTTGCCGTTATAGGACACTAGCCGTCTAATTAGCATTTTATGAAACACCGCTACTGCACAATTTCAGTTATTTTAGTTTTACGGCCACGAAAATGTGGTCTGAACTCGTTAGTGCTTTATATCCGTCGTATATCTTGAATTTATACTTTGTTAGAGAAACAATGTTGGACGTGTATAACGTTTAGGGTCAACCGTCAACCTAGAATCCTACTAATATTATAGATGGGAAAGTTTGTCAGAATGTATGTATTTTAGTAATACATAATTGTTTAAAAAACTAATCATCATCGTCTTTGCGTCTATTGCAGACGATTTAAGCACTGTCTGTTGGGTTGCGTTGGCACTTCCGTTGGTGGCTAATAAAACCAATCCTGGAGCGGCAGGGTCGACTTCATCTTGGAAAAACGTGTGTCACAGCAGAAGGGTTGTTGGTTCTGTTGTGCCTTTTAGACCGTTTTACAGAGATACTAATGAATGAATAGAATAGAAAACTCTTTATTAAAACACTACAAACATACAGAAAACTTAAAACTATAACACAAAATCACGACATAAGTGTAACAATTGGCGGTATGTATTTTTGTTACTCTTTTACGCCTAAACGGGTGATCAGATTTAGCTGATATTTTGGACAGAGATAGCTTAGACCCTGGAATACCAAACATATAGGATACTGTACAGCGGGTAAAACTGCTGGGCGCAGCTAGTATATATTCTTTGTTTGATGGCTTAAGAGCTTATACTTGGTGACCCAATTCGTTCAGTGTTTTAAGTTGTGAGTTGATCGATCAGTAAGTCACATTTTTCTTTTATATATTTAGATTAGCTCCTGTATAACCTTTTTGTGTTATTTCCCTTTAAAAGTAACATAAAATAATTTTAGAATTTAATAAAAATAATTAATATCAAAAAGGCAAAAGGTCAAAAGATTAAAAATGATTTTTCAAAACTAATAATCAAGAAATATAATGCTTACATTATGTATGTAAAGGTGCTTTACGTTAAATTTTAGCTTGCAATATTTTACAGCCGAGTTAGTTAGTATGCGCATCTTTTATATTCCGGAACATAGATGTGCTTGTAAAAAGAAAACTAAACATTTTTAATAGAACATGAAAGTTTTACCTGAATTATTACTTCAGCTTACAAATATCTTTGATTTATAGTTAATCCTTTGTCAAACGGTAAGGTAATATTTCTTGCTCCCTGTATCTAACGAAAGACCCAATACGACTCAATTGATAGTTCCCCCAGCTTAAACCAATTAAGAACAGATTGTACTCCCGGTCTCAATAACTGGAACATCTAAGAACCTTTTAACAAAGCTGTGTTATATCTGATATCTTAATTAATACCTAATTGGGCTTCATTGGAACAGGATGCAGGCGCGACTAAAAGGGTTCGTTAAGGAGAATTAAAACTTTCTTGAGTAAGGAACTAATTGACATGTGACATTAATAATCTCATGATTAAGTTCTTTTTTTAGAAATAGGAGTAAGGTTAATTAAAATCAATGAACTGTGAGCGTTAATCGGGAGCTATTGGATCGTTTTAATTGAATCATTAATTAACTTGTTCCTCTTAACAAAATTGTAATAATAATTATAATTAGGTAAATTTAAATATATTCGAATAAAACAGGTTGCCGTATCTAACTACAATTTTGGAGTCATACTCGTATATCTATCAAAGTTAAAGGTTGTTAGTTCAACCTATGCTTTACAGTTTCAGTTCACCATGATTCAACAATTCTGGCAACATAGCCTAAAGGCAGCTTCCTACATAACTTATTGGAAACAGTCTGAGCCACAGTTGATTTTCGATATACGATAGCGTCCAGGCAGAAATAGTGCTAAAAGTTCTATAGATTTCCAATATAATCTTATAACTGTTACAAGGGTTAAAATTCTTATTAACTTTTAGTAGTCCAGTCTGATCCTAAAAATAAACCGATCTGATACCAACCGACTTATCAAAGATCAGAAAAAGTTCCCGTCCCAAACTTCATATTCCCATTTTCACTGAACAAAGTAAAAACGTTTATGCCCCGACTTTCCCTACTTTTGTTTCCAAATGGGCGAGTAGTCAATTACGCGCCTCTGTAACGGCACCTCATGACAATACAATCTAATCAGCAACTTCGCTAATGTACGGGACAGAGGGCAAAACAAAAGAACTCACTAAACGTCTCCTTTGTTGCAGATAAAACTCAGCCCGATGTGAAGCGAGATGGACCTCAAATATTTAATCCTAATGATCGCCTTCGCGACCGTCGAGATAAACGTCACCGAGAGCAGACAAAACGACAAGAGAAGATGGAAGAACGACAAGAGCATGTACTCACACTACGTCAACATCTGCGACATACAAGACAGAGGGTCCAAAGTCCACTGCTACTGCGAGAGCACCAAAATTAAAACCGCCACAAAAGCGGACTGTTGGGTGTTCAACGGTGGCATCGCCGAGGACGACCCCTTTTGGTCCAATTTCTACTCGCAACCGAAAATAGAAAAGCTCACGTTCAACGTTAGAGCCGACGGCGGGCTGACGTTCATCCCCGCCAAAGTTATCGTCCGGCTCGAGCGTCTCCAATACCTGAACATACAGTACGCCAACATCTATACCATACCTTCGTTCGCGTTCACGAACTCAACGACGCTTCGCGAAATAACTTTGCCCAAGAACAAAATAGCGAAACTGGAAAAGATGTCATTCGCTCATCTGATAATGCTGTCAAACGTCAGCTTAGTAGAAAATCAGATATCTGAATTGAAACGGGACGTATTCCACGTCCTTCCGAATTTGCAAAGGTTACATCTGTCGAAGAACAATTTGGGGGTATTACACGACGGCTGTTTCAAGCATTTGAACAACCTCATCAAGTTGGATCTCGACAATAACTTGCTGACTGTAGTCATTAGAGAGAACTTCCAAGGATTGTCTAATCTGATAACTCTGGATATGAGAAACAATAAATTAACAATGATAGGGGACTTGGCATTCGCGGAACTTTGGAGTCTACAGGAACTTTACCTGGACGCGAACGAAATAGAATTCATATCGGAGAGGGGTTTCGGTGGATTGACTCAGCTGCGGAAACTTTCTCTGGCCGATAATAAGTTGGGGACATTAGACGACGGCGTGTTGGATGATATTCAAAAGTTGAATGTTTTGGATCTGAGGAATAATAACTTGGAGACGCTGAAACAGGAGGCGGTCCACAATGTTTTGGAAAACATGAAGTCAAATTACGCCTTAATCTCTCTAGACGGTGAGTTGTTTATAACTTCGTCCGTGATTTATCTCTGTTGGCTCAGGACTGGCATTCTTTATATTAATTCTCCGCTCGCAAGTTTCCACCTCCTTGTCCGATAGCCGAAACAAAGTTCCGATACAGATGCGATAGATCAATGAAAATCTAATTTACTGATAGAAATTAGTTAGTCTGTCGGTTCGGCGCTAATTTGGTTGATTAAGCAGAATTACTTTGGGAATGGAATTTCTATATTGAGTTTAGTACTTTGGCTAATAAAAGATCTACAATACAATACAATACAATACAAAAACTCTTTATTGTGACCAAGAAAAAAAAATTACAATAAATGACTTAATATTAAATAAAACTAAGATAACAAAAGCCAAAAAAGTCTAGTTCAAAATTATAACACTAAATACCCAAGCAGAATCAGAAATCTAGACTAGACTACAAAAGTGGATTTATTTATTTATTATCTAAATTTTAATACATTAGTACTACCTACTTACGAATTTTTTAAGTCTATTTTATACCTACGATCACAATAAGTATTGTCAATGTTTCTTTACCTTTCCAGTCGAATCGAATTGTTATATAATGAATTGAACCGGAACCCGAGCCATTCAGTTGGTCCATCTGTGCGCAACTAATTATCATTCCTTCCGACTTTTTTCATTTCCCCAATTTGTTCGAATTCGGGTAATTTACCCCAATGTTCGCAGCTCATAAGACATTGCCATTTGCCGACCAATTTAACATTAAATCTATGGCCACCGAGCAGATGGAATTGATTGCCAATATCACATTAATTTGATGATTTATAAGTCGATATGAAATATGAACGCACTAACTACGCAACGTGCTTTCGGTGGAATAACGTCGTTAGTGAATCGAAATAATATTTGGACTTGTATCCTTATTCAATAAACAGAACGATGTTTCATTGAAAACTAGTGACCAGTGATTTTTACCCGGTGAAAAATAGTTGTATAAAGTATTCAAGGGTCTTCAAGGGTCTATCTATTTACATACCAAATTTCATCTTAATAGCAGCGTAGGCATTAAGACATAACAAACGCACACACCTATAATATGTGTTGTCTATGTACATACATTTAGCACATATTTTCGTAGATCACAATAAATGTTTACCATAATAAAATAGTAGACTAACAAAAGATTCAAACTTTCTCGTAAATTCGAAAAATCCTGACCCAAATAGTTGGGCCATAAACATTTTTAGACCCACACAAATAGTGCTGACCTTTATAACTTTACACAGAGTTAGAATCAGGGATGGACCGACGATTCTACGGATGAGACTTCCATAAACAATAAGACTGTGAACATGAATAATGTGTGCCTGTGAATTAAGCTTTTGGCTTTTGAAGTAGTTCTAAAAAAATGATGCATCTTTCAAAATGTGATAATATATTATAGGTATTCGATCTTATTAGTTACTAAATTATATTTTGTCTGCAGAGTGCATGCAGCGGAGATGAGAATGAATGTTGAGGTGGATGTGTGAAGTGACTAGAATGGACAAAATCAGAAATGAGTATGTGAGGGGAAGCCTGAAAGATGCACCAGTGACAGAGAAATTAAAGAGTGGAAGATTGTCCTAGTATGGACATATTATGCGGAGGGATGAAAATCATGTTACAAAAAAGTCCATGAATATGGTGATAGGTGGTAATCCGGGAAGGGGGCGCCCGAAAAAGGTTTGGATGAACTGTGTGAAAGAGGATATGCGTGCTAGGGGAGTGGATGCAGATATGACGGATGATAGATCAGAATGGAGGAGAAAAACGTGTTGTGCCGACCCTACCTAGTGTGGGATAAGGGCAGGAAGAAGAAATTATATTTTGTCTAAATATATAAAAGGAAAGAGTGATTGATTTGACTGATCTATCAACGCATAGCCCAAACCACTAAACGGATTGGGTTGAAATTTGCAATACAGATAAGTTTTATAACGTAGACCTCCGCTAAGAAAGGATTTTGTCACGTGGGCAAAGCCGCGAGCATATGCTAGTTATATCATATAATTGCATCAGAATATAATAGAATTGAGTTACTCTTTACCTAAAATAGTAATGGATTTTGTTATTGGATACCAAATTACAATAATGAGTTCTTGGGTGAGCAACAATTTAAACGTTTTGTTGCCGGACCATCATTTCACGGATTTGGATCGGAAATAGTGTGGGAACGCTCTAAGCTGAAGTTATCTCACCGTTTTCATATTTTAGTAACATTTTAATGGACCCTATGTTTCGTTGAAAGATGTTTCGTTCGAGCCAAAACTACCAGCTCCTATCTTTGTTAGTGTTGAGTTATTGTTTTCCGCAGTTCAGTTAAATTTGCTTAACAAACTACCAACTGCTGTCCAATTTACGTTTATTTTAACCACTAGAGGTAAATATTCTGTTATCAAATTTAAATCTGATTTGTTATTGTTTCCTCATAACAATGTTAGGTAGATTTTGACTACAGGTACATGTATTAGTTAGGTTTGTATGTTCTGCATTGGTATATAATGTGGAATGTTATAATATTTCGTAGCCTGTAAATACGTCGCCTATGATATTTCGTTTAGATATGATATTGTCGTTCTAAAGAAAGGCCAGGTCAAGAGTACCAAGAACCGGTGAGCGTGTATGAAGATTGTGATGAAAGTTAAGGAAGCGAAAGAGGTGTGTCAGGATCGTACTTAGTGAAAGGAAATAGTCTCCGCCTACCCCAACGGGAACCAGGCGTGATTATATTATGTATGTATGTAGGAGCCTGGATGGACTGACGACATTAAGAAACAGGCTGGAGGCAGCTGGATGAGGACTGCAAGAGACAGGGGAGAATGGCAAAATCAAAGGGAGGCTTATGCCCAGCAGTGGGCAAGTGAAGGCTGATAATGATGATGATGTACGAGCCTATTGCACAGGTCACCTGGGGAAGTATCATACTTTTGCCAGATATTTATTCCGCGTAGCAGTATTGTTCAGTCATTACTGTGTTCCGAATAGAGAGGCAATGTTACTAGCAAAATTATTGGCGAGATTTGGAACACGTTGCCCTCATCCGTGTTTCCCGAGCAATAAAACTTGAGAATCTTCAAGAGCGAACGAGTGAATAGGTCACCTACTTGTCTAGGCATATATGTATATATTTTTTTTTATTTGTTATAGGTTAGCCTTTGACCATGATCTCGCCTAATCTTAAGCAACGATGCGGCCGTAGATAGTAGCAGACTAAACCTAGAAGGCGGGATAAATCCCCCCTTGGCTTCACTGAACATCATGCCTGAACACGGTCACAACGACCTGCACTGTAGTAACAAGGCACGGCCGAAGCCTAGCGCCAGTACAAAACCGCCAGTACAATATCTTGTGTGATTTATCGTCACATTTGCATTCAGGTGGGACCAGGTGTGTGTGGTCAAACGTAGGCTTATCTAGTATAAATAAAGAAAAAGCTTTAACAACTAACATCTCTTAATGTATTTCAAAACGCTGCGTGGCACTGCTGCTTCTATTGAATAGTAATCAGGATGTTCACTAATGAGCAACAGATTTTACTCGTCTTGTATAAAAAAGTAAGATCCTAACACAAATACATACAAGTGCTTTAACTCATAGTTGTTTTGTTCACAGGCAACAAGTTGACATGCGACTGCCGACTATCCTGGCTACAGAAGCTCCGCAACGAGACCAAAAGCAAACGACTTCGAATAGCAGTCTCCCGCCTCAACTGCATAATGGATACCAAACTCAAATCCAACCTCGGACCACTCAAAATCGAAAGAGTTACTGACAAACAACCCAAAATAAACATTCCATTAAAAAAAGAAATAGATTACGAAGACGACGACGAAATTGATGATAAACAGTACGATGAGATGCAAGATCAAGAGAATGACGATGTAAAAGTAGAATATAGGAGAAAATTGGTTGAAATTCCTTCAGAAATGCTGCCTTGTCCTAACAGGCTAGTCTATGAAGCGTCTTACTCTCCCCCGACGCAAGATGAAGTGAAATATTACAAAGCTTCTTCGAGTGTAAGAATTGTGACGTCACAGTGTTTAATCGTAACGTTCCTTAGCTTACTATTGTAGCGTTAAAAATTGTAAATATTTTTGTGAATTTTTGGACACTCGAGCTTTCACCTCCATTTGTAATTTACACGACACTCATAACTTATTCTTAGATCATTGTAATATTTTAGCTATAAGGAAAGTATCGATAATATTTGATTTATATGTAATATTGAATGAAATTAAAATTAATTGAATTAATAATAATAATTATAATTTAAGATAGGTACGATTTTATTTACCAAAAATTATAATATATAAGCAGCTAAAAATAGTTTAAGTTTACAAATAAAAGTTAAACATCATATTTAAGACATCTAAAAAGCACGGAAATATAATTGAAAATCAATTATATTTTTTAACCCTGCGAGTGTAAGTTGAGTATAAAATACCAAGAACTTGAACATGAATGTTATATTTATGTAATCACCTCCTTACGCTCTATGTGACACATACTACCTACCCTACGCTTGCCGGGTTAAAAAGCTATTTATAGCTCTAGCACTGAAGACATAATAAAAATGCAAAGAGTTTTCTAGATGTTTCTAAATGCTTTGTAATTGAGACAAGTTTAACAATTTAAAGAAAAACCATATCTTATAATTTTTTAGTGCTATTTAGTATCCTTATTTTGAAATGAAGACCATTAAAAATTAAATAAATAATATTGTAAAATATTAGTTTCTAAGCAAACAAGAGATTTTCCATTTATAAAATAGAAAGTAAGTAATTTTAGTGAGCTGGATTTCTCTTAATTACTGCGTGGTAACATTTCATGGAAATGAAAAATATCAGGGTTGATGCCGCGAGATGTTTTAATTTACATGTCTTAACCATGTCAACCAATTCCCCACTTAGTACTTTGATCTCTGCCATATACGATGTGACCAGTCATGTCTCTGCCAGACCACATTTCACTGTGTGTCAGTGTAAAATTTTTTTCGGCATATAGTTCTTGACACTTTGTTTTGTTTAAGAATTTGAAACTGCGTCATACTGTACGACGCAGGTGTGTACCATAAAATTGTGTAATAAGTTGCACTATCGAACTTAAGAACAAAAAACAATACTATACTGTTTTTTAGCATAATAGGGAAGAAAAGATTACTCTGCTGAAGTTATCTCAGAAAAAGATCTAAAGACAATCTAGACGTAAACTATATGGGCTGGCCACAAGAAAGACAAATGACGGAATTTGGGAGAAGGCAGATCTTTGCCAAGGTAAAAATATATTTATAACTAAAATAATAGTATTTGGAAATAGACACAAGTCTCTTATTAGAAAATGACTCGCTCATGGCATCTCTCTTGATATCTGATCTGTGGTAGCAAAGTATTTCTTAAAAGTAATTTTCACTTAGAGTTTGCCGCGCCGTGTGCTTCTGAAGCCTTATTGAAGCTAAGATGGGCACTCCGCTTTATTATTTAATTAAGGCACGGACTACACTTCTAGTACTTTCTAATAAAATAAAATTTCTACTGAATTCTGTGAATTCTGCCTCAGGGGCTATTGATTGGATAAATTGAATTCAATTTTAGTGCTGGTAATGAAATTAGTTTGTTAGGTTTAATTGGTTTAATAAAGTTATCTATACTTTTTGGAACAAAGATAACATATTCTAAAATAACACTAACAGTAGGTTTACATATCTAAATTAATATAATGGCTTTGTTTTTCTTCTACTAAGCACTCTTCTTAATAATTTGTATGTAAATTTAAATTTCAAGTTGTTAACTTTAAAAAAACATGTGCTGCTACTCTATATGCACACGTCACCCAAAGTTATTAATAATAAATGTATATTATTATGTAAACAAACGACTAAAACTCACGGAAATAATGGTCGAAACTAAACTGATGAAGGACATCGTAATTGTCCGAAACCCAGGGTCGAGCCTAGTTTCGACCATTATTTCCGTGAGTTTTAGTCGTTTGTTTACATAATAATATGGATAACTCTCACGTTAGTTTTCAAAAACGCATAATAAATGTATAGTTATTTTTAAATTGATTTATTTCCTATCAATAAATTTATTGACAATATTTGTATGCGAAATTTTAAGCCTATCAACTTGTGGAATAAAGCACCAAATGGTAATAAAATAATATAATGTTAATGAACAAGAGTAGGTATACATTCTATTCTGTAAACCCACATAATTAATTTTATATTATTAGTATAATTAATGATAATGTAGTCCAAGCCTTATGTTCTAGTATTTAAGCTAAATTCATTTTCAAGACTGTATTTTGTAAATAATTTGCGTTCAAAGCTAAAATTCATGAGATAACAATGATTTACATACCAAAGATTATTTTGGAAATACAAGAAATATTTATGGTATAAATATACCAGAGGTCGGTTTTCTTCGATAACACGATGTAAATAAACACAATAAATTATTCCACGAAATGTACCTTAATACAAACAGTTACTTAACTTCATGCAAATTTAGTTTGACTTTTAAAATAAATCAAAATACCAGTTGCATTTGCAAAATAAACCAAAAAGCTTAATATTTGTATATGTTTAGCAAAAACTTTAAACATTGAGATATTCTTAACACAATTAGAGTTAGACATAAGTAAATTTTAGTACCAAACCAAAATAAGATACGAGTAAATGACTAAATATTTTATAAGAAACGTGTTTAATTTCACTTAAATTTTTCTGTAACAATATGTCGTTACATTATAATTATTTTTTTAATTGAACTTTCTCCCTAAGCATTTTGAGCTTCAATATAAAAATCTTCACAATGAGCATTTTTTAAGGTCACCAACGTGCCCTAGGTATTATACACATTATATCCATAAGAAGCAGGAACAACTTACTTTCTGACGACCCTCTGCGGATTTGTCATTTGATATTTTCTAAATAATATTATAATATCATGTAATATTAAATATTCGATCTTTATAGTAAAGAAATTCACAAAATTTTTTTACACAGATATTTCAAATTATATCTTTTTTCTGTGGAAATTGTTTTGTGTGAAGTTAAGCTACTGTTTGTATCTCTACAATGTTAAACTGTCTATTCTAATCGGAGTGTGAAAACAATAAATTGATACTTTTCCAACGTTTGCGTTTTATTCTAAACAATAAATTGCGGAGCTATCTCCCTGAATCCTTGATTTGATTTGAAATTGGATCGGATTATAATGTAGAAAACTTGTTAACTTTTATTTGGTTCGTAGAGTCGTAAAATTGAATCAAATGAAACGAATAAACTTGGATGAAAGTCATCAATCAATCAGATTAAGGTTATTCTAGGGAGCTAGACATTTTAGAAAGGTACGAAGGTATGCTGAAAAGGTTGGTCTAACTAAATTGAATGATAAAACCTAATTTAGAATTCAATAAAAATAATAATTGAAGTTTTTACTCCAACAGAACATAATAATATTATTATTGCCTAATTACACTCCTAGGGTATTATAGATTGTATCGAGGCTTACTTATATTATCATGTGGTACAGATTTCTACGTGGCCTGCAACATGACATTACGACTGCCTTCTATGTATATATCTTATTTTACACCTTACAGTGGGCAATGAAATTACTGAGCTGAGCCGACTTTACATTGTTTGTCTTGGGATAACTAGCACAGTGTAGTTTCACGTAGGAATTCATATCTATTGAATGCTTAGGTTTAGGTGGCACTGCGCTTGTAATAGATAAGCGTAACATATCTTAAGATCAGGCTGATCTAGCGATGGGTTCCACTCTCTCTCTATTATCTGATTACAAAGAATAAGAACTAGCCTCGAACTAGATAAAAATACCATATTTTTCTAAGAAAATAAAATCTTGAGACGCTAGAGTTACATAAAATAGTGTTCTGAATAAGTAATCGCAGATTCAAGAAAAGCAGTATTTCCAATGCGAATAACGCCAGTTTCGTTTTATCTACAGACTTTAAAAATAAAAGGAATATGTCTCGAATATATTTAGTGCTCAGAATACATAATTACCTCTCCCGCTTACCGATAATATTATTCTAGGAATTTCAATATTATTGAATGAGGAACGAAGAATTTTCACCCAAAAAAAAGGACTGAAATTAGGCAATTTAGGTCCTGCGTAGGTTGCTAAGGCACCACACGGTGAATGATAATTAAAAAGGTCTCTTAAAAATTCTACCAAAAATAATAAAGAATTTCGTTCTATAATAGATTTAAAAATAATTAAATTTTATCCACGCAGCAAAATAATGGTTCTCTACACTACGCCTACAAGAATCAAAATAATTCACATTCATGGAATGTCTAAATTCAAAACTCAATTGCTGTTAATTTGTAAAATCCTGGGTAGCACTGTAATACTCGTAATTGCCCACAATTACGAGTATTACAGTGCTACCCAGGATTTTACAAAGGTAAAATACTGGGTGCACTGCGCCAACACTTCTAAACTTGAAAGTCGTAGATGATCAAAACTAGCTGGACGTTCGACTGATTGACTAGACATTACAGGTACATTGAAGTTATGATCTAGTAAATTTTGAAGAAGGATCTTATATAATTTAAGTACTAAGCAACAGATGCCCCGTTTTTAATAAACGCGCTATTAATGAAACGGCAGCGAGACAAATTATTATCGTGGAGGCATCTTAACTATAAGGTCAAAGGTTAAAGTTCAGTTTATGAAGGAAATTAATCATGAAAGACATTTATAGTTTCTTCAAAACTTTTTAGTGTTATTCAGCCACAAGCAATTATATTGGTGTTTGGTTACGGGCACAGTTTTCTACAATTGTTTTATAAATATTTTGCAAAATTAAAGTAAAAAGTATGCGTAGTTAAGTAAGTTCTACACTAAACAATTTGTAATTTTAAATACCATAACACTTTACAAAACAATTCAAAACACAACAGACTTTCCAAAATAAAAAAAAACTCAATACGACCTAGCATGTCGGCTCGATTACTTGAATTTATAAATCTAGATGAAATAATATGAATTGTTAAACAAAATTCTAGACGTAAATAACAAAACGGTCCCACAAAGAACTCTCTAAATTAGTGTACCCGTATTCTCCAATTGTATGAAGTAATAAAAAGATAATATTAATTATCACAGGCAGCGCCGTCAGCTGCCGCTAGTCTAATCTGAGGTCAAACAGACGGCAACGTAATGAATTAAGGCCCTTATTTCAACGCTCACACTTAAGTTAGAGTTTAAGGCAATCTAAATCTGTTCCTGTGACATGGATGAGGTATGAAGCATTTTTCCAAGCGCAAAAAAGGTATACTGCTTGAAAATGTACACTATTGAATTAAATCATCTTTTTGGTGGGTTTAAAAAGTTGAACTCGATGTCGGTGAAATAGCGCGAGAGGGCAACGACGAAATCAAAACCTCGCCACTCGTTGCTGCCGGAGAAACTTCTTGGTAAGTTCAGTCGATATGAGTATTGTACTTACATCTTGGTACCAAACCTGATATAACCCGTCCTGTTCCTAGTTGTAATAAAAAAGGTCTCAAAGCCCCTAGTGCCTTTATGTTTTTTACTGACTGAACCAACAACAGATGATAGACATAATATTTAATAACCGCTATTTAACCTTAGGGTAAATGACAATGCGATCTAATTAAAATAGAGCCAGAAATAAAGTAGAGTTTGACAAGTAAAAACTTGGAATAAGAAGTACCTCAGAAGTAGAAAGCAGAGAAGAAGAGTAGCGAGAAGTAGAATTAGTATTGCACCACCGTTTTCGTCTGTCTATAAATTCACTCCCTTGATTGGTTGTCTGGAAGAAATAGCGGTAAGACCACCGGTTGTTCATTTATTTTTAGTGATTAATTCTCTGCAAGTAATGTATTTCCTTTTGTGTGGTGTCCAATAAAGTATTATTAATCTATTTATCTTCCTCGATAATATGAGAACAGTTTAGTGTTCTGAAGGGACGTCAGAAAATTCCATTTCTTTACCGTGTCGATGGTCTTAGCGAGTTTTTAACATTCAAGAATACGGGTCTTAATGAAAGTAACGGGCAATAAAGTAATTGAAATTCAACCTTGTCTTGTTTTTATGTCTACTCCGAATAATATTGTGAACTTTATTAAGGGAAACGTAAGATGCTTTAATATTATCTCGGCGAAATTAATACTTCAGGATTTTTACGGAGATTATAATTTTAGATGAGTTTTCTGACCGTGAATAGTAAAACCTTTATCCGGATTATTTTTATGCTGTTTTGCTTTGTATTCGTGACGTGCCTTATTTTATGTGGGAGCTGAAATTGTGTGGACTGAAATTTTAGGTCGTTAAACATACTAACAAAAAGTTTTAGACGTCATAATGTTTTAGAAGGTAATTTTTACCATACACTTTATACATTATGATGACGGATGGAGCAAAACATTGACTAAATATAGGCCGAATGTCGAGTGGTATAACGTGAAGGAGATCTTTGCCCAGCTGTGAGATGTAGAGATCTGTGGATGATAATAATTGAACATCGTACGAGTTGCATAGCAGTTATAACATAAGTCAATTAATTACCTATGTTTTTTTCCAATTATTATAAACTTATATGTGTTGACATAGTTAGGTATTATAGGAGAGGCATTTATACCAACTTAATATCGTGATCGAAGTAAAAAAAACACTTACCAATAGAAACAATATAACGCAAGCCATCTGCTTGTGAATCAGTCGCTAACATAAAAAATAAAAATCCTCCAAAAGCCACATTAAAAACTTTATATCAAATAACACAAAACATAATGTTTTTGTGAGCTCAAGAATCAGATTACACGAAAATAGATACACTTTTTCATCAGAAGTTTTAACGTTACTCCGGAAAAATCCATTCATTTTGTTATATTCCGTTCTGATTTTAATCCTCTTACACGATTGTGCCGGAGTCGGAACGATGATACATCGCTGTATTTTGGCTAGTAACGTGGCTTTAAATGTAATGCTTATACCTACACTGAGGCAAGCGATTTGAATTACTTAATAAATAATGAATTTTACTTGTTATAGCATGAACTGAACAGTGAACATTACTGTGCTTCGGTAGAAGGGCACTGTAGCTAGGCCCGCGTTAGATTGTTGTATGAAACACCTAAAAACCTTCCTGAAGTGCTTCTAACAGTTTGTTGAACATCGTAGAGTGGTCGCTTCGCTATCGGTCTTCTATAGGATTCATTTTGGAGAGTGTGCGCAGAAATTACACGAACTAATTCCTCCATGCCCATTCTATCGACGGACGTCACGGCAGACGGCAATGCGGCATCCCTACTTAGTGGCACTACCAACAGCTCGCACCAAGCGTTTTGCTTCGTCGTTTCTAATGAGAACTGGTCGCATTTGTAACACTTTGCCGTCATCCGTGTTTCCCGAGCGGTACAACTTGGGTATCTTCAAGGCACGAGTGAATAGGTACCTTTCTAGGCATCATACGTGATCCATCATCGACCGCATTCTCACTTTCCATCAGGTGGGATGTGGTCAAACCTATTAAGTATAAAAAAAAAGATTTGACACTTGGAGCGAATATTTGCGCAAGTGCGCCAGTACAGGTCAGACCTATAATATTTATACCTATACATTGTAACCTTATAAAAAATATTTATTAAGGAAATCTGCTACGGGAAACCGTGACGTATACGTTTTAATATCCGGTATTTCTGTTTTTTGATTACCGCTTACATAAACAAAACCTTCATCAAACATTATTATATTAAAAACCGGTAATCGATAAAAATCATTATGAGAAACAATTCGAGCTTTTTTAAACATAACATAAAAAGTTACCGGTTTTGCGGTGACAATAAATCTAAAACCAGTTCCGAACCGGTACGGGGACCGATGTTCGGGAGTTTCACGGAAATCGAAATTCTGTTCGAAATTACTCGCTGTAAATCAAAACAGGATGAACTTTTGTGATCCCACCTGATCGTCCCGGTACAGTTTAACAAATGTCTGCTGGGACTGTATACATAATTATGTATACAAATATACTAAGTTATGTTGATTTTATATGAAACTAGGCGTGCCTTGATAAATTTTGTTCTGTCAATTTTTCAATTTCAATGTTAAAATTTAAAAGAAGACCTTTGAAATTTATTTATTTTTTCCAAACCGGTTTAAAACATACTTTTGAGTTTTAGGCGATCTTACTTATAATATCATTCTTTTTTTTAGTAGTAATTCTCCAGAAAGAAACAGGTTCTAATAACATTTATACAAGTTTAAAAAAATACGTCTATCAAATTGGTTTTGACGGTCACTAGTCACAATAATATTAGTTTAAGGGTTCCATAACATTATTAAAACAAGCTTGTGGGAGGAATGTTTGAGGTTTTCATGTTTAACTTAGTTGTTTTTGTAGGTAAGGTACTCGTTTTATGTGGCACGTGCCATCAACAAACTCGTTCTTGGGAAAAATAGAAAATAAAGACATTTTAAGAAATAAAACATGATCTTTTAATTTAATTCTTGGTGGAAAGAGTATTTTAAGTTTTACCACGAACTTTTAACTAAAATAACGGTGAAATGCAAGTTTTAATAATATGCGTTTTTTTTGTGATTTGCTCCGGTGGGAATGGTAAGGTGGCGAGACAAATAACTAGGCTTTTGAGACATAACAACATCTGTCTAAAGGATGAAGAGCGCAGTGCAGTGTTACGTAAGACTTTGTAGACTTCGATATGTACAAGCCACAGTTCACGCTAGCCCACAAGGTGGACAGACGACCGTGTAAAAGTATCCGGAAGACGCTGAATGCAGGTCACTTCCAACAGGTTTATATTATGAAAGTCCAAAGTCATACGAATTTCAAAAGTACTGTAAGTGTTTTCTATAACTAAAACAACACAAACTCACGTCTAATATTGTCGAGAATATCTCAACCACGGTTTTGCAGGCGTGAACTCCCGATGAAGGATATCGTAATTGTCCGAAACCGTGGTTGAGATGTCTAAAGTCATCTTCAGCAGTGGACGTCCAATGGCTGAAGTGATGATGACAATGAATTCACAGTTCAAATTCAGAAGTTTTAATTACTCTCTGAGGAAGTTAAATCAACGACATGTCTACGTAACTTAAAATATCGCCAAGAAAAAGCTTCTTCCTCAATTATTACATCCCATACCGTCCCCTAACAGCGGCCCAATAAACGAGTAAATCCCAATAATACCATTAGTTTAATTAGTGGATATTAAACGCGGGCCCTTGCTTCGTCCTTAAGCCTGCGTTGATTGCGAACAGTAGTAATTATTTACGATGGTGGCTTTCTAAGGGTGTAGATGTGATAAGCGATGGAGATATTATGGGAGGGAAAAATATTGAAACTGAAGGAGCAATGAAAAGAAAAAAACAGGTAACAATATAGGCTTAGTTATATGTATTTACATTTTATCTAAATATAATAAAAGGAAAGAGTGACTGATTGACTGACTGACTGATCTATCAACGCACAGCCTAAACCGCTGGACGGATTGGATTAAAATTTGGAACATAGATAGGTTTTATGACGTAGACCTTCGCTAAGAAAGGATTTTACCATGCGGGCAAAGCCGCGAGCGTTAGTTAGTTTTAAATAATACTCATTAATTTAATTTTATATACGTACTTATTATATAGGTATTACATATATTATTTATTGTTTGTGTATCAGTAAAGTTTTGTATATTATCTAAATAAACGATTTTGAAAACTTACGCGAGCGTTATCCATATTAACTATGTAAATATACCGACTAAACTCACGGATATAAAAGTCGAAACTAGGCTCGACCCTGGATTTCGGACTATTACGAAGTCCTTCATCAGGAGCTCACGCGCTGAGGTCACGACGCTCCTGATGAAGGACTTACGTGAGTTAAGTCGGTATATTTACATAGTTAATATCTAAATAAATAAATATTTAAAAAATGGAAGTCACAACTTTGACGCTTCATAGAAACCGAAACGAGTGTGGATTTTTTGTTGGTATTGGTGTAAGCTACTGATTGATATGAGATTCAACGCTGGCCGCGATTTAACGTTACATATTGTTGAACTTTTAAATATAAATAAAATAGCAAAAAATGAGAGAAAATGACTAAAAAGTTATGAGGTACAAAAACACCGAAATAATTCAGAACCTCTTTCTTTTTTACGTCGGTTGACTATGCTCTAAAATCTTAAAAACCAAACAGTAAAAATAAATAATAGGGGCTTTTGCTCTTTAGTGCAACAAAAGGGGACTGGTACTCGTAAGCTGGTAATTTTCACCCCAGCACTAAAGACAAGTAATATTTCGAAGGTATTTCTAACTATTCTGCGAAACATGCTGCGAGCGACGTGCATAGAATATTGAATGGAAAATGTAGGGAGCGCTGGGTTTTTAATGAACTAGAAAAAATAGAAATTCTTCAGATTCTTCTGATATTGTGGTTCAATTTTCTTTAACTTTTATTTTTGTATATTTTTGTTATAATTTTACTGGTAGGCTTCGGCATTGGTTTCTTACCACCCACTGGACAAAACCATGTCGCCAAGCGGTCATTGTGACCGTGTTCCGGTATTATGTTCAGTGAAGTTAGGGAGGGCTTTATCCCGTCTTCTAGGTTTAGTCTGCTACCATTTACGATTGCATCGTGGCCTAATGAAGAAAAAAAAATCTAGCGTCTAAAGATATTTTATATTATAAATAGAGTTTACTGTGATTATAACAACAGAGCTTTTCCTAATATTGGTTGCTATGAAGCCACCGTAAGTAGGTGGTCTAGGAATCCTAAGAAAAGGCTCCTTAGGATTCCTAGACCACAACATAGACGTATTCCAGTCATGGTGTCACCTTACCTCATAACATTTTAACAAAATAATTTAAAAAATAAGAGAATTAAACCATGTAAGAAAGGCAAACTCGTTAAATTATTATTTTATAAGTAAACATCTACAAATTGAAGCAAATTATTTTAGTTGTATATTTTATTGGAATGTATTATTTTTTCGTTAATATTATAAGACCAACACGAAAACGCAAAAGTCATAACATAAGGATAATGCTACCCTCACTAAAAAGCATATAATTTATAGTCCTAATAGAACGTGTATTAGTCTCGGCAAATCTTCGCGACGCCCTCGGAAGGGCAACAGATGTCAAACACATTAGTAACATTGGGAACAAATCGGAGATACACCCATCTTTCCTCCCCTTCTTACTGCAATTGAGACTTTAAATTAAAAATATGTTGAAAGAAGAAACACTTTTGTTTGCTACCTATCCCATGTAGATTGTAGATAAGTACTTCATATTATACATATGTATACAAACGAGTACACATTTACTGTAATTGGGATTTTATTAAAAAAAAACTAGTTGAAAAAAGAATAAATTCACTTCTTCTTATTCTGAATCTCTTTTTTTCTGTATTATGGAAAAAAAGGAGTAAAGACGTAGACATCCACTAAGGATTTAAAAAAAAATGTAAATACCTGGCTAGTTTTAACCCCTTAAATTACAAACTTACTTTTCAGCGGCAGGGCACAGTTTTAAATATTATCTTCTTGCAATAGTTCAATATAAGTATAAATATGTTTTTATGTTCCGATCTTACTCCTACGCAACATCGATGTTACAAAATGTAGTAAAATACCTATCATTTTATAGATATGAGAAGCGCGGTGATCAAAGCTAACAGCTAAAATAAATTTGATACCGTGAGGTGTGAATGATATTATGATTTCCAAATCATAAACCAGCGTCTAGACTTCATAAAATAAATAAATATGCACTGATAAAATTAGCATAACTTTTAAACTGGTTAACACAAAACTTGTTATTTATTTAAATCCGCACTATTTATGCAGATATAGTTTGTTTTTCTTCAATTTTAACTTATTTTGAACTGTGATTTTTAACAGTATCACCTGCCCCACCAAAACGTGATCAGTGGGGGCAAGTGAAACGAACGCAGTCTCACCTGCCCCACCATAGGGGCGGTTGCTGGGGCAGACGAAAACTACTCAGAGCAAAGTCGCTTCCCACTGCGTGTCTGTCTTAGATCTTTAAAATAATTATGCTACGGATTATGATGCAGTTTTTGCAAAAGAGAAAAAGTTTTTCAGTAAAGAGTTTTTTATATGTAAAATACATGCATAATGTAGTAACACTGAAAATATTCTGTTAGGCGCTACGAAGTGTGCGCGGGTCCATTGTATAAAAAAAACATGCATAATATACAATAGAAACATTGGTCATCTTTCCACTGGTTTAGTTTAAAAAAAATCTAGGACCAACATTAACCAAATTATAGTAACAAGTCAAAAGTATAATTACCAAAATAACCGCCGCATAATTAATCAGTGTGACTAGTTCCACAACTACACTCATTAGGCACAAACTAGTTCATTAATAAACTCTAATTAGTTGCCAAAGTGCGCTTTAAACTTACGCCTGTAAAATGCTGCTGAATACAGCAAAATAATTGTAGTTTATGCTCGAACAGAGCAGGTTTTCACGTTGCTTCTGGAGTGCAACCTTTATGGGTTTTGTTACCAAATCTTGTGTAGTTCAGTGGTCAAGCTAAAGGTCTCTAGTGTCTCAATGAAGCGCGTTGGTAGCTAGACTTATTATGATGATTTGTATCTAGCAGCAAAGTACTCGTCAAGACGAATCAATTGAGCCCCAACTCGATGGGTTTGCGTCGTTTAATTACGGAGTTCCTATGGCCACCTTCCAGCTCCATCATCAGACCAGCTCCATGTCATAATATTATTGCATTGTCATCCGATTTATATATCCATGCAAAATTTCAGCTCAATCGGAAACCGGGAAGTGGACCAAATGTAACTTGCAAGGTTTGATTACAGACAGACAACAGACAGGTAAAAACAGGACAAATAAATAAAAGCTTGTAAATGTTATGATAATTGCTTCAAATCTGAATTTGTTGGGAATTAATTTTAATTTTTCTTATCTAAACTTTTACATGTAAATGGCTGGGCCGCAACAAATGCAATTTTGTAGCGGAAAAAACCGCCCAGAGTTGGGGGTAGCTAGTTCATTGATGTTATACTTTCCTACGAATCCTTCTATAATTAAATTGCTTAAAAATTGTTATTTTTATTTCATAGATAAAATTTAATATTGTGTTCATAACTGGCAAGAATAACTAAGAACATACCTTGTGATATTTTTTAAAGCAAACTATTTATTTCAGACAGTCGAAACATATTTCATGAATAAAATATTTTTAAAGACAACATTTTAATAGGTACGTTGTGTCGAATTTATTTCACAAACATTGAAATAAATGTACGTATATTTTCATATTTTTATTTGGAATCTCATTCGGGATTTTAGGTATCATAGGAGCCGATAGCAATGAACAGGAGAAAGAAAATTAAGCCGGTGGGCGTCCAAGATAAGGAGCTAGTACAGTCGGCGGCAGAACGATTTTATTTCTATTTCCCTTTTTTTTCTGTGGCAAATGTTTTTATTGAGGAAAAAAAAAGCTGTAAAAACTTGTTTTAACCACAGATCGGCCACACGCTAATCCAAAGAAAATCCAAGTGCTCCGAACCGCTGTCAGATGGTAGCATGCTCAGAATGACACGTTTTTATTAATATGTAATTTTTTAAAGAATGAAAAAGGATGTAAAACTAATTTTCACCATTTTATTATCACTAAATTATGGTGCAAAAACCTACTTGAATTAGGTTACATTAGCATTGACCGCTGCGCGATAGAAATATAAATAATTATGAAATTAATAGCAATTTCTATAATAATAATATTATGTACCTATTGTAGGGTGGCTGCCAAAAAGCACTTCTTAGATAAAACCGTGCAGTTAGCTGTAATTAACTGATTAATAAACGCACTGCCTTAATTCCTAAACGAATTTGGTTGAAATTTAATAATAATATTTTTTATAGCGTAGAGTTTCCCTAAGAAAGGATTTCGGTAAAGCCACGAACATAAATTAGTTAATTTTTATTACCATATTTTTTCTCTTAATTACTTTGCTTATTTTAAACGTTTATGTATCCGAGTGTACTCACCTGAAGTTCTTTAGAATATAGCGTAATCGAAGCTGGAATTACATTAACGTGGAATGGGATTTGCCTTATTGGATTTCCGATCGTAATGACAATTTTATAAAATCATCCGGTTTATTTCATTTTTATGCGATTCATTTGGGGACAAGTGTGTCGAGATTTTTTGCGCTCTTCATGCTATTTTACTGTGATTTGTAAGATTATTGAAGTTGAAATTAATTAAATAAGTGTATAAGAGTAGAAATTAAGTATAAGAGGAGAATTTATTTATTTATTTATTATTTAAATATATTAATACTAGCTTACGCTCACGGCTTTGCCCGCGTGAAGATATCCATTCTTAGTGGAGGTCTACGTCATACAACATACCTGTGTTTCAACAGAATTTCAACAGAATAAGTTCAGCGGTTTGGGCTCTGCGTTGATAGATCAATCAGTCAGTCACGTTTTCATTTTATATATTTAGATTATCATGATTTGGGGCCTAAAGTACGAATAAGTTTTTATACAAAATTTACTGTTTCTAGTAATTATATTCGCAAAAAAATTATGCCCTAATGCGTGATTTCAGTTAACGTTTCCAGGGGATGTAATACAGTTCATACTCGGTACTAGGTATTTGCTTAACCCGAGTTTTTACGTCATTTAACATCTAGAATAATAATCTATACTAATTATCTTTACTTGCGAGATAGGGCGATGATATCCGGAGGGTCGCTGGGAGCGGTTGGAGGAGTAAGACGGAGGACCAAGTCGGGTGGCGTGCCATGGGGAGGCCTATGTCCAACAGTGGACGAATATAGGCTGATGATGATGATAATAAATCTATACTTCAAATGTTTATTTCAGAACAAAATCTACCAGGTACTAGGTATAATATTTTAGATATTATGACGACTACTAATGTTAAACAGTTTGTCGTACTGTGTCCCCTGAAATCTAGAATATTCGATGACTCTGTCCCATACAACAGTATTGCATATTAATGTTTCGCATAAATTCTAGATCAAAGCCGCAATATGTACTGATACCTAATTCATCAAACACCGTTCTCATTCTACATCTCTGAATTATTGAATCTGCTTGCAGTTTGTGCTTTAATTATTACGATATCTATTAAGTATCATTAAATCTAATTAATGCGTGTCTATTACAAACTCTACAAAATAATAATATAAGATATGTAGGTATATGATGATGATGATGGTATGTACTCGTATGTGTGTTTAATACATAAACTAGAATATGTGTATTGGGGTTGATCTTTTTTTCTGACTGACCCCATCTTGTTGGTTATCGTTGAATAGATATCTTTAAATGAGGGACGGGTTGTTAAGAAACTGTTTCGATTTAGTAATCTATTTGAAAGATATTGAAGCTTAAAAAAAATTTCTAGCGTCCCCCTCTCTAAAATCTAAACTATAGCAGCTAAGATTGCTCTATTAGTAATAAAGATATCGTTGATGAAAGTTAAGGCAGTTAATATTCGATTTGCTAGAACTACGGCAGCCTTCATTATGCGTAGTCCGAATAGCGCTTGGCCAATTTTATTTACATTTCATTATCGTACGTATACATATCATAATTTTCTAAAGAATGTGCTTTGGTTTCATTCTTCTTAAAAAGCAGCGAAATATATCCTCAGCTCTCTTTCCAGCTCTACCCATCAACAACTTTTACAGCCACAATAAAAAACAGCAGCTAATAGCACATGTTTTCAGAAGTGATTACCCCTATAAATATGGCTTTAAAGTTTAAAATCGCATGACACGTCATAGTGCTCCCAGTTGAAAACACTTGGACACGAGAGGTCGCACGCCAAACAACAATTAGCCTTAGTGAAACTAATATTACTGGCATTACTGGTGCAACCTTAACTACTTTTGTTATGTGCATTTTGTTAAGCATTTTATATTTGTGGTTGGATTACGTCTAGTGCCAAATTGACTTAAATTTTAATGTCTTAGCTACCGTTACGGATCGATTATAATAATCTAAATATATAAAAGGAAAGAGTGACTGACTGATCTATCAACGCACAGCCTAAACCACTGGACGGGTTGGGTTGAAATTTGGAACATAGGTCGATTTTATGACGTAGACCTCCGCTAAGAAAGGTTTTCTGCACGCGGGCAACGCCGTGAGTATAAGCTAGTATTATATTAAAGAAAAGAGTGACTGATTAACTTACTGACTGATCTATCAACGCACAGCCCAAACCCCTGAACGGATCGGGTTGAAATTTGGAATACAGAAGTTTTATGATGCAGACCTCTGCTAATAAAGGATTTTGACATGCGGGTGGAACCGCGAGCATAAGTTAGTTATTTTATTACGTTACCCTTGAAAACCTGGAACTTTAAGAAGGTACGCTATTATGAGCTCCGGTCAGGAGTTTAAAAGTAGCCTATATGTTATTCTAGGGTGTAAGTTGCCTATAATTCCATTTCAGCTCAATTAGTTGACGTGAAAGAGTAACAAACATTTATTTAAACCTTTGCATTTATGTATTATTTGGATATAATATGGTATTTGTATAGTATTTAGCTTCATATCCCATTTGCTTAACCAATTCATTCAAAATTTCAAACGTAGAAAGCTGAAGCGACTAATCAATTATGTAACAAATTTAGAACCACTCAGTAGGTCCTAATAAATGCGTGCTCTTTAACATGCCTAACAAGACCTACTAATTACTTAAACCAACTTCTCAAAGTCAATTTCAATTTAGCAAAACATCTTTGAAACTCAAATTAGCTATTTAATGTACAACGGTGTTGTGTTGTGTAGTATGAAAGCTTGTTTACGAAATTACTATATCTCTAAAACCTGTGATTTAATAAAGATAAAAAGATTTAACAACGTACTATCTCATTAATATTGTAAATGCTAAAGTATGGATGTGTACGAGTACTTGTATTTGTCTATAACTCTATGTGACGTCTTTTTGCCTCTTTTGTTAAGCCAGAAGAGGCAAAAAGACGTCACGATTGAGCTGAAATTGTGTGTCAAAATTTAAAAAAAAATAGTTTTATTTTAAGCCCATAATAGTGATATGACATTAACATTTATTACTCTTATGAATATTACTATCATCATCATCATCATCTCAGCCATTGGACGTCCACTCCTGAACATAGGCCTCCCCTTTGGACTTCCATATGTACCGGTTGGAAGCGACCTGCATCCAGCGTCTTCCGGCGACCTTTATAAGGTCGTCTATCCACCTTGTGGGTGGACGTCCTACGTTTCGTTTGCTAGTCCGTGGTCTCCACTCGAGCACTTTTCGACCCCATCGGCCATCCGCTCTGCGCGCTATGTGGCCTGCCCATTGCCACTTCAGCTTGCTAATCCGCCGGGCTATGTCGGTGACTTCAGTTCGTCTACGGAATATTACTATATCATGCCTGAAATAAAATCTAAAAATAAGTATCGCGGTTTGAGCTCTACGCTGATCTACTAAATCAGTCATTCAGTTGCACTTTCGTTTAAAATATTTAGTAAAACAAATAAAAAATGTAATTGAATTTCACAGATAACATTATTGTTTTATTGCATGCGACTTATGCACATGCGAGCGAAATTCTTTCCATCAATTAACAAAACAGAAACATACCTCAAAATCCCTCTAATGTGGCGCAGCACGTGAACTTCTGTTAACTTTTAATGCCACCGTTCAGTGTAATTTCACTAATTGCTGTAATTTATAATGAGCGAGGTTCTTCGTTAAATGTTTGCAATTATACGCCTACCTTGTATTATATTAAGACGATAGACTACGTAATATAATGTGTAATAAAGTTATGTGATGTGTAATAATGTAATGTGTAATGGGCACGAAGTGTTGTGCGTTTTGTTGAGCGTAAATTTTAATGATTGTTAAGCTCGGAATACGCATAAAATTTTTATTACAAGCTATGAATGGGGTTTCTACCAAAACAAATATTTTATTGTGTTACTGGCGGTTATACCTACTCTCTTAAAGATGGCAAAAATCTCTCATGATAAGGTTGTGATTTTAGGGCTACTATATGGGATATACATTTACACGGTTTATGTCCGTAGTGCGGCTAAACCTAGGTTTAGCCGGTTAAAGTTAGGTGTAGTAGATTTACTCACTTCAGACTTAAGCCGTAACATATTATACATAACATGATGCTTTTCAATAAATGAAAAAAAATAGTCTTTAAAGGTATACTGGTACCGCACTGATGATAGTGGTATAATTATAATAATATTATTATTATTTTACAGTTAAACCCCGAAGTACGGCACCTAGGGTTAGCCGGCCAAAATTATGAGTAGCCGGTCACTGTTGGTTAAAGATACGAGGAGCATGCAAAAGCACCTCACAAGCAAATATTTCGCGGGCGTATTACAAAAAATTTCCAAATGCTTTTGGGAATACAAGGAATGGGCAATGGGTTACTATTATCTTAGCTATCACACGTCAGTGAATTGCCACAAATTGATTCACAGCAAATTTTCCCTTTCTGGGCAAGTTCTCAAGTTCATCTAGATATTTACTTATTTAAGTCAGCTTATGTTTGTGAAACCCAGATCATGTATTGCTAATGAACGATATGTTTGTTGATGTACATAATATCACTGTACATAGCCTATATATTATTACGTATTCACTTACAACTGGTGTTTGGTTTGACGTTCGGTAAATGGATATGAGGACAAGTGTTGATATAGCATCACTGAGAGTTAGGAAATGTTGATGTGGTAATTATAATTAAAAGATTTTATATTATTGTTATAATATATTATGTGCAGCTTTTTTTCCCTCAAAATTAGCCTAGGTTAGCTATTAAAATATGTACTCATGTCTCCTTTTATATCTTTATAACCAACGTCGCTCTATTTTATGTATTTCCTCTCCCTGCTTGGTTGTCTGGAAGAGATCGCTATTAGTATAAGACCGCCAATTGTAACACTTCTTTCTGTGTAATCTTAGTTCTGAGTTTATATTATTGTATTTGTGTGTACAATTAAGAATTTTCTATTCTATTCTATAATTATTGTAGAGTCTTTTATATTACCAATATTGCCAATTGGGAGTAAAGTTATTTTAAGTATAATATTATTATAATTAAAATGCATTCTCTATGTAACACAAACTTTGTTGACTATGATTCTACAACAGCAAGAGCAATGTAATATTCAACTAAAATAAATTTAAAATCTTAAAGCTTTGGAACAAATGAACTTTTGAATCAATTTTAATGAAGCATACCCACTAATGATTATGGTACCATAATGTCTCACAATTTGATCTATCAACTCATCATCATAATCTTTAACTTCCCTTTGGACTTCACAAAACAATTTTTTATTTTAATAGGGACCAAAGAATATAAAGTACCACCTCCACAAGCCTTAGAAGACACCTACATCCAAAACAACAGTGTCTACGCGTGAATTATTAATAAGCACGCAAGGCCGAATCGGTTTAGATACCTAGTACATAGAGGTATGACCTAGATCAAGGCCTAAGGCTTTGAGATACGATCTCGGAGTCCAAAGAATACATAAAGATGAGGAATGGGATAAAACAATGACAAATTTTAATAATCCTATCATATAAATATCAAAGCGTTAAAAATTTGTACAAACTAGGTCTACACATTAATTATTGTTTTTTTAACAAAGAAGTACATGATGTTTTTTGTTATTTTTTTTGTTATAGGTGACAAACAAGCAGACGGCCCACCTGATGGTGAGTGGCTACCGTCGCCTATGGATACCTGCAATACTAGGGGTACCACTGGTACGTTGCCTACCTTTCAAGACTCTATTCACTTGCCTTTTGAAGAGTCCCATGTTAAAGCTCATCGGAAATACCGCGGGCGAAATCTCATTCCACAATTCGCAGGTGTACGGCAAGAAAAAGATAATAGACTATAGACAGATAAAGACAATAGACAACAGACAACGACGATAGATAATAGACTAGAGACGCGAAAAGGCACGCTCCTGATGGTAAGAGATAACACTGCCCATAATTAGTACAGAGCTACTCAGATTTTACAAAGGTGTAAAATACTGGGTGTACTGCACCAAAGCTTCTTCAAGAGTCATAAGGTGTTAACACTTTTCCGCCCAGTAATTTCACTAGCTACAGTGCCCTTTTACCGAAGCACTGTAATGTTTGCATGCTCAGGAGGAAAAATAATTAGCTCTGCTGGGGGGACCCCAGCTAGACCTAGTTCCAAAGGAAGTCTAACCCCGGTACAATGTTTCGGCTACCTGCAACAATAGTTTGTCTGTCTGAGAAAAAATCCTGTAACGACAGATCTAATCATATAAAGTTATCTGTGTGCCTACACAGTGGCGCTGTAAACTCGGAAATGGCACACAAAGGCTACAGTTATGATAGCGTCTTGCATGCTCTTTGTTGCCGTGTTCTGAGAGCTTTGATACTATTTCGAACTATTGAGATATGTGTGAGAGAGACAAACAGATCTGATAGTCATGTTGCACAAAAAGCTGTTAGAAGCGTTTTGATTCCTCTTTTTATAAGTATTGTCTTATATTTGGGCAACATTGTCAGCGGGGAGTAGATTTAGACTGTATCTTTCAAATTCAGATTCAAGTACTTTCTTCATAAATTTGCCCATCTTTTTTTTAAACGATTTTTTAGGACAATGACAGACAATACGAACAGATTGCCCAAATCATCGGGTAAGATACAAAGTAATAGTATATAAATAGAATTAATTACAATACTAGAATGAGATCAAAAAAAAAAATGGAAACTGGCTATACATTAGGTTTCTGTGAAGAAGTTACAAACATACACATATTACACTTTCGCCTTTACAATACAGTAATTTAACAGCAAACAACTATCCCGGCTTATTATTTTAATATGTAAAGTAAAAATCCAATCTTACCATTGACAAAAGACCTAACGTGCAACCGTATTAAATGTATTATTCATGAACCATGATACTTAAAATTTTAGTCGTGACAATAAAAAAATCTTGATTTATTAGCATGGGGTGCGGTGACGTCACAGCTTATGGTAATACTCATGGACGTTAATTACTATAGGGTCGATGGAACTGACACTCACAGACTATAATTACGAGTGTAATACGGATACCATGCTTCAAATTAAAACTTAATTTATCTTTTTTTGTGAAAATTCCTCTGTAATGTGCCTTTGTACTTTTTTTTCGAGTAATGTGAATGTAGTGAATATAATTATAAGTTACTTATTGTTAGAAGTTAGTGTCACTACGTCTTACACCACCCGGTGTAAGACGTAGTGACAATAACTTCTTATAAAATACTTATATTCTTATAATATTTCTTTTAAAATACCCTATTTACCGCTAGTTTTTGAAAGTAGTTTTATGAAAATCAATGGACGAGATATTTAGCGATAAAAAATGTCCATTATGTAGCAATGTTTACTAATAATTCTGTTTTGGTTGGAAGCTCTGCATAAAACTGCACTACGTCATACTGAGACATTAAATTTAAAGGTTTATAAGCCCAGTAATTTCCTTGCCCACCTTACTCAACAGGAGCAACTAGCAGCAGAATATTGGGTAAGGTGGTAACTGATCTAGATTAATTCGCACATTGGGAATCCTAGAATCTAGAGTACATTACACCACATTACTGTCAAATAGGCAAACAGCTTATACAATCTTTAATGTATGTTGAAACCCGCTATGACAAACCTCTCGACGAACTATCTTAGTTCGAGCAAAGGGGCATCCTGAAAACCAGCAACTACGCTAACTCTGGGTTGACTTAGTTACACGCTGAGGCTATTCCTATTGCCAATTAATGTATTATTTTAATTTCATTTATTTTTGTAAATTATGTTGTAAAATTTGGCAATAAATTTATTATTTGTCTTTCTTATAGTATTAATTTATTACGCTTCACTAGTATTTACAATGCGCGATATCTGCCTTCTCCATACAGTGGTGACCCTACACTAAAATTATGTCATTAGTATAAACGAGTGGATAGTGAGTTGGTTTTAATTGTCAATGGGGAAAAAACTGATGGTTAGCGTCCCTAAGGTTTTGTTATACTATCAGGGAACAAATGTCGGTCAATGAACTTATTTTGTTGTTTGTTCTTATAATATCAGGAGATTATAATTCTCTTTAAATTATTTATTTAGTCAGAAATTTTAGAACATTTTTTATTTATTGGTTCCTGAACTAGTTTTCACTGTGTTTTGGAAGACAGTGGCTTCTCCTATTTATCTAAAACAACTTAGTCGTCAGTAATGAGCATTAATTAAAAAATTCGAACATATAAAAATATTTATAGCTAATTAAATATCGTTTTTGTTAACAGTAAATAACGTTATTTTTACGCGATAAATAAGAAAATAAAACATAAAGAAATAAAATTTAAATAGAATAAAAACAGACATTAAAAATCAACGTATCTTTCTTGTTGTGTTTTTCTAAACTCTTCAAGCCTAAACGAACTGTGTGAGTTAATATTTGATACATAATTTCTAAGACCTAGGCACAACTGAAAAAATATTTTGAGCCTACCAAACCGCCGAGCACATCTAAATATTATAATTAAATTAATATTCTTATGTGAAACAGCCCAGATCTAGAGATATACCTAACATTACACACGAACTATCATAATACAAGTTAATTAATTAATTTAATCCAAGCAAATACCACAGTCCAAATTAGACAGTAGCGCAACTTTAGGCAGTTAAACCAACCGTTTGTCCTGAAGCCAGTTTAATGCATTACCCAATTAGTTGGCGACCTGACTCGAGCGGTCCTACTGCTGTATTATTCTGTGACCGACGTAATTTTATACTCGATTTATGAATAAATGTAAAATAAAATTACAAAACGGCACTACTCACGTCTAATATTGTTAGGATCTCAAGCATGGCTTTGGACACTTACGATGTCCTTCAAAGAAAAGAAGGTAGTTGAAAGACAAAAGACCGAATCATAATCGTCCGAATCCGTGGAACCGTGGAAGACATGAATGAGTTGTGCCGTTTTGTTATTTTAGTTATGGAGAACACTCGTGATTGTTTAAAAAATCATAATAAAGGTATATTTATAAAAGGGAGGTGAAACCGACTACTTGATTGATATATCAACTCACAGCAGCAACAGTCGAAAGGATTGAATTTTTGAATATAGATAGGTTTTGTAGCAGAGATCTTTGCTAACTAAGGATTTTGCCAAGCAGGTAAAGCTATGAGCATTAGCTAAAGTTTGAAATGTTTCGTTAAATATTTAAGTTACTTCAAGTTTAAGAAACCATTGCTACACTGTTGCCAAATAAATTAAGGTAAAATTGGCGTCTTAAAATACCAAGTTCGTCGTTCGTCTTTTGTTCGTTTCTTGTAAAATATGTATGAGACTGCCCCAGGTAAGATTCTTTTCTTTTTTATAGTCGTTTTTCAAATATATTAACTGTACCATAAATAATGTATTTAATAAGAGCATTCATTGACTGTGAAATCTTAAACTATTTACGATATTTCCAAAACACGCGTAACTTTCGAGTCCAATAAACAAAGACAATTCGACTCCATTGAACAAAAAACATGTCCAAATAAAAGAAGATTGTTTCCATCTCACTTAATATGTAAAAAAACATATTTTCCGCTACGCGATCACATTTGTATAAGAGAATACGTTAAACACTAAGTATCAGTTTGAGCGAGGCATATCGTTCGCGGAGGCATTCACGCTACGTCGATGGCTCGGAAAAAATAGGTTAGGCGTAAATTTCTTTTGTGTGGGATCTCGGATATTTTGGGGTTCATCAGTAAATCGCATCGCGATAGGCTCCGCGCAAAATGTGGCGTAGGACGCGAATTATAGTGATGAGCAAACCGGCTTTTGATTTATGATGTGAGCAAAATTTGGAGAAGAAATGTAGACGTAGAGGAAATGTTGGTTATTTTGTTTTTGATATTTTACAGATGCTCGTGTTACAGATCCGTGATCTGCCTAAAAAATGCGATGAAACTGCCTCTTTCTTTTCATACTACCTTCGAATTCAGTACAAATTTAAAAGCATTGATTCAGCATTTTACGTTGAAAGCTAATTGCGCTGTTTCTAACTACAAAAAGATCAGTTATCAGACTAGGCGCTTAAAATGACCTATTTTTAAAGATATTTGAGCTAAATTTAGATCAATTAAATATATACCTATCTGAATACCAACCTACATAATAAAATATGTATATGTTTTAAAACTCTTATTATATTTATTTATAGCAATAAATTATGAGACATCAGTGGTTATTATTACAGTCGGGCACTATGTTCAGTAAGACCAGAGGCATTTAACCAGTGTTCTTGATCGGCAATGGCCGACACCGCGTTGGCAATATCACTGATATTGTTGTCTTTAAAGGACAGTAGTCGTTTATCATCATTATCATGAAGCGGGCCGTCTTCGTATCTATCTTTCTCTAGCATAATTAAAAACTTTAATTTTAAACGAAAAAAAAAACAAAAACGGAGGAGATTTTCAAGTAGACGTGAGTTTTTATTTAAGTAATTTTAAGTTGGCGTTTCGTGAACGCTCGGCATTTTCTTGTTGCCGACTCAAAATTACTCAGGTAGGTACTAAAATTAGTTTATTATTTTTGAATTTCCGTTTTTCCGCTGGTTTAATTTTTGCTAAAAAGTTTTATACCTAAATCACTGTGTTAAAAATATTCCCTTACGGACCCTTAAAACGCGATCTCCTTCGATACTAATTCAATTTTCTAGCCGAGTGCGTTCACTTAACGACCAGTACCTCATTTACTGAGCTCAATATCTTTTTATTGTAGGAAGGTTGCGAAGTGAGATGTTTACGCGGCAATATCATGGCACAAAATCATCGTAATATCATTAGTAAATCTTCCTTAGCTGTCTAATTTAGCTTCCTTTATGTCAATAGATGTAATTATTTAACTACATTTATACCAAACTACAGCTTATAGTTGTAATTAGGTAAAAAACAAAAATAAATACACAAAAATATTTTTGCATTTATAATATTATTTAGTAGGAAAAACATACAAATTTCTGTTTCTAATATTGGTTAAGATTGGGCAACTTTTAAGTAAGAAAAACTGCTGGGTGTTGCTAGTAAGGAATAGCTCGAAAACTATTAAGACGATTAAAAAACACTATTAGTACCCTTCACCAAACGCTATTACAGTGGCAACGCATTGGTCAAAGCAATTTTAGGGTTTACATAAAAAGATAGCTTATAGCCAAATGAATCGACAAGAAGAAGACCAACCCTTTAAGTTACTTTATAGCAAGCCGCAGGAAAATATTGGCTGAATTTAAGTTTCGTCGTTCTTCTCTTTGATGCTTGTCGAATGGATGGTATAGTATTTTTTTTTAATATAAAAAGAAAGACTGACTGACTGATCTATCAACGTACAGCCAAAACCGCTGAACGGATTGGATTGAAATTTGGAACACAGATAGGATTTATAACGTAGACGTCCGTAAAGAAAGGATTTCTCCACGCGGGGAAAGACGCGAGCGTAAGCTAGTGTTAAATATAAATAAATATTTGTAAAATTGCAAAAGTAATCCACTATAGCCTACTAGAATGAAATTAAATATAAACCCAGATGTGGTTCCTCAGACCCGATTGAAAGATTTCTAAAATTGAATTCTCCTCAATAATTCCTAAAGTCACGTTTAGGTGCTCATTTAAAATACAAAACAAATCGACGTCCTAGAACAAAGTAAAATAAAAGTGCCGCTCAATCGCTCCGTTCTTGTTTGCAAAGTTTTTTTTCGAGATACGTCGAGAGCAAATATGAACAACACTTCAACAGGCTTCAACTTTAGACCGTTTACCGTTTGCTTTTATCAAATACTAGCTTTTGTTCAATAATGTAGGTTCAGACTACTGAAATTGGAGCAGAATTGCCGAAAATTTAGTGATGATAAGTTAGAATATTGCAATGTATAAGCGAGCTAGCTGTGCCAAGCGATTTTATCCGCGGAAAAGTAGTCAATGTCTTATGTCTTATTCTAGGATCACCATTCAGCATTAAGTTGCTTAGCTTGGGGTTAAATGGCGCTGTGTGGTATGTCCTGAAATCTTTATTTATTTTATTTGAGCTATCTATGTATGTGTACTACATTAATAGTCTTGATATAGTTATATCACTAGGGATGTGATTATATGTCGGAACATAGTTATAAAAGAAGCAATGCATTACTAACTAACTAGGGATATAATTATATCACCAACACGCACACGCATGCAAACACACACTCACATCCACTGCACTTTCGCATTTATAATATTAATGGATAGTAGGGTCAATTTATCGAAACTGTATTTTTTACACTTGATGACGTACAAAAAGAACACACAAGACCAACACAAGACACATAAGTCATCAGGCGAGAACTAGGATGACGTTGCACTGATTGCGTAATTATAGTATTAACAGTAACTCCATGGTGTCAATTTCATTTTATGTAGCACAGTATACTCCCTTATATCTACAGTTTTCGAATGTAGGTATTTGGACGTGCTATCTTGATTTTACGGGCCTTTTCAAGACAATAGAATGGACTAACCCCTTAAATGTCATTGAGCAGAAAAGGTCACGTTTGCTATTCTTGCAGAAAGCCTACATAGGTCAGGCGACGGTGGATTTTTTGCTTGGTAACGTACCAACCGTTTCTCAGCATTGGCATGTCGTCCCTGGGACTGAGATGGTATGCAACCTCCTTACGGAGATTGGATTGAATATTTCCTCTTTGGTCAGTTTCTTGGATCGATGAGTAAGTTTAAAAATAAAAAAGTTATGTGTTGTTTTAAGTTAACTTATTTTTCTTACCAACGGGAATGTGTCTTTTGTTTTTTTATTGAGACTGGTTATTACACTGTCGTGAAACAGGCTGCAATAGTCTATTTAAAATAAGTTCGTATTAATTACACACTTATGTTTAATATAATAGCCTAGCAATATAATTATCTTCTAATTTAAATAAAAAATATGGTAAGTAGGTACCTACCTGTGTTATTGTGTACCTTACTAAAAAAAGTACCTTTCATGGATAATGAAGATTTTTGTTTCCAAAACAGTAGAACAATGTCAACTAAAATAAAGGTATTAAAGTCTCGTCTCAGACAAAAATAAAACTTTATTCTCTCACAAATTCAAGAAAATCGGCTTAACTTATTTTTTCATATCCAATTTATCGCAGAACGAGATTCAGGTTTCCTTAAGAGGGTTCATATGAAAATAAAGTCACGTTTACATATCTAACATACGCAGATAGTATGTGGAATCAGTCTTATCGGTGGATAGTACGTCAAGCGCGCACGGCCGCCAGTGCGTATCAAGTGTGAAATACTCTTTAGAGGATGGATTTACACCGTTACGTATCAAAATATCCACAAAATTTTATAAGGTAATGTAATTTCTAAAGAATACGCTGAACTAAAGAATGTTTTCCTGGGAAAAACTATAAATTTTACAAATTATATTGAGAGACAATTATTATACAAAATTTTCGTAAAATTAAGAAATTCTGTATCTAGTTATAAAAAATGAATAGTTTTACCTAAGTTTTTACATTCTTGATACTGAGGCATTCTGACATATGTCTGTAACAACGTTATTTATTTTCAAAAATTAAATTATCTTATTAATATTATTTTATTGTTTTACTTTTTACCTCCGTTTATTTTATTTTTTTACTTTTAATTCCTCTCCCTGCTCGGTTGTCTGGATGAGATAGCTCTGAGCGACAAGACCGCGAATAGGTACCACTACTGTTAGCTTTAAGTTTTGTGTTTGTAAAATTTATTTTATTATGTTATATCAATAAAGAGTTATTATCTTTATCTTTTATTATCTGTATTTTCCAAGTTCAAAATTTACAGTTCGGCATAAACGCGTCCAAATCACAAGCGTTGTCGGAACACGATTCACGCACGTACGGCTTGAAAAATAACTGTACAGAACTATATTATTATAGTATAGGTAACAACTACTCGTAATACCACTTAGTAGAGTCGTTGGATTGTCATACGCGTGACAATTTATACTTCAAGAAAGAAAGAAAAATATTTAATTAAGCTCAGAGACACAGGCACATAGAAAAATAAACGAGAAACGAGCAAAAAATATAACATGAAACAATATTACAAGGTGAAATACTAATATGTTTAACACACACTAAGTATATAATAAATTTCTATAGCTATTGCTTGGTTTATACTTCTTAATGTTTTAACATTCCGTTCGTTAAATATTTTTAGTCAATGTCCCCGTTACATTTTGGTGTAAACGCGTCCAAATCACAAGCGTTGTCGGAACACGATTCACGCACGTACGCCTTGAAAAATGTCCCGACCTTTTTCAAAGCTAGCGCCTCGCACCGAGCACTGACTGCCAGAATAAGGCGGCAAACGCAGAACACATATTGATTGTGAACTATCGCCTCGCGAATAAAAAGGGACGTAAACACTGAATCTGTAACGAACTACGTGAGTTTTTTATGCAAATCGATGATTTTTAATAGCCATTTTGCTATTTAATTTAAAGGTTACTGGTAAGATGTAAAGGTTACAAGTACACAGGCAAGATACAATTTTGAGAAATTAATAAGTGGTCACTGCCCAAGTGGAGGGAAAACAAGACCACTAGGTATAAAATCCTTAGTTCGACCCAGTGGCCGTAGCATGACACACAGGATCCCGACAAACTTCAAGAGTAGAACTGTCATCCCATAGGTACATTGTACTTTTGTGAATGTATTGGATGATAGTTGACTTGACAGCAAGACAAGTCTACGCAGCGTCTGTGCTTGAGGGGTAGCAGGGTTATTCACTTAGCCGTCAGAGAACTCAACCGAATCGTCAAAAACGTATGAAATTACGAGAAATTAAGTATTAAATCGTATCGACTTAATACATCATAATTTTATACATTTTTGACTATTCGGTGTTCGGTACCCTGACAAATAAGTGAATAGCCTAGCTGATCCGCACCACACTCGACTCTACCGTCTACGATGATCTCCGGGTAGCCGAAGATAGGAGCAGACCTCGACTGATGGAGGAGAACAGATACGTAAGTTGATAATATAATTAAAATTTATAGGTACTTCTTCTGGTTATTTCTGTTGATATTGTTATATACATATATTCTGTTGATATTATTATGTTCTGTAGTGTGATATTACGTGGTAGAATAGTCAGTGTCTTTCGAATTCTATATTGTAAGCTTCAACTAAATCTCTTTACTTTGATAGATATCTCATCAAAGTAACGTACCAAAGTTACCACATACATAGAAAAGTAAATTTTACAACCAAAAAAATTAATGGTGTACCAATTGGCGGTATTATCACTCAAAGTGACCCTTCAACCAAGAAAGAAGAAGAATTCAAGCAACCGTGCAGGGAGTGGAAAAACACTGATTGATTTAAAAACACCGATTAAAAATAAAGCAAACAAATCGCCACCGCATCGTCATAAAACATTTTTATTATAAGTTAATACCTAGCTTTACGACAGGGATATTTCAAAACTGCCTATCCAACGATTTCGTTTAATTATTTCTAGGCGAGATTTATGTTCCGTTAAGTGTCAACGTCAATATGCCGGCAGACGGTGCGGAAAATAACTTGCAATTTATTCCGGACCGAACTAGGCGGGTTATTCTGCGCACGGTCGATGTGGTAATGAATTTATTAATTTGGTTTTACGCGAGCGTGCGCTACTTTGGTGTGTATTTTCATAATTCGATTGCGAGGAATGGTTTGACGTCGCACTGTTGACGAGCTTTATTCACGAGCTAGCTTCTCGTATGCTCGCGGTTAAACTTATTGAAAAATCTTTCCTTAGCGTCTATTTCTGTACCTAATTTGCTTTCATTGGTTTGATTTATGCGTCGATAGAAGTTATAGGAGCAATGAATGAATGAATGATAACTCTATAAACTTTCGCGATTTGAACTTATGTTAATTTTATTAATGGGGTCTTTTTGCGTAATTATTTTTATGTTAATTTTACAAAATCATTATTAAACCAACCTTAACGTTTCGGCACAGTTACATGCACTGTGGTCACAGCAAACTGATGATGATTTTGTAAAACTAATATAAAAATAATTACGCAAAAGACCCGATTAATAAAAATAACATGATAACTCTTTATTGTAACATCACAAAATATCCAGAGCAATATGCATTAATGCTTATATGTGCATTATCGGTTACGTATCATAATACCTACGGTCGTTTCTACTACGGTCGATATAACTACGGTCGAATGGCCTACTGTTTAAAATGACTAATGGACGTTTCGCCTACGTTCATAATAACTATTAGTCGAAATCACTAATGGACGATTCGCCTACGGTTAAGTCAACTACGGTCGATTGAGCTATGGTTGATTAAACTAACGGACGATTTGCCTATTTTTGACTGAAGTAACAGACGATTCACGTTATATTTTTAAATCATGTTTCCAGCTATAAGTCAGGTATGAGAGATAAAAACTACCTGTTTTTTTGTACAGAGTTCAGGGCAAACTGAAATCAGTTGGTTAGGTTAGGTTTGAACAGTGACCACAATGCGCGAGCCGAGTGAGCGAAGCAAGCGTGCCGCGGCAGCGGCCGGCGAAGCGCCAAATACGAGTTGTTTTTTGACTAAAAACACGCGGAGCACATAGTATTTTTAATCGTAGGCGAGTCGTCCATAGTTGAATTAACCAATATCTGAAATGAACATTAGCCGAATCGTTCGTTAGTTCACCTGACCATAGTTTAATCAACCGTAGGCGAGTTGAACTGTAGGCGAGTCGTCCAATATGTGTAATGAAAAAAAAAAAAAAAAAAAAATGAATAGGCGAATCGACTGTAGTTGAAACGATCGTAGGTATTATGATACTTAACCGCATTATCTAATCACTGAAATCGAAAATCCTTTTTTTTTTCCAGAAGACCAAAATCCAGACGAAAAGTGGCCTTAACACTAGCGGCGTTATTTTAACGTATAATTTAATATTTCTATCACACGTTCATTCAATGGCGGAGATGGCGGGATGAGTTAGACTCTTTTTGCAAAAACTGGTCAGAAATAGCCTAAAACCGCAAAAAGTGGAAGGAAGGGAGGCCTTTGCCCTGCAGTGGGACGACCATGGCTAAAAATAAATAATAAATAAATAACGTTCATTCGCCACAATAAACACCGCAACTGTTCTGAATAAGATAGGATTTTGCATGTCAGTAAAATGTTATACAAAGTGAAAAGTTCTAGAATAGTGCCGCGGGTAGTTCCAACGACCCAGATATTGTTGTGTACCGCGTTATAAAATATATTTATAAAGGTGAATATTATTTGTGTAGAAAATGTTTATGTTGCGGCAGACATGCTGCTAACTTTTTTGTTTTGTGGATTTTAAATTGGCTTGTCTAATATTCAACTGGGTTACGAATTAGTTCATGTGGATTTTATTGTTTAAATGAACTTTATTATAAGTGGTTTTTTGTTTTTATTTTGAACCTACCAACCCATGTGAATATCATTTTTTTTTCTCTTATAGACCAGTAAGGATAGTCATGGAAATACCTAGTCAGGTCATAAGTATTGTCACACAGTAAAAACTTTTCTTTTAGAATGCTGGCCACAAAAAAGTTTATTGAATTCGAATTTCGAATTGTTCATGAAAATAAAAATGTATACTTTTTAGAATTTTACTCATTTTTAAATATGGAGTGGACGCTTAAAGAAGACCGTGTTGCAGTTATTGCGTTGCATCGTTGCGGTTACGCGCCAATTCAAATTTTTGACATACTGAAAAATTTGAATATAACCAAAAGATTCGTTTATCGTACCATCAAACGATACAATGAAGAAGCTAGTGTAGATGACAGGTCAAGAAGTGGTCGCCCTCGGTCTGTTAGGACTCCAGCAGTGATAAAAGCTGTGAAGGCGCGAATTCAAAGAAATCCCAAACGTAAGCAGAAACTGTTGGCCCTTCAGATGGGGTTAAGCAGAACCACGGTGAAAAGGGTGTTAAATGAAGACTTAGGGCTTCGGGCATATCGAAGAAAAACAGGACATCGTTTAAATGCTCGTCTAATGGACCTGAGACTGAAGAGATGCCGCGCTTTGTTGAAGCGGTACGCGAGAAAAAAATATCGAGAAATTCTTTTTTCGGATGAAAAAATTTTTACCGTAGAAGAGTGCTACAACAAACAAAATGATAAGGTGTACGCACACAGTAGTGAAGAAGCGAGCAACCGTATTCCGCGTGTCCAACGAGGTCATTTTCCATCCTCGCTCATGGTATGGTTGGGAGTTTCGAGTGATTCCCAGCTCGTCCTACAAGCCTACGGCCCAAATGGAACGAGTTAAAGAAAATCAAAATTAATTCTATTTTCATTGCACAACTCGTCCTACTTATCTGTCAAAATGAAAAAGGTATAATCAGTAACAAAAATATCTAAAATAATATATGATTCTATTTAAAAAAAAATGATGTACCTACCCAAGAAGGTTGAAACAATGGAGTTTGCAACGTCAACACTAAACTTAAGCAAAAAAAATGACGTCACAGTTGTTTGCCATCTCACTTACTCATACTGAATACGTGGGCTGACGATAGTATTTTGATTTTAATTTGTATAAGGTAAGTGAGATGGCAGACAACCATGACGTCATTTTTCTTGCTTCAGTTTGGTGTTCACGCTGAAAATCCAATTGAGTGCAAAATTCTTGAACCTCTGTTTTTTGTTTTCTGATCTATCGACCTAATTCCTCAGATGCAGTTAGCCATAAGTACTAGGAGACTAGAAACCATGAAGAGGTTAAAGATATGTCGCTATTTTTGTTTCTTTGTCTTTGTTTCTAATTCCATTGCACTTAATAAAAAAAATCGTAAAATAAATATAATAACTGAACGGGACTGCCATTCCGACCAACTGAATAGATCAACTAGTTTGTCAGAATGGACTCGATTAATGAATTTGTTTCGTTAATTTTCAAATGACAGCTGTCAAACTTAAAATGATAATATCTCGGATCTCGTCCTAGAGTGACGCTGTCATGGAAGAAATGAAAGTTCTTGAGGAGACCTTCATTTCAAATGACAGCTGTCAAACTTAAAGTGTCAATATCTCGGAAAGTACTCGTCCTAGAGTGACGCTGTCATGGAAGAAATAAAATGTCTTGAGGAGATCTTCATTTCAAATGAAAGCTGTCAAACTTAAAATCTATATATCTTGGAAAGTACACGTCCTAGAGTGACACTGTCATGGAAGAAATAAAAGGCCTTGAGGAGATCTTCATTTCAAATGACAGCTGTCAAAATTAAAATGATCTCGGAAATCACTCGTCCTAGGCTGATCTCGGTCTTGATGACAGCTGTCATCTGAAATTAAGATTTCCTAAATACCTTTCATTTCCTTCACGACAGCGCACTGTGTGTAATTTTGATGAAGTTGCGGCCATCCTATTTTATATTTTTATTCGATAGACGATGTCAAATTGAAGCTCCGAATCCAGCTCCGACGAAATTCTTTCCAATAGTTTAGAAGCTATGATTTTTTTTTAAAAAGGTTAATGACCTCACAAAAATGTTTATATTGTTATAAAATATAAATCGTAAACAAAATTAAAATTGTAGTAATATAGGATGATATAAACATATTTAATACATATTATATATTAAAATCAATGATGTACTTCATAAACCTACAGTTTAATTAAAGTTTTTCTGATTTTCAGTTTTCCTTAAATATTTTAGTTTTCCTTGTATATTAGCATTTTCTTTTTTTAGGTTAGGTAATAAATGTAATTACTTATGAGACATTAAAATTTTAAATGCGTTCATCAAAGGACGGCTGAGTAAATGTATTTCTAAGGAAACTAAAAATTTCTATGGAAATAGGGTTGTCAAAATTTAAAAATTATATTAGCGTATAAAATTTACATCTGCCCACATTATGTTTAAACATAAAGCGAATTAAATCGAAAAGTAGCTTGTTAGTATTTTTAACCAACTTCAAAAAGTAGGTCCATAGTTCGTAATATGTAAGTATGTTGCGATATATTTAGAAATGACGATTTTTAAAGTTTTCAAATAATTATAAAAGATTTTAGGTGTAATTGGGGAACAAATAATTGAATGGGGTTGTACGGAACGTGGCATACCTACTGGTCCGTATTATATGTTTTTATGAAATTTATGATGGTGGGGGGTTGGTGTTTGTCGGAATATCTTTTGTTGTGGTATTTGGAGATTTGTGGTATACTTACCGCCATTTTTTTTGAAATCGCGGTCTGCGCCGAAACCTAATAAACCAGTAGGTATACCACAAATCTTCAAACTCCTTTACCTTTCTCTTGAATGTTTATTGTATACCTATTCTAACCATCCGTTTATTCTAGGATTTTACAGAATAGATATACTCTTTTTTGCCACCAATATCGCACCTCTCGAGGAAGAAAGAATTAACCCTAATTGTGACTTTTTATTTTTATTGCATAATAAAATCAAGAAAAATCCGATACATATTGTCAATTTTTTTCATAAATTTATCTCAAAAAATGAGGGAATTATTAAAAAAAAACTAAACTTGTACGACACTGGAATCAAATATAATTACCCCATAAAACCGTAGTTAATTACTTTTGCGACCACACTATTTACTAGTTTTCCATGTCAATAACATCATAAATACACTTACGTCAATCTTATACGAACATTTTTACAAATATCTTTACATAACTACAGATAACTCCTTTTTAAAGAAATTTTCGTAAATGTATCGTCGTGCAATTACAGTTACCACATTATTCTAAGAAACATTTATCAGCCTTTATCACTTTAACTACTAGTTACTCACTTCTTTCACGAAACTTTAGTCAGAATTAAAATAAATAAGTCTAATTGCTTACATTTTTTATTAAGAAATAGTTGTATAGAGATTGGTTTTTATGTTTTTGGAGTCCAGCAGCACACGTATCCGTGAAGCCAGTTATGTAAACTGGGTATCGTTACACTAAACGCAGATCATAGTTACTCATTCTGCCTTGCTTCAGCTTGAAATCTGGAGAGTAGCGGGATTCAAGGCAAATGATGAGCTAACCAGTCATGAAAGAAAGTCTCGGCATGCAAGATCGTACCCGTTAGCGACTGGATGGATAAAAGGACCCAACGGACATCCCCGGAGGGTTCGAGTGACCTCGCAATTCTCACTCTAGTTTCTCTCGGTTGACGTAGTATAAGTTTTGATTTCTAATGACCAGTAGCTGAAGATATCGTTCTACTTCAGTTTATGTGTACCGTGTCACTCTATAAATGACTAAGAAAACGGTTTCACAGCTTCAGAAATCCCTTTCTCTAAAAGTGCGCCTCTCCAACATTCAACGTCTGCACTCAAATTTTCCACTACCACCACTACTTTGAATCTGAAAACTCCGCTCTCTTGTTCTTCATGGAGACATAAATAGGTTTGCCGTCAGATGTGTATTTGTCAGATTATATATTAAGCCACATGTGTGGGATGCATTTACTCCCGTGATGAACTCGACAGTTTATATGGCTCTCTTTTTACAGAATCATAGCATCTGGATACTTCTGGCCTCCTTCAATGTTTGTTATACCTACATATCTGATTATAATTAATCAGAGGTTCATAGAACGCAGTGGAATCATGTGAATATGCTGGCGTTCAGCCGGAATAACTGCGATAGTGTTAAAGACATGTGCACCAGGGCTCACTCCGATTTTGACTAGCCTTCAGCATTATACGCCAACGTGCAGCCTGATTTCAAAAAAAGGCAGTTGTGCTTGTCCTTCCAACCACTGGCATATCTCAGTCATGTTCATGAAATGGAGCATCAATCTCGACGAATGATCACCTGTATGCTCAACATTCGGGTTTTGTCCGGGTAAATCTACTGTTGATCTGTTTTGCATATCACTCACTTCTTGGGTAAGCAGATAACGTCTAGCGGTAGAGCCAATAGACACGGAAAGAAGAAATGACGACGGGGGTGCGATGAAGAGAAGTTATTTACTGTTAAAAGAATTTTATTTAATGAAACTTCTCCTTTCCGAAATGTATGTTTGTCGATAGCTAATCACTTTCAGGTACTGGGAATTCCTCTCATTTTTGTCTTATACTTCTGTGAGTACATCAAGTCTAAGACTCAATTGACTGTCAGGAAGTTGGGTGTTTTGGCAAAGGTGCAACATTACTTCATCTGGGACATTTGCTTATCTCTATCATAAAGCCGATCGTATATGTATAGAATATTGTTTTCGTCTTTGGAATGATACTGCCAAATACCAGCTTTAGACTCTGGAGTCGATTCAGGGGAGCGCCAAAAGGCTCGTGAGTGACCAAACGCTAGTGAATTCTAAGAGTTTTGAACACAGTAGAAGAGTCACCCCTTCGAACCGTTTTATTAAGATTCGTTTTGGAGAGTGGCGCAGGAATTACACAAACTAATCCTATCCCGCTCGTTCCCGCCGTTCATTAAGCCCGTTTCAACTTCGGAGGTCACACGGCTTCCAGCAATACGGCATCCATACCTACTGGCGCAATATTTGATCGTATTTGAAACACTTTGCAGTCATTCGTATTTCCTTGTGTCATAGACTTTGTTTTTACTCAAGCAATGTTTGAAATTGCTTTAATCATCATTAGTCATACTTCATAAATGAAAAACAATGTTACAATTTAATAAAAAGACATAATTATGACACTTCTCCTGTCATAATACTATACTTAATCATTGAATACAAATGTATGAGTGGATGAATATTTCTGATTTATTTGCGCCAAAACGGCTAAGTGGATCTAGAGGAAATTTTGCACAGATATACAATATATCCTGAAATATTACTTAATTTACTTTTAAAGCTGTAAAATTACTCAACATAGCTGGTATTAAATTTAGTACGAAACCTTTATGATTTTTGGTATAATACAACAAAAGCTGCCTTAAAATACACAATCAGTAATATTTACAAGATCTTTCTTCGAAATTTAAATAAGTTAAAAGTTTTACACATAAATTCCTTATACTGGAGTCATTTAAAGGCTGTTTTTTATTTTGTAATTTATTTTGTACTAAGAAACGACTAATATTTTACAAAATAAATGATTGGAATAACGTAATATGTCAACATACGCGAAAACTGTCTGCGATTTTTTTCGTTTTAAAAAGCGCTTACTTGAAATACATTATTTATCTGAATATATTTTTCGAAGAAAAAGGATGTAATTTATTTTACGTTAAAAGACCGAGACAAAGTTTTCGTAGAAAAACGTCGTAAATCATACTTACGCGTGGAGTTTGTAACGACACCACACGCTCAGAAAGTCGTATCTGAAGTTATGTCCGCATTATAGTTTCCGTTCCATGTTAATAAAGTAGTGTTTCTGTTAACTACATAAATTAATTAATATGCGTCGCTGAAAATTAGCGTAAAGCTATTTTTTAAGATTTACTCCATGACGATTAATTAAATTGCAAATTGAAATACATAGGCCAATCGAGGTTAATTTTTGCTATTTTTTGCTATATACTAAATTTTTCTCAGATTGCCGATGATTTTTTAAATCAGTTTTTTGTTGCTCCTGTAAAGTTGGTGTTTTTCAGTTACGACTTTCTTCCTCGGGGGGTGCGATATAACAAAAAGTACTTAAACTTATTATGACAATATTATAACACATTGGTCCGCAATGGGCGGCCTTATCATTATACTTTTTAAGTCCAAAGTTTGCAAATTAAAAAACGATATATAATTTAGAGTAATTATTTTTTTTCTTTATCAATTTGTAAACAAAAATAATTTTATCGATATATTTACTATTATTTGGCACCAATTAACAAAATATGATCAATAGAATATAATATTTCTGAAATATAATCTATTTTGTTAAAAAAGGTTTTCAATTTGACTGACCACTCACGCCATCTATTGTTCCTCGTCCTCAACTCTTGTTTTTTTTTATCCGCTTATACTAATCTTGCAGTGCCACATGTCAACGTGTTAGCTAGTGGTCAATATTTATTTTATGTAAAAATATGAAAAGGGACAGCCCTAACCAATATTTTTGAAAATCTGTAACTCAGCGGTCCTTTGATATTTTGATTTTATATTTGGTGGAGAGATAAAACATAACCTAACGATACTGTAGTTTTAAAAGAAAATGCTAAACAAACAGGATTTCTGAGAAAAAAAATATATTTGAAAAACCACAAAATGTATTTTTTTACGTACTTGTGATTCGAATTCTTGTAGTTATTTAATATCAAAAAATACGTTAGCATGCTCCTCAACATAATACATTAATTAATCAAAGAAATGCGAGAACACGAAAGCGCAAAAGCGTTTCTAATGTTTTTTCTATAGTTTCAAGAAAGACCTTGTATCTTCTAAACTACTGGAAAGAATTTCATTGGAGTTAGATTCCGAGCTGTTATTTGACATCGTGTATCGAATAAAAAAATAAATAGGATGGCCGCAACTTCATCAAAATTACACACAGTGCAGCGTCACTTTAGGACGAGTTTTATCATTTTAAAAACTTTCCGAGATATTATCATTTTAAATTTGACATCTGTCATTTGAAATGAAGATCTCCTCAAGGTCTTTCATTTCTTCTAGGACACCGTCACTCTAGAACAAGTACTTTCCGCGATATTATCATTTTAATTTTGACATCTGTCATTTGAAATGAAGATCTCCCCTAGGCCTTTCATTTTTTTCATGACAGCGTCACTCTAGGACAAGTACTTTCCGAGATATTATCATTTTAATTTTGACATCTGTCATTTGAAATGAAGATCTCCTCAAGGTCTTTCCTTTCTTCCGTGAAAGCGTCACTCTAGGACGAGCACTTTCCAAGATATTGCTACTTCAAGTTTGACAGCTGTCACTTGAAATGAAGACAATCACAAAAATTTTTTAGGGATCAACAATTGGATTGGCCCTGAATTCAAAAATGCTGACCTATGCCGCAAAGGGTGCAGTTGAAAATTGAAGCTTTAAAAAATACTGTTCAATACTCAATAGTTTATTTGCCTCCTTAAAATGGAAGGTAGAAACAAGATCTTAGCTAGTAAGTACTAGGAGACCAGAAGTCATGAAGAGATAGCACAATGAATTTCATTTTTTGTTCTTCACTATTCGCGCGATCAATACATTAAAAGTTTAAAAGTACCCATTACTACATATATTCTCCTAGTTTCTATTTTCCTGGTACTTTGTAACTATACCGTTGGACTACTTATTTCCACCACGTGAATTACGGCATACGGCAGGTTAATAACGAAACAGTGTCACTAAAATAATGTCTTACTGACTGTACTTATCGTCGATAAAGTTCAAAGTTCCACACAAAAAGAGTTGTAGGACGAGTTGTGCATTGAAAATAGAATTAATTTTGATTTTCTTCAACTCGTCCCATTTGGGCCGTAGGCTTGTAGGACGAGCTGGGAATCACTCGGAGTTTCTTATTGGGGCTTAACAGAGGTACATTTTTGTGAGAAAGGTGTAAAAGCGAATGCAGTTGTGTATCAAAATACAGTCCTGACGAACCTTGTGGAACCTGTTTCTCATACCATGTTCAATAACAGGCACTGGGTATTCCAACAAGATTCGGCGCCAGCTCATAGAGCGAAGAGCACACAAGACTGGCTGGCGGCGCGTGAAATCGACTTCATCCGGCACGAAGACTGGCCCTCCTCCAGTCCAGATTTGAGTCCGTTAGATTACAAGATATGGCAACACTTGGAGGAAAAGGCGTGTTCAAAGCCTCATCCCAATTTGGAGTCACTCAAGACATCCTTGATTAAGGCAGCAGCCGATATTGACATGGACCTCGTTCGTGCTGCGATAGACGACTGGCCGCGCAGATTGAAGGCCTGTATTCAAAATCACGGAGGTCATTTTGAATAAACTTTATTGTCATAAGAATCTATGTTTTGTTAAGTTCATTTTGGTATATAAATGGTTACATAATAAATAAACTTGTTCCAATAATTTTATATTAAACATGTGACAGAATTTATGACCTGACTAGGTATTATAAAGGCAAAAAAGTATTATTGTGTTTGCGTTTGTTACCTCTTCATGCGTAAGTGGCTGAACTAATTGAGCTGAAATATGCAAAAAAGGTAGAAGACCAAAAATGTATGGGAAAATGTGACTAACTGGTCTATCAATGCGGAGCCCAAACCGCTGAACAAAGTCAGTTGAAATTTAAAATTCAGATCTTATAATAATTGGGGTTTATACTCCAACAGAACAGGTTTTATTAAAATTTATGTTTAAAAAAATACTATCATTTATGAGGTAGAATACAATGTTTATTTATTGCGCTATCGTACACAAATATGACAATTTATATGTTGTTATTTATAATATTGTATCGTTATTTATATATTACATTAAATTTTATCTCTCAGAAAAATCAACTTCCATCCATAATTTCGACGACTTTTACACCATCGTTATTATCAGAATCATCATCGCAAATTTTTACAACTGATACAATTGGTTTATGATAACTGAAGTAAGAAACAAACAGTTTTGATTCGAACCTATTTAAGTGTCTAATAAAGACCGCATCAATAGTAGTTTTGTATTTCGTTGTGCTAAAATTGCGATCATTTGACATAGTTAAACCAAATTCACAGAGCAGCACACTCAGGCACGGTAGAAAGAGTGGGAGATACTAGTTCCTCTCCCTTCCCCTCGATCTTACGCTTTTTCGATCAGCATCACGTGACCCTGACGCGAGTTTGAAGGTTTTTACCCATACAAAAAAAAGTGCTCAGCGCCGCTAAAGAAGTTTTCACTTCAAAAAACAGTCCTGATTTTATATTTAATAATAAATAATAATAAATATTTCAGGATGTTTCACACAGCGCCACCTAACCCCAAACTAAGCAACTTAATGCTTGTAATATGGTGGTTAGGATAACGGATATAATACTTATATACTTTTCTTTTGTAAATACATACTTATAATAGACTAGCTGACCCGCGCGCACTTCGTTGCGCGTGATAGTCAATTAATAAAGCGAATTTGGTGCTGCTATGTTCACTATGATAGTATTTCCATCCCCGTGACTTTGTAAGCGTAAAATAAGGCATGGCTATATATTATTTGCTCCCGCTGTGGGTAGCGAAGAATATCGGGTTGGGTATTTCTATGCAGTTTTGTTCGCTACCGTAGAAACCAATCCTATGTCCTTTCCCAGAGGTCAAATTATCTCAGTTGAGCGGTAGTTTATCGCCTTCATAAATTTTCACGCCTCTTTTCAGGAATTAAAACTATTTGTGGTCCTTTCCCGGTAACTCTTTAACTTATCTCTACTGTAATGTACCTCAGCTAAATTATTATTCGTTACTAATTTCTCACACCATCCTTCCCGCGACTCAAATCAATTCCATGGTTCCTGAATTCCCATTAAATCTCTGATCCTCCTTCCCCCTCCTTTAATACTTAGTCTCCTTAAAGTTAATTTCTGTCATAAAAAAACTATTCATTAACAGAACTTAACAAAATATCAGCTCATTTTCGGTTCAGCGGTTACTAATTTCCATGCAAACGTTTTTGTGAAAAAATTCCTGTTCTGGTGAGAATTTCACAAAATCCCTTCTTATCGGTCGCCTACGTTACATAAAGAATACGTTGTCCAAATTTTAGCTAAAACGAAGAAGCGGTTACTTTTCCTACACAAACTGGATCCCTCTTTCCTCCCCTCAAAGGTTGATTTCTGGGATAAAAAGTATCCCATATCTTTTTTTAAGACTTAATCTACCTTTGTATCAAATTTAAGCGCAATAGGGTCAGCGGTTCTAAATTTCTCATTAATTTCTGTCAAAATAAATATTTAATGTTCCTAAACACAACTCAAACCATGATTTTACAAAATTTCGATTCAATCGGTTTAGTTGTTACGGATTTGCATACAATTGTTTTTTGTAAATAAATCCCGTTCCAGTGGGAATTTAGCAAAAGCCCTTCTCGTGAGTCGCCAAAACCACCTAAAAACACGCTATCCAAATTTCAGCTCAAATAAAGAAGCGGTTAACGATTTCTTACGCAAACTTGCACCCCCCCCCCCCCCCCCCTTTCCTCCTCTTTAATGTAGATTTCTGGGATAAAAAGTATCCCATTTTTTAGGACTCAATCAACCTCTGCACTAAATTAATTTAAGCTGAATAGGGTCAGCGCAGCGGTTCTAAATTTCCCATACAAACTTTGACCCCCCTTATAAGTTAATTTCTGATATAAAAACTATTAAAAATTTCCTTAACAAAACTCAAACCATCATTTTACAAAATTTCAGCTTAATTGGTTTAGCGGTTACGGATTTGCACACAAAAGTTTTTTGGGAATAATTCCCGTTCCTGTAAGAATTTCACAAAATCCCTTTTTATCGGTCGTCTTAGTTTATGTAACTAAGAACACGCTGTCCAAATTTCAGCAAAAACAAAGAAGCGGCTAACGATTTTTTACACAAACTTGCACCCCCCTTTTTTCCCTTAAAAGTTGATTTCTGGGAAAAAAGTATTGCATATCATTTTTTAGGATTAGATCTACCGCTGTACCAAATTTAAGCTCAATAGGGTCAGCGGTTCTAAATTTCCCATACAAACTTTGAACCCCCCTTTACCCCCCTTAAAAGTTAATTTCTGACATAAAAACTATTCAATGTTCCTAAACACACTTCAGACAATCGTTTTACAAAATATCAGCTCAATCAGTTCAGCGGTTACAGATTTGGATACAAACGTTTTTTAGAATTAATTCCCGTTCCCGTGGAAATTTTGCAAAATCCCTTTTTATCGGTCATCTACGTTACATAAAAAATACGCTGTTCAAATTTGAGCTTTAAAAGATGGCCGGTTACTGATTTTCTACTCAAACTTCTACCCCCCCCCCCCCCCTCTTCCCCCTTCAAGGTTGATTTCTGGGATAAAAAGTATCCCATATCATTTTTTAGGACTCAATCTCCCACTGTACCAAATTTCAGCTCAATGGGGTCAGCGGTTTTAAATTTTCCATACAAATTTCGACCCCCCTTTACCCCCCCTTAAAAGTTAATTTTCGTCAAAAAAAAATTAATGTTCCTAAACACGATCTAAACAAACGTTTTACAAAATTTCAGCTCAATCGGTTCAGCGGTTACGGATTTGCAGACAAACATTTTTCGGGAATAATTCCCGTTCCCGGAGGAATTTTGCAAAAATTCCTTTTTATAGGTCGCCTTCGTTACCTAAAGAACACGCTGGTTTAAATTTCAGCTTAAACAAAGAAGCGGTTACCGATTTCCTATTCTAACTTTGACCTCCTTTATCCCGCCTTAGAGGTTGATTTTTGGAATAAAAAGTATACCATACAATTTTTTAGGACTTAATCTACCTCTGTACCAAATTTCAGCTCAATAGGGTCAGCGGTTTTAAATTTTCCATACAAATTTCGACCCCCCTTTACCCCCCTTAAATGTTAATTTTCGTCAAAAAAAAAAAATTAATGTTCCTAAACACAATCTAAACAATCGTTTTACAAAATTTCAGCTTAATCGGTTCAGCGGTCACGGATTTGCATACAAACGTTTTTCGGGAATAATTCCCGTTCCCGGAAGAATTTTGCAAAAATCCCTTTTTATACGTCGCCTTCGTTACCTAAAGAACACGCTGGTTTAAATTTCAGCTTAAACAAAGAAGCGGTTACCGATTTCCTATTCTAACTTTGACCTCCTTTATCCCACCTTAGAGGTTGATTTTTGGAATAAAAAGTATACCATTCAATTTTTTAGGACTCAATCTATCTCTGTACCAAATTTCAGCTCAATAGGGTCAGCGGTTCTAAATTTTCCATACAAACTTCGACCCCCCTTTACCCCCCCTTAAAAGTAAATTTCTGACAAAAAAAATTTTTGATGTTTCTAATCACAATCCCAACTATCGTTTTACAAAATTTCGGCTTAATCGGTTCAGCGGTTACGGATTTGCATACATTCGTTTTTCGGGAATAATTCCTGTTCCTGAGGGAATTTTAAAAAATCGCTTCTTATTGCACGATGAAATCTTCTTACGAATACGCTGTCCAAATTTCAGCTCAATCCGTCCAGCCGTTTGGGCTGTGCGTTGATAGAACAAAAGTGTACGAACGATTTTATATAATAGATAAGTAAATCTTTAGATAGATATAACTCTTTTATTTAAAAACCGATTTAAATAAAACCAATACTATTTACAAATTAGAGAAATTTGCAACGTTTTAGCGAAAACTGCATACAATTCGGTTGTGCCGTTTTATCACACATAAGTAATAACCTTTTTACAAATTAAGCCTAATAAAACTACTCTGGTAAATTTTCGTTTATGGCCACATCGATAGATGGCGTATTTTTAGTTTGTCGCACTTTTTGCTTTTTGATTTTTTTGAATTGAATTTACTTTATATTCTATTACTTTTACTTTGAAATTTTGATGTAAATTAGGGGCGATGTGTCCGATATAAATGATTATTATTTATTTTATTATTTTATTTTACGTTTCCCTAGGAAAAATTGACAAAATGTTTTACGATCTAGATCGCGCAAGCGACTTTTTCGCGTCGTTTTGTTCATATGCGTATTTTCACAGTTAACCTTAGTAAAGGATCACAATGAATGGGGAGAAATTTCCATTCTTATTATATGTATGGATATGGATATGGATATTGAAAACCACCCAGACCAGAAACAAATACCTGTGGATCACACAAACATTTGTCCCATGCGGGAATCGAACCCGCAACCTTCTGCGTTGCAGGCGGACCGCACCACAGAGGTCGTCTCTGACTTGACTCTGGCAGTATAAGTATATTCTACTACAAGACCGACCGACCGACTTCAGTCAAAACACAAATATATGTATATATAGGTTGTGTGGCCAACTTATATTATGTCTCATGACGTTAACTTCCACTAAGAGAGGATTTTAACGCGCAAAACTGCGGATATGCACTAGCTTTTTTTTATTTCCCGTTTAAATATTTTTCTCTTAGTACTTAAACTCAAAAAGCATTCTTAAAACTTGAAACTAAAGTCCATAAGTATACTTTCTAACTTGGATAATCCACCCTCCACTTTTTCCGCTGCAACAAGCAATTTCTTCGATGTAAAAGCCTATTATCGCGCATAAAATCTAGGCGCTAATTCATTTTTATGATCGAGAAAATTGTCCGCCACTTGAAATGATTACCTACGCTTTAGTGTACCTACGACACTAGACTTGATTTATGTACTGCTGTGGAGGTATTGGCTTATTTATACTAGTGGCAATCACTATAAACCGGCCAAAATGAAATCTGCTAAAGATATTGGACTGTGAAATTAAAAGACGTTTCTTTACTTTGTTGTATATACTCAGGGTTGGTTGAGAAATGCCTATTATTTTAATAACTGTTAAAGACAGTGTGGAGTTGTGGAGAGGCGGATGAAACGCCTCTCCACCTACTAGGAGAGTGTAGAGCTCTGATGCGGATACGTAGCATCGTTCTGGGTCAGCATCTGCTTAGCTCAGATGAGCTTAGGAAGACCATACCAAGAAAAATCCTTCAGTTCCTCGAAGCTCCAAGGGTCAGTGGCGAACTATAACGCCACGCCAATGGGGTCTTCTCACCCACAAAGTGGCGATCACAATAGATAATTTCTCGTCGTATTAATACGTTAAGCCACACAAAGTTAATAAAAAAAATGTTACATACAGATACATTTATTTATTTTTGTCAGCTTATAGTATTTGGTGCCAGTGTAAAAGCCAGTTTAAAGTAATTTGGGTGTCATTGTTCAGTAGAATGGGTAGAAGTTTACCGGAAGTAAACTTTCTTTCCTAGGTACTCTAACAGGGCCAGTTATTCTACCTCCTGACTTGTGAAAACATTACTGTGCTTCAGTAGGTGGGCACTGTTGCTAGTAAAATAGAAATTACGCAAGTGTAGAACTTTCGTTGAGCTACTTGCTTAAAAAGTCTAAGTTCTTTCACAAAGTTAGTATGTAATAAATATTGTACTATCTAAGTCGCGCTGGACTAAGGACAAGTTTTCACATTTTTTACGTCATAAAAACGTCATCCAAGTAGAATCCATGGCGCTCGTCCTCGAGTGGATCAAACTTTGAGTAATTCCGAACTATAGTTAAGCCGCGCTTAACCGGCTGATTAACGACGTGATTAAGCAGAAAGTTGGCAAGTTTCTACGAGCTATCTACACTTGAATCACCGCCACTACTACATTTTGTTTTTTAACGAGTTTTCAATTTTAGCGGGTAGTTTGATTTTTACAACAAATTAAGACTTAAACAGACACAGACGCAGATAATAATAATCTATTATTTATCAAACCAAAATACAGTCACTGAGTACAATGGAAAACGATGATACCTGCTTGCAGAAACAACTGTGTTGCAGATACCAACGCCCCCCTCCAGAGAGATAGAATACATTTATGGTTATACAAAATATAGTTACCGTAATTTAAGGTTAACAAATAACTTATTTTTTAAAGAAAAGTTATAAGTAATATTATGAAAGAAGTAATTTTAGCATGTATGATTTAATATAAAAAAAAACTGGATTTTTTGCTCGTGTGCTCGTAAGTGTGAGTGTGAGTTTGAGTGTGAGTGTGAGTGTGAGTGTGAGTGTGAGTGTGAGTGTGAGTGTGAGTGTGAGTGTGAGTGTGAGTGTGAGTGTGAGTGTGAGTGTGAGTGTGAGTGTGAGTGTGAGTGTGAGTGTGAGTGTGAGTGTGAGTGTGAGTGTGAGTGTGAGTGTGAGTGTGAGTGTGAGTGTGAGTGTGAGTGTGAGTGTGAGTGTGTGTGTGTGTGTGTGTGTGTGTGTAAGCTATTTTAGTAGGGTTTCAGATTCCTCATAAGTGAGATACAATAACCATTCATGGCATTTTAGCTTACAATTATGCGAATTCAATGGGTATATAACTAATTCTTTATTCATTCTATTATATAATTTTGAACTTAGAAACGAATAGAATCTGCTAGCAAAAGCAGTATTTATTGAGCTAATTTGGCAAACTATATCCGAACACATAATCCGAACACAGTGAGATGCAGACACAGACACAGACACAGACACAGACACAGACACAGACACAGACACAGACACAGACACAGACACAGACACAGACACAGACACAGACACAGACACAGACACAGACACAGACAGACTGTAGCGCGGGGGAAATTTACCCCCGTCACACGCAGATAGGTAGATAGGTAGTAGCTGTGGGTGTGTGAATAAAATGCAGCTCCTTTAAACACAACTTTAATGTCCTTACACAGTTACACAGCCGCACACGCAATTTCCGCACTTTGGTAGGTATAGATAGCACTGGGTCACTGGCCTGAACACTGGGACACTCGCGGCACGACGCAGTAGGCGTCTCCTCCTTACTCGTCCTCCAACAGCCCTCAGCGACTGCCCCCTACGGGGCCTACCTACGTAGGCAGCAGAGGCAGCGCTGAGTAGATAACAGCCAGCCCAGCCAGTCTAGGCTGCCGGTAGTCGGTCCTCTGGGCAAAGTTAGGTAGAAACCCGAAGAAGCTATCCCGGAGAATCTAGTCGTAGAATCTAGCCGAACGGATACAGGTATCCGAGTGCTAGGATAGTTTCAAGTAAACAGACAGACAGACAGACAGACACGTCAAACTTATAACACCCCGTCGTTTTTGCGTCGGGGGTTAAAAATGAAGTAATTTTAATAAAAAAAATTTTTTTTTTAAATAGTACAATATTGTATAGGTAGATAGAGTTTGGAGTCTTAAAATGCACTTATTTTCAAAAACAATTCTATAATATACAAAAACATTATGCGCAATATTTTTGTGAAACGACGTGCATTTTGACACTATTCGATTCGTAATAACCGTGCGTATTATATTTCATCGATTTTTACTCGATGAGTTCCAAATTTAGGCTATATGGGAGGCGTCGAACCTCTGCTATTAGTTTTGCAATTAAACTGTGTACATTAGTTGCGAGTGCATCGCTTCCGATGTTGTGATTTCACTGCAAATTAATAGCCCGGGAGCAAGTTTCAAGTTCGATTAGAGTTCAGCCGGAGGGTAGTTTGAAACATGTAGTATGAGATATTGTCTCCACTAGTCTTGAGGTAATCGCCGCCGATCGATACTTTGACTCGATCGAGTTGAAATCGAGTCAAATTAAAATTGTTTCCAATCCTTCCCAACACTATACGACATAGAAAGAAGCTGACTGTTACAGACAGCTAAGTTGTCTTGCTTTCTGAATCAAATATACCGATGATCGGAATATATTTTCAGATAGGTCAAACAACAATAATAATTATTGCATGAATGTACCTATGTCCATTGTCCATGTCTGTATGAGTCGGGTGTTACATGTACCTTTGTACAATTGTGATAGAATACAAATCGTAGGCTAATAAGAATATGAAAAATAAAATTATTGCTGAATAATAGTTAATTATTGCTTACCACTCCATGGTCATCCCAAGGTAGGCTAAAACCCTACAAAGTAATGACAGTTTATGCAAATTTGTCGATTGTCCTTATGTGTATTACTATTCTGATATGAACGAATAGCAATATACTGACGATTACATCGAAAACAAGATCGAGCAAAGTCAACGTGTAATTCACTCTCTTGGTTAAATTATGAAAGAGATGATCGCTTAGCGTAAAGTAATACATCAAAGAGAACGTCGTAGAGTAAAACCAATCATAATGATCTGCTTGAACATTGACTCTTTTCACTCGATTACCACAATCAATATTACCATCGAGATAAATAATAATCGATAAATACTGAACCACTCAACTCTAAAAATAACTAAATATCTGAAACTTAACCAACATGATATGTAGTGCAATGTGGACTAGTTAGTCCGTTTTACTCAGTTTACTATGAGAATTTAACTGAGTAAAAACTAAGAGTTGTACGTTGAACTTATTGTTCTGGAAGGATTTACGAGGAAATTTGCTTTGTTTATTGTACTAGTATAATTTTAACGTACTTGTGGTAAATTGTTTAATTATCTAGCAAAACTGTAGTTTTACCTAATGCGAGGTCATTGAAGAACATTAAGTTCCGTTTTAAAGTGCACGTCTCACCAGTTTCCGACAGAAATATTTTAGAAGGAATGAATTTCAATTCAAAACTAATGTTACTGGTTGAAAATAACGTAAATTATATTCACTCAAAAAAGCCCCAGATAGCTTTACTGAAAGACTAGAGAGGGCAGGTTGAACACACTTTTTATTACAAAAAATAGGCTCGAATATAATCTATGCACTGTTAGAGTTCAAACATTATTAAAATGCACCTGTCAACCAAACACAATATTCTCATCGATTATAAAAATGACCTGCAATATAATACTGGGTGTAACATAACTTTGTCGCCATGTAATTTCCTTGATAACATAGGAATCAAAACAAAATGCCGTCGGTGTAAAATGAATAGCAAAATGTCATGGAAAATTAAATCGACAGTAATTTCGCGTAATCGAGCCTTATGATTTCACTAAACCGTAGTCGAGTTATAAATTGCAGAGAACATGGCAATTTATGGGTGGTATTATGAAGTTTTCTATTACAAAATGCACAATTTGTAATATGGCATTAAAAGAAAATAGATGAAAGAGCACTGTATAAGTTTTTCACTTTACTATAAATATTAAGGCTGAATATACAATTTTTCCAATAATACATGAAAGTGGTCCAAATGTAGGATAAACGAGTGCTCTGACAGTTTACAAATCGACACGCACTGCACGCTTTGTTGTGGGAGGCTCACTGTGTTAACAATAAAGGCTTTAATTAATCAACAGGGTACTTAGTACAGCCTCACTTACAGCGGACTTTAATTATTTAAATTTTTGTCAGTCAATAATATTATGAAAGACTAGCTTATGCTCGCGGCTTTGCCCGCGTGACTAAATCCTTTCTTAGTGGAGGTCTACGTCATAAAACTTATCTGTATTCCGAATTTCAACCCAATCGGTTCAGCGGTTTAGGTTGTGTGTTCTTAGATCTGACACTCTTTCCTTTTATATATTTAGACTATCATGATCTCCAGATACTCAAAAGGGGGCTGGAGCGCCTGCCAACAACCTCAATGACCATTTCAAATGACCTAATGACTTTGGTTTTATTACCAGAGATGACCCAGCAACGCCCAGAATAGCGTAAAAGAATTAGAAGGGCCAACGACAACACAGGAGAATAATGTGCAGAATAAGCAGATGAAGACTGACTATCTTGATACACTATTATTAATTAAAATATTAATATTTAATAATAATTCCACTGTACTGTTAATTCGTCTATATTTTTGTGAGTCCACCGACTACTCAAAAGGGTCCGAACATATTTAGAAAAATGTTTAGTTCTTTGAAATAGAGGATTTCAGATAATGGTCCAATTTATAGTTTATCGAAATCGATAGAGTGGGTCTCAAGTGATTTGTTTCAATTTCTTATCTGATTAATGTTTTTTTTTTCTTGTAGCTATAAGTTATAAGTATGGCCACACCCTAACCGCGATTACCCCATCACTAAACGTAGAGCCGATACCTGTGCGGTAGAAGCGAATCGAATTAATGTTCTTCGATTTGTTTGCTCCATGTTAACTAGGCTACTATGTGACCTTGTTCTGCTACTGTGGGATTTATACGGCTTTTTATAGGGAAATAAAACCTACATTAGTTAAATTACTGAAGGCTGTGTATCAGTGTTTAATGCCTTTTTCATTACGATGGGTATTTTTAGTGGAACATGCGTCTCTCTCTTTAATAAACTTTGCCAGTATATTCATTATTGTATACTTGAAATAATAATTAATATAACATTTTTTCTGATTTCAATCCCCTTTTACTTTTTTTTATTAAGTTAAGCTTTTCACCACGACCTCGCGTGATGTTAAGATGGAAAAGGACTAAACATATGATTCTTGTAATGACTTATAGTCTAGATTATTCTCTGCAAACCAAATCGTTCTGGTCAAATTGTAAGGTTTCTCGCGATACAGGCAAGCCCTAATGCGGAAACCACTGGAAATATTGTATACTTAGTTATCTATTGGCAAATAAATACATATAAGGTGAAATTATTTATGGCGGGAGGGATCTCCTTGGTTTCACTGAACATCATGCCGAAACACGGACGTAATGACCGCTTGACGACACAATTATTAATTTATTAATTATTATTGTTGTATTTTTAAAATTAGGTACTCATTACTTCGAAACCAAAAAATAATTGAGGGACACTGTTACTGAGGCGACCCAAAATGAGTTATTCAACTGCAAGCTCCAACTTCACTAGTTGGAGCGCCTATGATATGCTTTTTATGTACCGGCCGCAGACAAAATAGGAGCTAGCAACCACATCGGGAGGCGCTCTAAGAAGTAGAGGATTAATTCTAAACCTATCCACCACTATTGTAATGACAATTAATAGAGCAATTTTTGATTTACGAAAATAATTTGGGATTTGAAAAATTCTACGATTTGTTCAATGGGTGGGGCGTCATGCGTTGATAGATCAGTCAGTCAATCAAACACTATTCTTTTTTATAGAATAGAATAGAAAACACTTTATTGTAACAACACAGTTATAATAATATATAAAAACCTAAAACTAAAACAATTTATAATATAAAAAAAGTGTAACAATTGGCGGTCTTATCACTAAAAGCGACTATTCCATACAACCAAAACACATACATACACACATAATAATTTAAGCAGTCATCATGACCGTGTTTCGGCATGATGTTAAGTGAAGCCTGAGAGAGATTTATTCCGCCTTCTGGGTTTAGCAACCATAATATTATGGTTCTGCAAATCATGAAAGATCGTGTTCAAATACTAACATATAATTAATAAAAAAACTAATCTATTTATACTAATCCTTCGAGCGTTAGTTGAATAATTTCAACGCTATCTCCGCCGGTGACCGACGGCGCGGAAAATACGTTTCCACAGCCCATGCATTGTTAAAAACGTTCATTTAAAATAAGCTTATATTTTCAATAGTAAATGTCAATTTAAATTAGGGTTTCCACTCTTTGGTTTTAAATTATGATGGAAATGCACTCATGATTCTTTTAAATATTAAAATTCAAGACTTACGTTCGAAATATTTTTTACATATTAAATAGAGATTTTAAATTCAAAGTAAGAAACTAATTTTAATGGCATCTTGTACTTTATAAAACAAAGGGTATTTTAAAATTTTCACCTGATTATTCAAGAAAACCATCATCATTCCGATTTGAATATTTTATCTCCCTACGGTGCGGTGGTAGAAAGAGATCACTCTGAGCGAGAAGACCGTCAATTGGTTCACCATTAATTAATGTATAGTTGTAAATTCTATGTGAAATTTATTTTCTGTGTATTAATTATAAGTTATTTATCTTTATTTTATCTTAAACCAGGTATTTTCTTCCTACAATTCGTAAATTTCCTTTAACTTACTTACCCTTTCTAAAGTTTAATTAAATTAATCATTTTCTCAAAACAAAATTAACTCGGAGATCAAGATAACCTGATAAAACCCCCGTAACTAAGTTAAACAATTACAAAACACTAAACGATACATATCTTAACTGTTGAACCGTAAAACCCTTCCTCTATCGGGGTCTGACAGACCCCGCTGAGGTTATGGGCCCCTTAGACCCCACTTGGAAACTTGTCCGATTTGTAGAATTAGCCGAATTTAATACGTCTGTTTTGACCCGGTTATATGTGATTTGACTCTTGGTGTGACAATATTTTCGTGAAAATTATGGATTTACGTTAGTTCCACGTTTTTTCGAAAAAAAAAAAAACTAGTTTGATTACTTATGAGAGCATAAAATAATGCACTTCTAGGTAGAAAATTATCACGTAGTGCTAAATTCTCCAAGGAAACAAAATAACTATAAATGTTTTGTGTTTTAGTTTTAAAAGTTTTTTCTCGGCGACCTGAAACTGCAACATATTATTGGTTCGCCACACAACACATTGTAAGAAGTGTAACAGTGTAAGAAGGGTAACCTGTTCTGTTGGAGTATAAACCCCAATTATTATTATTATAAGTTTTCTGTATATTATTTGAAATGTACTTATTTAGTGTTAATTGTTTTCTTTGTTGCAATAAAGAGTTATCTATCTATCTATCTCTATATTTGTTTTAAATCAGTAAAGAGTTTTCTATTCTATTCTTATGACACTTTTTAAATGAGAATTTAAAACTTTATTCTGCACCAGCTTTAAAAAATACCAGTAGTTATTATAAAAACTCGCAAAATATCAAATTATCTCTAATATTAAATAAGAACAAGTAAGTGAGGAAAGCATAAAATTCTCTCGGTGAAACGACAGCATAAAACTACGCAAAGTTGTTGACAATTTTATAAAATTTTCTGCAATTGCAATGGGCGGGCGTCATTACTTTAAAGAAGGTGATTGCCGGGCTCATCTAGTTTGTTTTGCACATTTTTCTCTATATTTTAAAGATTTTAATAATTAATTAAATTAGGCCATGCTTTGAGAAATTAAATCCTACTAATATTATAAAGATGTAAGTTTGTGAAAATGTAGGGTTGTCTGGATGTAGTATATATATATATATATATATATATATATATATATATATATAAATATATATATATATATATATATATATATAATATATATATATATATATTTTATCGTGGCAAATGCCTTTATTGAGAAAAACAAACTAACAATGCTACAGCTACTACAGCAGTAAAGACCACTTTTATTAACCACAAAATGTAGTATGTTGTACCTAAACGGGTGAACCGATTGAGCTGAAATTTGGTATAGAGATAGTTTAGACCCTGGAATAACACATAGGTACAGTACAATAGCCGCTGGGCGGAGCAATTAACTAATAAATAACTTATAATGTTATAGGTTTTCTTAATTACAAGCTTTTATTTACTTTAACCTGTCTGACTATTTGTCTGTCTGTAATGAAATCTTGCAAGTTTAATTTGATCCACTTCCCGGTTTCTGATTGAGCTGAAAATTTGCATGCATGAAAATCTGATGACAATGCAATATTATTATCGAGAGCAGATCTGATGATGGAGCTGGAGCTGGCCACAGGAATTCCATAATTAAACGACACAATCTCATCGAGTTTGGGCTCATTCGATTCGTCTTGACGAGTACTATGTTGCTAAACCATATGCTAATAATAATAAAAGCTTATTTTTAACAATATTTTTTTACTTCACTTGTTCAACTTAATAAATCATGGTCACCCCAGCAAACCTACGCTTGGACAGATCGTTAACATGTGCAAGAGTCGAGAGGCTAATCTCGTGTTAGTTCTAACCTCGGATTTAATAACTTTATGTTGCCAAACTTCGAATAATATTAATTAAATGTTTCCACCAGTTGGGAGCCTATACTTGAAGCGTCTTCGACTTAGTGTAGAGCAAATTCTACCTATAATCTTTGTTTCTAGAGTCGCTTATTGTGTAATGGTGTTCGGTCAATGTTTGTACAATGCTACATAGACCCCTTATACTACTTAGGTCTTTAGCTCTCACCTTTCGTTTTTGTTCATCTTACTCACTAATAAACTATTTATGAACAACTATCGACGATATTATTTTGAATGCTTGTAGATAACAATTATTAGCTATTATTTAATATTTAGTGTTAATTCCGCTCTAAATTTGTGAGTCTAACTAAGTTTTAAGAGATGGTGAGGAATTCGAATGATACAAAAATAGTAATTAGTATTAATTCCACCACCGAGTGCACCACCTGTCCTCCCGCATATGCATGCATTAAGGGTTATAACTATAGATAACAGATTAGCTTGCAGATAATATAAAAGAAGAAGAGATCTGAAAGACATACCTTATAGCAGTAAGGCCGTCAATTATTATTTATTATCGACCTTAAGACGTAAATGTTATGTTAATTATCATTGTTTTTTTTTTATCAGGGGGTCAAACTGTTGGACTACCATTAAATCACACTCACAAAAAATCTTAACGTTCCATTCAAAAACTTATTTATTTCATCAAAAATCAAAACAACCTCTAACTCTGTATTTCACCTAAAATTCCGTGAAATATTCTAATTAGGTGAAAACATTGAAACAGTATTTTCACTGTTCAAATGAAATTTCACATAAATTATCATTAATTAAAGAAAATGAACTTCATAACGATTGCTTTCAGTGTTTTTTCATCGTCAAAGCGAAATCGTTTTAATAAAAAAGTAATTAACTAAGAGTACGTAGTTTAAGTTTGAACTAGATATTTTGTGTCAATTATTAAAATTACTAAAATTCTAGGTAATAAGTTAAGTTAAAGCTGTGGTGTAATTTCATTTTTTTTACTGTTGTTTGGTGAGTAATTTAAAAACAATATCATACAATTTGCTGTCAAGTCAACTGTCATCCCATACATTCACAAAAGTACAATGTATGGGATGACAGTTCTACTCTTGACATTTCTGCGGGATCCCATGTGTCATGCTACGACCACAGAACGTTATGCTTTCCTTTTTGGTATGTGCTACACTAGTATAATGTGCTACACTACGTTCTACTTTTATTAACCGTTTCTAAGGTACTGGCAAGTATATTGCCGCAAAATTTTGAGTTTTTAAACGGTTTTTAAACAGTTTTATTTAGCTTACTCTGTTTGTTTTATTATTTTTGGGTCAAATTTAGTAATTGAAATTTCAACCTGTTCCGCCAACCGATTGATCTGAAATTTGGTATACGCCTTTGGTTCTGGTGACAATACAATTATGTATAATTCAATATTATTGTAAATTCAAGATGGCCGCCGCTACAAAATGGCGGATAACGTATTTTTTTTAATCCCATCAATATGGGTATCAAATGAAAGGGCTTGATAAGTAGAATACAGTGCACGATACAAAATCAAAATCCAAGATGGCCGCCGCTACAAAATGGTGGATAACCTCTTTTTTTTTTCATTCCCATCAATATGGGTATCAAATGAAAGGGCTTGATAAGTAGAATACAGTGCACGATACAAAATCAAAATCCAAGATGGCCGCCGCTACAAAATGGTGGATAACCTCTTTTTTTTCATTCCCATCAATATGGGTATCAAATGAAAGGGCTTGATAAGTAGAATACAGTGCACGATACAAAATCAAAATCCAAGATGGCCGCCGCTACAAAATGGTGGATAACCTCTTTTTTTTCATTCCCATCAATATGGGTATCAAATGAAAGGGCTTGATAAGTAGAATACAGTGCACGATACAAAATCAAAATCCAAGATGGCCGCCGCTACAAAATGGTGGATAACCTCTTTTTTTTTCATTCCCATCAATATGGGTATCAAATGAAAGGGCTTGACAAGTAGAATACATTGTACTAAAAAGCCTAAAAATAAAAAAGGTAAAAAAAGTTTTAGGTTAAACGGTTTTATTGTACCATTAAACATGTACTAAAAGCTAAAAAATAAAATCGTGTGGCACGTCAAATATCTAAATCTCTAATGAACAGTTGTAGATATTTGACGTGCCTCACGATTTTATTTTTTTGCTTTTAGTACATGTTTAATGGTACAATAAAACCGTTTAACTTAAAACTTTTTTTACCTTTTTTATATATAAAAATGAACCAAAAAACTACAAAAAGAAATGCCCATATTATATGGTTCTAACCACATTTCTTTCAACAAAACTTGTACGTTGATATTACTTCTAGTTTCCTTTGCTTTACATAGGGTTTAATTCTTCTCTGACAAAGTGCTTTTGTGTATGTGTGTGCGTGTGTGTATGTGCAAGTGCAAAACAAGTTTGGCTGGCCGGTTGTACCTTTATAATATTATAACCTTATTTAGCTATAATTTCCAAAGAAGTTGGTATAAACCGAGCAATTAACTAAACGTTACGAGTTGCGTGCCACAAACTGAATTTGTCGCAATAATCGCACCGCACCGCCCCCTACCGGTATGAACCAGTAATGTCACACTTTATACGCCACGACAATAATTTTGCACGAACATAGAAATATTGCACTAATTTCTCGTTGCACGGCAAATTATTGTAAGTCTTTGCATGTTTTTATTACTTAAACGGTAACTCTACGTAAGTAAGGAACCTGTGTACTGTGTTTACCACTCTTTGCAACAAAGTTACTCAGAAGTCAAAGGAAACTGAAGACTTTTTGACTTCAGAAAAGAGAATATCTATTTAACATTGGACAGACCTCTGATATTTACAAAACAATGGACGTTCCAAAAAAATTTTTGGTCATCGTATTACGTTGATTATAACCAAAAATATTGATATTTTTATTTTTTGAAAATTTGATAAAGAAAAACGTGTGATATATAACGCACAAAATTGCTTGGTTTTGACGTCACTGGCCACTCTCTGGTACATTTTGTACGTCCCCATCCAAGATTTCGGAATTATAATGTTAAAAAAATAAAAATCTATTTTTAACTATGCTCATAACCAGTATAATGCTACTTAGGATTTCAGAATGATGTAAAATTCTAGGAGCAATGGACCAACGCTTCTTACTCAAGAGTCATAAGATGTTAAGACTCTTTAGCCCAGTAATTTCACTAGCTACTTTACAGTGCCCTCCTACCGAAGCACAGTAATGTTTGCATATCACTGCTCAGGCGGTAGAATAACTGACGCTGTTGGGGTACCCACCTAGATGACCTCCTGCAAAGGAAGTCTACCCCCGGTTACACTTGTCTAGGGCCAACGGTTTTGCCCTGAAGGTTTTAATCGTATCGGAAATACGTGCAAATCAGCGTACCAAATGAGTGGCTGAACAGTGCAGTGATTTAAACTCATACGCCAGTGTTCAGTGTACATGCCATATCAGTATGTTTGTCTCGATGTCTGTAAGATTGATGAATGCGCGACAGTGGCGCCCTCAATAATTGAAGTGACGGACGGCAACGCTCGCCGCAATTTCATAAATCAGCCGCTTCTAGGCAACCGTGTGCAGTGTGCATATATTGCTTTTGTAGCTAGTACATGAACTTTTAGAATAAAATTGTGTTTCAGTCTTGATCAAATTACGGTCCTGTAAAGAAAGTTTACCAGGGGTAGACTTTTTTGCCTGAGGTCGACTAGGTGGGTACACAACAGTGTCGTAGCGCGTCTCCACCCAAAAACGTAGAGAAACGTTTAAGCCGTTTTTATATTTTACACAAACCAAAAAATACGTTTTTTTTATTTTTGTATTCTTTATTATTATATTTTCATTTTTTACACAAATAAATTAAAAAAAATGGACAGTAGGCGTAGGCCCTCCCGCCTACGCCTACTACTACTTGCCCGAAAAATGCTCAAACTGACTACGCGTTAGCTTGACTACTGGTATTGCAAATTTCTATAGGCGACGGTACCGCTCACACGTTCTTGTCAGTTTTTAGCATAAAAGTGTTTTAAATTGGTTTTATCGGAGCTAAATCACTGGAGAACATTGTACCAACATGAACAACCTGTCTAGCTGCAAGCGCTTTTACTGTCACCGTATTAGGAAGCGAATCTTGCTGAAAGCGCTTCAAGCGGTGTTTTGTTTATATATTGCTTCATGGATTTTGATTTTGAGTGGTGAAAGCGCTGCAGAGACTGGAAACTTATTCATTTTGATTTTTTTTAAATAATTAGACTTCACATCTGAATTTTCCGGTCTGGTTGGCCTTGGCTAGTTACGCTTGCTTATGACCATGTTCTGGCATGATGTTCAGTGAATCCAGAGAGGAATTTATTCCGCCTTTCTAGGTTTTGTTTGTTACCACCTAAGGCCGCAACGTCGCCTACCATCAAGGGAGATTGTGGTCAAAGGCTTACCTATATAGTATTTCTTTAAAAATGATGCAGTAATAATTATTAAAGGATTGTTACCGTGTGATTTTCCATTTAATTTTCTGAAATACCAACAGTTAGTAACAAAATAACACTGTACTTTTATATAAAAGCTCAGCTTAAAAATCCATTCAATTCAGTATTCTCAAAAAAAGTGATCACTCAAATCAGCGAGATTCCTAATCAAAGCAAGTTCAGTAATCGATACTTAGTTCTTACAAGAAATAACACTTAACACCCTGTACATAAAACCGCAGGTGTTAACCGAAACACGAAACTGTGTAGTTCCGACGCCTTACGAGGCAAAACTCCATTTAAACTAGGTACGAACCTTTCAGGGGCTTTCAAAAAGTTCTCAGGCCCAATCAACCTGGCCAACGTACTGCCACTTATAGGTACTTTACAAAACCTACTGTAACTAGTAATAGGGATGGGAAAATCTTAACATATTAAAGGAAAGAGTGACTGATTGACTGTCTGACTGATCTATCAACGCACAGCCTAAGACTGGACGGATTGGGTTAATATTTGGAACATAGAGAGAAACATGGCGTAGCTCTCTGCTAAGAAACGATTTTGTCATGCGGGCAAAAATAAAATCAATGTATTTTTTAATAATACCTATAATGTAATTTTAATAATATTTTCTTTCCGATTCCGGGGACAGAATAAAGAATAACCTTTGAATACTATTAAAGCTAACAAAATCCATGCATAAAATTGCTTCTTTAGTCAATAAGCATCTTTCTAAAATAATATTAAATTAACAAAATCGTTTCCCCAAAATAAGAGAGTTTTCAAATCTGTGGTTAATAGATTATCTTTTGGATCTGTATGTGTAAAATTCGATACTTATTAGGTACCTGTTACAAAATAAAACAAATTTATTGGGCTTTAAATTTATAAAATTATTATTCCCCTGAACACTCGTAACTTGAAAATTAGGCTCGGTTTAAAAATGGTCTCGCACCTTTTGTCGACTGTGATCTATATTGATCCCTTTAGTGTAGTGTATTATAGTTCGATTTATTAAAATATAAGCTAGTCATTTATTTATATGTAAACAATATAGAAAACAATGCAAAAAGGACTTTTCTTAAATTACTCACATAATAATAATATAATTAAATATAATAATATAATTAAAGTAGCATAAACAAACAAAATGTACAATTCCCTCGTCTACCAGTAGCACCAATAAATAATATTAACTCCTGTGTCAAGTGTTTTTATAAATTCTCATTAGGGTAAATGAGACAAAACTTCGGTTGAAAATGTTGCCACATCATTAATTCACGCCCACAAATAAATAAAACAAGCCACGAGGTATTATGCCTTTGAATAATAAATAATGTTAAGGAGATTAAATACGAAAATATAACAAGATGAAAATACAAGTAAATTACTAGTAAATGTTATTAAAAAAGTAATTTTCGTTATGGAATTAGATTTTCCAATAAATATTTGATGTTATTATACCTTGTTTTACGACCTTAAATAAGAACATCTGTGTCCTATAAAAAGGCAGGTCGTTTTAGCCCATCTCTATACTTATCGATAAAAGGTACAAAACTAGTTACATCGAAACAAGTCTAACAATTATTAGTCTGTGATTTCGCGCCTCGACCTTAGGTGTTTTATTGCTCACCTTTAAGTTCCATCCCTTCCGAAAGCATCACCTCTATTCCTATTACAATAAGGTTGATTTTCGTACTAGAAGGGATGGTGAAAATTGGTCGGATGAATATCTTTCCGGCTGGTTCTTTATAGCGTCCGGAAAAGTTCCGGAACTGATGTAAAAATAATTGTACAGAGTACGAACCCTCTTTTTACGGTTGCCGCGGATAATGGCGACTGGATTTAGGTTTTTTATGCTTATGTTCAAAACAGTTACGGCCGGGCTTATTTGAGTGAATATTTTGAGAGTGCTTTCCGATATTTGGCTAAAATGTGAGTTTAAAAGCCTATTTGTAGATTGTGGATGATATTGCGGACTGCCATTTTAATAAACGAGGAATAAATATTGCTTTTTGCATGGCTTTTTACGTAAAAAGTGAATGAGTTTATAGCAATGTAATTAGTATTTCCTTTGTTCGTCGGAATTTTTATTTTATGTAGTGTTTAAGCAAAACACCATTGGACTGAAGAATTAGTTAAAGCATTTCATTGACGTCCGTCGTCATGTATCATCCATGGCCCAATGATTGCATGTGTGGCTCTCTATCTATACTCGTCGGAGGCACTGGGTTCAAATTTCAATATGTGGCAAGGTTTCCGCCTTGACGCTGCAGTGTTTCGGAAGCCACGTGGATCCTAGCTGTTTATTTTAAGATAATAATATTTTATGATAATATGTGATAAGGAACTCCCAGCAAAAGGTAGTTAGTATCACACATACGTGCAAATGTGAGCTAATAATAAGCTACTAGTAATATAAAACTGAAACGGTGACTAATCCGATTCGCAATCACACAATAAATAGAGTTTTCCGTTTATAGTTACCGTATTGCTATAACACATTCGCTTAGTTAGGCTGCAATATTTGTTGTGAATATTTTAAAACCTAAGTATATCTAAGTATATAAAAGGAAAGAGTGACTGGCTGACTGATCTATCAACGAACAGCGTAAACCACCGGACAGATTGGGTTGAAATTTGGAACACAGACAGGTTTTATGACGTAGGCCTCCGCTAAGAAAGGATTTTGCCACGCGGGCAAAACCACGAGCGTAAGCTAGTAAAAATGTAATAGGAAAGCGTGATTTTATGTGGAGAAGTAAGAAGACAAGCAAGACGTTCTCCTGATGTTAAGAGATAACGCTGCCCATAATCAGTACAGTGCTACTTAGAATTTCACAATGATGTGCAATTCTAGGTGCACTGCACCAACGCTTCTTACTTAAGAGTCGTAAGATGTTAAAACTCTTTAGCCCAGTAATTTCACTAGCTACAGTGCCCTCCTACCTCAGCTCAAACCGCTGCGCTGGTTTGAAGTTTGGAACACAGATAGTTTTTTTTATGAAATAGACCTCCGCTAAGAAATAATCTCTCTGCGCCCGCACGATATGACAAAATTTTAAATATGCATGTATTGGTAATTGGTAGAATTTTTAAAATTTCGTTTCTCTGTAAAACTGTAAACGATATTTTTTTATTAATTTTAAAAATATTTCCTGTTTGCTTTAATAAAAAACAGCAAAGTTATTTTTAAAATAGGAAGATAGACTATCTGTGTTTCGGAAACCTTTTGCCATATTTCAAAATGTCTAATCTCAATAAATAGGAGATTGTTGTAACTACATCACCCGCTAACTAAATAAAAACGAGAACGGAATTTATAAACGTCAGCTAATTATAATATTAATTTTGAGCTTAACCATTCAAAGAAAAACATTGCACCTCATTTAATCTTACGTATCATAGAGCGTCGGGAGAGCACTGAACAAGTTTACTCGCGTTAACAAGCTGCGTTAGATCGAACGTGATTCCGCGCACGCCAACTGATTTATTTGTTCCATTCGGACTTCAAGGAATATGCTTATCGCAGCGTACACGTTTTTATAGAAATTAGTGACGTCACGAAAAATACAAAGTCACTTCCTTGTCGTCGCTGTAGTAGCGAGACCGGCGAGACGGTATTATGTAACTCGCGACAGCAGTAATATAGGTGAAAGTCACGCAATAGCCAGTACTTTAGCAAAACAATGATCCTAGGTTGCTATTTGTCTTAAGGAATGGTAAAAAATTAATTTGGCGTAGTCACTAGTCTTTAGCAGCAGCAATAGGAATATCCTGGCAAACATAATCATACTATTTATTCTATAAAACGCTAAATGACCAAATTCTATTCCATATTATATTCAAACTACATTTTTACGCGCTGAAAAGAAGACTTTTTATTTATGGATCACCAAGTAACTAATTTTAGCCCACAGCCAGGCTCACAGTTTGAGCGTGAAAAAGTAATAAACATCCATACAAAATGTCTCGTTTATAATATTAGTACCTAAGTAGGACAGAATTGTTTGGTGTAGAAGCCTATTGGGGGTCTCATTATGAACACAAGGCAAAAATGTTTTGAAAATTCAAAATAACTTGATTCATAAATTGGATTTAATGTTCAAAGGCCATTCGACCCTTTTTTGGAGTCATATCGAACCTTCCTTTATAGGTCAAGTTTACGATACCTGCCTGCTTTGTCGGAGAAACTCTTTTGATCCAAACTCGCGGAATGTCTGAAAACCGGAAAAGCCTAATCGGAAAACTTTTAGGAAGTTTGGTTAACTGATAAATGATTTACTCGTACTCGGTTTTAGCCGACCATAAAAAGGAGGTTATAAATCCGATAGTACCCATTACCTATGTACTTCATAGTTTAAAATAAAGTTGCTTCCCGCGTCTGTCTGTCCCTATGTATGCTTATATCTTGCGGATGCGGTTTTCATTAATAGATAGAGTGATTCAAGAAGGTTTATATGTATAATACACGTATAATATAGTAGAAAAACACTTTGATTTTCAAAACTATCACGAGTGTTCTCCATAAGTAAAATAACAAAAATGGCACAACTCACGTCTAATATTGTGGAGAATATCTCGACCACGGTTTCGGAAAACCACGGTTTCGAGATATTCTCGACAATATTAGACGTGAGTTGTGCCGTTTTTGTTGTTTTAGTTATAGAAAAACACTGATTATAATTTTCTAATAAGCGTGACGAAGTGCAACGTTTCAGATTAGAATATTTTTTAGTGAGACCAAAATAATATAACTACTAACTGTAGTACGAATGTACAGTTTAAACAAACCACATAAACACCCCTCTTTAATATTGAGTCATTTATTATGAAGTGTTAGAAAGTTTAGGCGAAACTCGTAGGACTCCAAATGGACTAGTAAACGGCACTACAGCGTCGTTTTTCTGAGAGTTGCGCTGCGACTATATAGTGCTGTATTAACATTTACTTACATACATAGGTACGTATGGGACCTATCTCTCACAAAACTTCGTCATATTAGCCTCTTCTTTTAATACTTAGAATATTTTGTTATTTTTCTTCTATCCTACTTATAAATCTGAAAGTTTGTATATTTGTTACTCTTTTACGCCTAAAGGAGGTGATTGAGCTGATATTGGGTATATAAATGGAATAACATATACATATTATGTAGGCTACTGTGCAGCGGGTAAAACCGATGGGCGCAGATAGTTCCCAATAAAAATGCCAACACACTCTGTCCACGCCTAGATATTCATCAAAAGAAAAACCAATATTTTCAACAGAACATGTTTATATTTCTAAAAAAACAACTCTTAATATCTTTTGATCCGATGACAAGGTTGTTGACGAAATGTGAGCAACCGAGTTGTTGGTCAGATATTTTGTATTTACTGAGTAAATACAACTGCCTTAAATAAGAACAGTCGTAGTTTACACTGCAGCCTTAAGTTTTTACGACGTTTCTCTTTTCTTGCAGCTTATGTGGGTGGCTCTTGTACCTCGTTTGGATAACAAAGAGTGTTTGCTTGGAACCAAAATCTGGGGGCACGGCAGTGCCCCCGCCAAGTCGAGCAAAACAAGCGGCACGGCCGTACCATCCTTTTCTGGAAGCAGTTCAGACCATTTTCGACCCCCTATAACTTCGTTGTGGAAAAAACTAGAAGCTTCAATTTTTAACAACCGAGTATGCATTGTATAGACACGATTTATTCCAAATTTCATTCAATTTGAACTAGTCGTTTAAAAATTATAACTAGTCAAAGTTTTGTAATTTTGTCACTCACTCACTCACTCACTGACCGATCATCAAAAGTCTAAGGCATTTCTAGCAAACATAGAAGGTTCAAACTTGGTAGATACTTAGAGTTTATTGTATAAACCATAGGAAAACTAAAAAAACATGCAATTTCGGTCTAGTTTTCGAGATACATAAACTGCATAAATAACTTTGTAATCCCGTATAAATGTATAAGATTACAAAGTTACATTTGCAGTCAACGGTAAAAATTGCATGAAATCCCAATAATAATGTCATAATATATATGCCGTAATAATGTATAAAGCCAGGGAGGGATTATCCCGCCTTCTAGGTTTAGTCTGCTCCCATCTACGGGCGTCGTCACTTAAGATCAGGCGATATCGTGGGCAAAGGCTAACCTATAACGAATAAAAAAAAAACAAAAAGTAGTGAGATGCCACCAAAAACATAACTTGTAAAAAATACCAAGTCTCGCAACTGCAGTTCTTCTACCGTAAAAAGTTGTGAGATCCATGTACTACCAAGTCGGTAAAATCTTTTGTGTTTTAAATTAATAGATTGACTTGGCAATCGCACTATTATGTCGGTATATTACTTGAGAGATACATTGTTGTGTTTTCATGCGATGGCCAAGTCGATCTATTAATTTAAAACACAAAAGATTTTACCGACTTGGTAGTACATGGATCTCACAACTTTTTACGGTAGAAGAACTGCAGTTGCGAGACTTGGTATTTTTTACAAGTTATGTTTTTGGTGGCATAGATTTATTTAGTTTAGAGTGCACTTACTCGTACCTATAGACACTTGAATTTCATGAAGTTAATTTACAAGTTTTGTATACCTGAGTATCTACTTTGATGTGGCCTGACTGATCTAATACACAAAGACTGCCTACCTACCCATTCTCATATTATGAAACAGCCGGGACCTATAGTTTTTTTGGACTATCTAAACCTGGCGAGAATTTTTCCATACTCCAAGATTTGAACCTAGTCTCCGAAGAGGCCTCTGTATTACCAAGCCCAACGCACGACCATTGATTTTTAAATTTCTTTATTTAATAAATCATCTAAAGCTAACACAAGCCAGCGTTTAATAACTAGATTGTATCAATCACAACATTAATGGTTTTTTAGGCTGACAGGGCATTTAAAAAATTTAAAATCTAATGTAATTCTACCCTTATTGGACCACAGAAACTACACAATTTTGTATCTGTACGCTGTTATTTAATATAAATAAAGGTATTTGATTTGAACTCTCAAACGCAAACCACATCACAAATCAAACCAAGAAAGGGAACTGGTGCGGACATATTTTTTTTATTACCCATATCTGTTGTCCGATTTAAAAGTTTCATTAATCAAAAGTACAAAGCGAAGGCCCATTGTCCGTTAGGTTCGAAATACATTTATCATACGCGGTTCGGGCCCCTACCCACAATGCTTGGATTTATTAATTTTACACGTTCATGCTTATATCGCTAAACGGTTTTTAGGAACTTTAGAAACAAAATGCGAAGATTGATGGGTGTGTTAGATATTAGAGCTTTCTAATTTGGAAATAATTGCAATTTATAAGCCGTTAGATAACCTGTCTGAGTCATAGAATATTATATCTATTTACCTTTATTGTTGTATTTGTGCGATCACACAAACACATACACACTGTTGTACATACACATGTTGTACTGTTGTTGCTGTTTGTACATACTATCCTAGTCCATACTATGCATACTGTCCTAATAATATCATACATCCAGCATGTCTAAGATGAGCATAGTCTAGCTTCACATAAGAGTGAAATAATTATGACAAAAACTAAAATCTTGTGGACTTTTGCATATTCCCTTACAGATCTTTGCAAGACACATTGAAAGAATATAATTGAATGGCACCAACCTTTAAATCCACGGCGTCTCGAGTAGCAGCAGAAGCTGTCCGGCATTGCAACCATGTAGCCAACCACTGCACTCCAAGAATTAATACCAGCAGCTCGGACTAAGCGATTCGCTTCGTCTTTCATTATGAGAACGGCGAAGTTATGGAACTCGCTACCACTCTCAGTGTTTCCCGAATGCTATAATGTGGGTTTGTTCAAATCAAGAGTGAATAGGTTCTTACTAAACAAGCGTGCTACAACTTCGACTGCATCGTCACTTACCAACAGGTGAGATTGCGGTAAAACGCTTGATTAGTCTTCTATAAAAAAAAAAAAAAAAAAATAATATCAAGGATATCACGGACAAGGGGAGCCCAGATTTCGCGCACGGGAAGGGAATCATAGAAATCGGCAGTTAAAAAACGTTAAACGGAAACGAGCACAGAATAAACGGAAACAACACGAATCTTAAGGCACACCACCGCCACTGAGTTAAGGTTGTTTGGAGAAAATTGGGAGCAAAGACAACACGCCTCCGGTTCAGCTCAGTTATGCACACGCGCTGACTGCGCTTTGGGCAAAACGTTGTATTAGGTTTTCAAACTACCCTCCATATGATTTCAAAGACCGAACAGTGTTTCGGCAAAACGGTATTTACGTTGTTGGTAGCAGTTTTTCAAACTATCCTTCAATATGATTGCAAAAATCAAATAGTGTTTACCTTTATAATATCTTTTAGCTGTTTAGTTTCACTCAAGAAAAAGCGACTGTGTATTCTAGGCTATAAACAAACCAAATTGCACTCAAAGCGCGCGTCGTTTAGACTTAAAAGAGAAACATCCATCCATAATACAAACGTACATTCATCTATACCTATAACTATCAAATAGGAAAGACACTAACACTTCTTTATTGCATTCATCATACACGAGCGTCAAGATGGCGGGACCAAGTCTTGGATTTGCATGAAACATATACCAATATTTAGTACCTATTTAGTACTATTTAGTACCTTCGATCAAAAAATTAGTACCTCAACAGAAAAGCTGCGGCACAGCAAAAACGTTGGTCCCGCCATCTTGACGTCAAGATGAGGAGAGGCGTGTTTTTTTTTTATTATAATATTATAGATTAATATTATTATTATTTTTATTATATTTATTTTTATTATATTATTATAGATAATTTATATTATAGATTAGCATTTGACCAGGATTTCGTTTGATGCTGACGTGCCACCGCTGTGACGATGCCACCGAAGGTAGTAGCAGATTAAACTTATAAAGCGGGATGAATCACTGCTTAGCTTCGCTGAACATCGTGCCGGATCACAGTCGCAATGACCACTCGGCGACACAGTTTTAACCAGTTTCATTGACCTTGAGATTGTATGATAAAAAACGCTAAAGGTAAATAGTAACTTAATAGTGCTTGACTTTACTAGCAATATTTCTCTAAGCTTTAAAATAAACATCGGGGACAAATTACCAGCCAAATTACTTCAACAATCACAATTCCTTAACTATAAGTGGAATAAAACCACTAGGGAGGGGAAACGTTTAAATTATCCGATAACGTCCAGTGCTACCAACTTACGGGTATAAATTGTTATACAAACTTTAACTGGAGAATAAAAAAATCTGGAACTAGTTTCACTAAAAAGAACAGAGGTACCACTTGTAAGCCTACTCGCTGATGTACTTTGTACACACACAACTTATAACACAAAAAATACAGTTTTAAAAAAGGTTTTGTGATAATGCAGCGGTCAGTGTGGTACCATTAAATAATTGTATTACTTCTGTAATTTAATGGTATTTGAAGTTATTCTTATAAGTTTTTCTTTTCTGTGTGTCAAATATTAAGTGTCATTAAATCATGTTTTAAAAAATTGTGCTTGTAATATTACGATATTATTATCCACTGTTTATGCAAACTCAGCGTAGGACGTCCATCGGAAGACGCTGGATGTATATTATTATAATAATATGGAAGACAATATAGGGGAGGCCTAAGTTTAGCAATAGACGACCTATGGCTTAAAAACAAATTACTGGGCTGAAGAGTTTTAACATCTCATGACTCTCAAGTAATAATCGTTGGCGCAGTGCTCCCAGAATTTTGCCTTTGTAAAATACTGGGTGGCACTGTACTAATTATGGGCAGCGTTATATCTTACCATCAGGAGAGCGTCTTGCTCGTGTTCTCACTTCGTTATTTAAAAAAAGGCTGAGATGATGATTATGCACCGATATTACCACAATGGTGTAGTATGCAAGCAGAGTATGATTGTTTGTTATTTTGTATAATATTATGTTCTTACATGCTTGTTGACTTATTATAATAGACGCCTCATTTATTATTCAGCAAGCTCAGTCTACCAAATTTTCGTTCATGACTTCAACTCGGAAGTTTTTACGGTTCCTTCGATATTGAAGGGGTTTATTTATAGAGGTCGCTGATTGATTCGTAGACGTCCAGATTAAAATGGCTCAAGTTGATGTGTGAAAAGGCCTTATTGCTTTATTGATGTTTTGGGAGTCGTATAAGAAATCACTTAAGCAAAAAGGACTAGTGTATGTACCAAAATATGGATGAATGAATTATAAAAGTATTTTCATTTAGTTTGGCAAGGTCCAGCTTAGCTTCGAGTTTTATATATCCAAGAGTCTAGTTGGTATTTTTACATGGCTGATTTGTATGTAATGCCTTAAATTTTTTACCTAAACTTAGCTATGGTTTCAACTACGTTCGGTTATTCCCTGAAATGTTTTAAGTATTTTGGTTTTTATGTAATTTTGTTATTCTAGAGGTATGTTTTATTTATTATCTTGATTTTCTGAAGTTAAATGAACCATTTTAAAAGTTACAATATGGTATAACTTTTATATTCAAAATATGTAGTTATTATTTACGGACACACATACAAATAAAAATTAAATTTGTTAAAAAAAAAATTAACTCCGAAGTTAGGTAAATCGAATCATATTCATTAATAATTTTTATTTCCTTTCAAGTTCACCTGTCCGGTTTCTATCGCTAATGAAATCTTACAAGTTTACTTTGACCCAGTTTAACGGTGTTCAGTTGACCTGAAAAAAATTTAATGGGTTAAAATGCGTTAAAGTTATGTCACAGATTGAATCTTTGTCGTATAAATGGAACCAAACTGGCTAAATAAACGATGGGGTAAGCATGTTCTTGAGTAAGGAACACATCTCACCAAACATCGAACGTGATGTACGGTCACGTACTACGGTCACTGGGAGCGGTTAAAAAAACAAGGGAGTTTTTAAAAACAATCTTTAATTATATTATTATTGTACGAGGGGCATGCCAAAAGTAATTAGATACTCTTTACTCGTGACTTTGATATTGTCAAGTTATACACCATCGTAAACCCTGTTTTTTTAGTAATTAATTTGAATGTGGAACATATTTGAATTCATCTGTTTTTTTATTCAATATACTTTTTTCTGTGATATAGTGAGGTGCATTTTCTTAGTGAAATAGAACTTGAGCGCTGTGATTTTCGCGCTATGATTTATATGATCATAAAAAGCTTTAAAAGCCCAATAATGTTTTGATCTTTTGATAACTACTTCTGATAAGTCTGCTTGTTCATGAGCAGTACTTTTTAATTGGATTGCTGAATTTAAAAGAGGATGAGGAAGCTTTGAATACATAGCGTAAACAGGCCGTCTGCCAACCACTGTCACCTAAGAAAAAAATAATTATTTTTGGGAGGAAACCGACGAATTTCATATGTAGGGCTAGAGCGTGAATTGGGTAACGAATCAGCAGCAATGCAAACCATTATTGATTATCACGCTTCTTTCCATAAGCGTTGTTCGAGGTGGGTGCCGCATGTACTGACCGATGAGTAGCGAGACCGTCGGGTAGATCGGTGCCCATTTATCATAGACAAATTCGACGGAGGTAAAAATAAAAACATATACGATATTACTTAATGGCATTGAAGCATAACTCTATAACTACGTTCTCGAAACAAAGCGAAAATCAACCACATGGCGCTTTGGAAATTAACAAACACCAACAAAATGTCGCCGTGAGCAATGCACATAGAAACAAATCGTCGCTATGTTTTCTTTATAAAACCTGCCATATTGCTACTCCGGTGCTAGAAAATCATAGAACAGTACATTTTGAATGGTTGGTAATAGTTTGAGCTCCAGCAGTATTATTGGCTTGATGTGACAACCGACCAAAGTCTAGACTCCGGCATATTCTTGGACGTCGCGACAACGCCGCGCCGCACACCTCCGCGAGAACATTTTATTTTTTTAAGTAAAAAAATGTGTTATTTCTATCTCTCCCTACATATTCCTCCAACATGACATCTTGCAAAGTTTACTTGATTGACAAAATCAAATAAAATTTAAGAGGCAAGCCATTAGAGAGCAAGGAAGATGAGCTAAGAGCCCAAAATTATGTCATTTTTAAGGTATCTGAAAAATAGTAGACTAAAGTATTTTTAAAATGGTTTAAATGCATGAAAAAGTGTATACGTGCTCAGATTGAATGCCTTTAAATGATACATAATAATAAAACATGATTAACATAATAATTTTTGAGTATCTAATTACTTTTGGTATGACCCTCGTATTATCATCTAGCACCAAAGTACTCGTCAAGACGAATCAAATGAGCCCAACTTCGATGGGGTTGCGTTGTTAAGTTACGGAGCTCCTTTCGCCACCTTCCAGCTCCATCATCAGATCATCTCAATGTCATATTAATATTGCATTGTATGCAAAATTTCAGCTCTATCGGAAACCGGGAAGTGGGTCAAATTAAACTTGCAAGATTTGATAATAGACAGACAGACAGACAACAGACAGGTGAAATTAAATAAAAGCTTGTAAAAAGAGTGAGTTGAGTGGCGTGCCATGGGGGAGGCCTACGTCCAGTAGTAGACAAACATGAGCTAATGATGATAGTTATGATGGCTAAATAAAGAGCATAACATGTGGCCTCCTTAGCATAGTAATTTCCCTAGCCTAGCGGATTAATATAGGATGAGGTTTTTTTTTTATGTGGAGAAGTAAGAAGACGAGCAAGACGCTCTCCTGTTAAGAGATAACGCTGCCCATAATCAGTACAGTGCTACCCAGAACTTCACAATGATGTGCAATTCTAGGTGCACTGCACCAACGCTTCTTACTCAAGAGTCATAAGATGTTAAGACTCTTTAGCCCAGTCATTTCAATAGCTACAGTGCCCTCCTACCGAAGCACAGTAATGTTTGCACATTACTGCTCAGGCGGTAGAATAACTGGCACTGTTGGGGTACCCACCTAGTCGACCTCCTGCAAAGGAAGTCTACCCCCGGTACACGGTAGGTCTAGGTAAAACTACCCTAGACGAGAACTCGCACTGGAAACAAACCCTACCAACATTTTTTTTTAAAGTTTTAATGTAAACAAGTGAAATTTAAAAAAAAAATTTTTAAAAACAAGCTTTTATTATTATTACTACCCAGCATCATAAAGTACTTGTCAAGACGAATCGTTTGAGCCCAAACTCGATGGGGTTGCGTCATTAATTACGGAGATCCTATGGCCATCTTCCAGTTCCATCATCAGATCAAAATATTGCATTGTCATCCGATTTATACATGCATACAAAATTTCAGCTTAATCGGACACCGGGAAGTGGGTCAAATTAAAGTTGCAAAATTTGATTACAGACAGACAGACAGACAGATAGACGGACAGACAGACAAAAGACAGGTGAAATTAAATAAAAGCTTGTAAAAAGAGGCAGCAAAAACGGGCACTGGTATGGATGGCAATAGTGTGGCACAGGCCTCCGTCCACAATAACGGAGTTATGACATCAACAAGTGAAATTATTTTTTTTTTGTAAAAACAAGCTTTTATTATTATTGCCATCTAGCATCATAAAGAACTCGTCAAGACGAATCAACTGAGCCTAAACTCGATGGGGTTGCGTCATTAATTACGGAGATCCTATGGCCATCTTCCAGTTCCATCATCAGATCAGCTCCATGTCAAAATATTGCATTGTCATCCGATTTATACAGACATGCAAAATTTCAAATTAATCGACACCGGGAAGTGGGTCAAATTAAACATGCAAGATTTGATTACAGACAGACAGACAGACAACAGGCAGGTGAAAGTAAATAAAAGCTTGTAAAAAGAACTTTCAAAGTATAAGTCAAAACTGTGTTTAACTGTTCGCAATATATTTTTGTAATATATTTTATATTACATGGTATCGCATGTTAGAATAGTTCGCCACACGCCATTACCGCCACACTAATTGGGTCGTAGAGTGTGCGATTTCAAGTAACACTACTATAATACGGTAATTTTAGGTGTTTTGCACTTGTTACGATTAATTAGTACTGCCATTAAACGTTCATAATAAATAATTAAAAATAAATATTTTAAAATATTTCAGGACAATTCACACAGCGCCACCTAACCCCATAAGAAACTTAATGCTTGTATTATGGTGGTTAGGATAACGGATATAATACTTATATACTTTTCTTTTGTAAATACATAATACTTATAATAGATATTGAAAACCACCCAGACCAGAAACAAATACCTGTGGATCACACAAATATTTGCCTCATGCGGGAATCGAACCCGCAACCTTCTGCGTTGCAAGCGGGTATTAACCCACCGCGCCACAGAGGTCGTCATAAATAATATAATTATATTATATTAGCTAATAATTTTATTTATTTTTAAATACGATTATAATTACTATAGATATTTAAGATATTATTTACACATAACTTTTAACAGCAATGATATGGCAGTAGATGGTAGCAGACTAAACCTAGAAAGCGGGATAAATCCCTCTCTGATATAGTGATACCAGAGAGTGCAACATCATGTCAGAACACTAACTTCTTAATTACCGCTTGGCGACGTGGTTTATTTATTTATTTTTACTTTTTACCCTTAGGTAAGCGGTTACCTTTGCCTGTAGAGATCTGCTACACCGATAGTAATGCCGACGCAGGTAATCTCGGACTTTGCTTACCACATCCACTAACTACGTTGATTTCAGGATCGCATCAAAAATGAGGTGATTCTGCAGATAACCAGAGTTATCGTCATATCCAAAGGGATTAGCTAGCTGAAGTGGCAATGGGTTGGTCTCATTTGCCGCAGAACCGATAACCGATGGGTAAACGTGTTCTAGATTGGAGACCGCGTCTCGGCAAACGTAGTGTAGGGCGTCCTTGGGCGAGATGGGGTGATGATATCCGGAGGGTCGCTGGGAGTAGTTGGAGGAGAAAGACGGAGGACCGAGTTGAGTGGCGTGCCATAGGGGAGGCCTATGTCCAGCAGTGGACGAACACAGGCTGATGACGATGATTAGACATGTTCTAGATTGGAGACCGCGTCTCTGCAAACATAGTGAAGGGCATCTTTGGGCGAGATAGGGTGACGATATCCGGAAGGTCGCGGGAAGCGGGTGGAGGAGGAAGACAGAGGACCGAGTTGAGTGGTGTGCCTTAGGGAAGGCCTAAGTCCTGCAGTGGACGAACGTGGGCTGATGATGATGACTTAGATTTCATAATATATGAGATTTTAAAACACGTTCACTTTAAAAGGTAAAGTAAAATACACACTGTTTCTTTTCTGTTGATATTACGGATTTTTCTACCTCTAAATAAAATACAAAACCAACATTAATAATGAAACAAGCTTATACTCGTCTTAAAAATATTTAAATTCTTTAACAAGATTTTAAAAATAGTATTATTTCAACATGTACTGGTAAAAACGATTCTGTTATTTTAGTAATTTGATATAGTATTTTACTTAACAACAGCTTATTTTAAAATTCTTTTTCTCGTAAACTTAACTCGAACATATTATAATTTTTGTATGTAAGTTGTCCTTAAAACTTGCAACCAAAATTGATCCACAATTTTTGGATTCCCTGAAAAAGAAATACATAATGAACATTATTTTAAATTTTGTTTTTATAGTAGTCTTCTTCTTTGGGTGTCATCTTCTAACGAACGTTCTTTTTATTAGTACATTTGTATTATTTTGACCTTGAATACATAAATGGCTCATATGACTAGCATCGACCTCGACGCAACATTTTGTGAATATTTCAGCGACGGAAACGATTAATTACTACATTATCTGGGTCATATAAATACTTGGTCTGATTGCATTTAATTACCTTCTTATATTGTTACAATCAAGCCATTGTAAGTGAAATAAATAGGTTAAGAATTAATAGTGAGTTTTGTCGTGTATTTTACTTGTCACTTCTGAAGCCATTTTTAATAGGCTTTTTTTTGCAATGTGCTAGTGGAATAATATTGTTATAAGACAATTTAATCCAAATATTACAAGGTTTTATTTACTTACACATGTCTGTTGTCTGTCTGTCTGTAATTTGGCATGCGTGTATAAATCGGATGACAATGCAATATTATTATGAAATGGAGCTGATCTGATGATGGAGCAGGAAGGTGGCCATAAGAACTTATTCGTAATTAATTGACGCAACCCCATTGAGCTTGGGCTCATTTGATTCGTCTTAACGAGTACTTTGGTGATAGATGGTAATAATAATAAAAGCTTGTTATTAAAAAGTTTTTTTTTTATTTCACTTATTTATGACAGCGAAAATGTTCTCCTAAATCTAGCTTACGAGGTGTAAATGAGAAGTCATTAAAAATATAACCAGCTGGTTCAAGTACGGCACTGTGAATACAAAATTTACCAAGGAGAGGCGAACCAATTCCCCGTCAAAGTATAATTTATGGCATTTTTTTATAGACCCATAAAAGTACGCGGCGGATGGATAAGTCGGTTTTAATAAAAAAATGAAGTGAAAATTTTATTTCGGCTACTTATTACTTTACGGCGCAGATGGTAATTTTACAAAGGGAAATGTATTGCTGGAAAATCATTTGCGAGTTTTACGCTGTGAAAATATTGCAAACGTGTTTATGTTCATAAAACCTGTTCGGGGGATATTTTTGTATGAAAATGTGCCTACTTCTTACTGACACTTCTTACTTAGTAAAAAAATACTGGGTTTGCTGAACTAAAAGTGGGGTTTAGTTTCCTAAAAAAATATGTTAGACTAGCTGCGCCCAGCGGTTTTACCTGCTGTACAGTAGCCTAAGTGTTTTTCCAGGGTGTAAGCTATCTCTATACCAAATTTCAGCTCAATTGGTCCAACTGTTTAGGCGTGAAAGAGTAACAAACATCCAGACATCCATTCTTACACACTTTCACGTTTATAATATTTTAAGTAAGATACAACAAATAATTATAGCTCAGGGGTCACCTTGTTTCATGACACTAGGTGGCTCTGTGTCTGATGAGGACAAGCATAGTGCTTACCATCTGGCTCCTGGTTTGCTAATCTGGTCACCCATTGTTATTAAAATAATATACCATCATCACCATCAGCCTATGTTCGTCCACTGCTGGACATAGGCCTCCCCCATGGCACGCCACTCAACTCGGTCCTCCGTTTTTCATTCAAAATGTATCAGGATTTGTTAGTGTAATTTATACCTTTTTTTGACCCAGTAAAAATGCGTTACGCATCATCACCCCACGCCAAAAGGGGGGGGGGCGGTATGTGGGACTCCCCCGCCAAAGATGGGAGCGGCGGGGACACCCACTAAAAAACCTGGGGGTGTTCCTGCGGGACGCCATAATGCCGGGGCAACGGGTACGCCGAAGCACTCATCCGCGGCAGCGAGAATGAGAGTAAGGAAATAACTTTAGTTAAAGATTAAAAATTTCTGATAATAACAAATTTTATTCCTTAGGCTGATTCTAGACGATCAATATTAATCTCATATCAGTGATATCCAGTGAACTGATACAGTGATACCGCATTTCCTTAGACAGGGATTGCATTTGTGGTTGCGGTTGTACCTGCCAGCATCACCCGTCTGTACGTGGCCTTAATCGGTAGTTATTGACTGTTTCAAGGGAAACATAAACGTATTACTAGCTACGCCCAGCGGTTTTACCCACTGTACTGTAGCCTATGTGTTATTCTAGACTCTAAGCTATCTCTATACCAAATTTCAGCTCTATCGGTTTACCCGTTTAGGCGTGAAGAAGTAACAAACATACATACTCACACACAAACTTTCGCCTTTATAATATAAGTGCGATTATTTAAAAAAAAAATACACTGCGCGCGTACATATATATTATGTAGTACGAAGTGGAGGTTTCCCTTAACGTGTAGATTTAAAAAAAAAGGAAATGTACGAAATAAAATTCTTAATTTTACAAAATTCTAGACTCAAGAAATCCGCAGCATTTGCAAAGGATCAAGAAAAATAAGCGTAAACTTACGAGAGCATCTCATTTATTACGTGTTTTACTATGAATATGCAGTTTCAGCTTTTTTGTTACCTTCGAGTTTTGTGTGTGGAAGAACGTAACAGTGCGGAGTTTAGGGCGCATGTATACCGCACTTACTTTTATTTGTGGAGCAAAACTTATTTATTATTTACTAAACTTCCCGCCTAGAAATAAAAATTGTTTTATTATCCCAGGAAAAATGCGTTACGCATCGTCGTGCGTGAAGATGGACGAAGAGGGTATACCCACTAAAAACCTGGGGGTGTTTTTGCAGGACGCCGAAGTACTCTTCCGCGGCAAATAAAAATTACCAAATTTAATAAATAAATAATAATAATAAATAAATATTTCAGGACGTTTCACACAGCGCCACCTAACCCCAAACTAAGCAACTTAATGCTTGTTATTATGGTGGTTAGGATAACGGATATAATACTTATTATACTTTTCTTTTGTAAATACATACTTATAATAGATATTGAAAGCCACCCAGACCAGAAACAAATACCTGTGGATCACACAAACATTTGTCCCATGCGGGAATCGAACCCGCAACCTTCTGCGTTGCAGGCGGGTATTAGCCCACCGCGCCACAGAGGTCGTCTAATCCCGCACCAATGACTATGATTAGTTATGTGTGTGTTCCACTTGCTATACTAGGGGTAGGCTTCGGCCGTGCACTGTGGTAGCGACGTGGATAGGGCGCAGCACACACTGGAGGAGTGCCCAGCTTGGGTCAGTGAGCGTCGTACCCTCGTCGCTGTTATGGGGGGCGAACTCTCGCTGGCTACCATGGTAAGAGCCATGGTTGCGAGCGAGGAGTCGTGGCAGGCCGCGGTTTCGTTCTGCGAGAGTGTCATCTCGCAGAAGGAGATCGCGGAACGCGAACTTGAGGTCACCACCGACCTCCCGATGCGTGCCCGGAGAAGGGGGCGTCGGAGGCGTATCTTCCACGCCCTCCTCCAGCCCCCATAACCTGGGTCTAGGCGGCGAGTACGGGGGTACTCGTTGCCGTAAGCACAGACCCACGAGGTGGCGCGCGCGGTGTTTCCGCGCGTCCCTTGATGCGTAACGCATTTTTCCTGGGATAAAAAAAAAAAGGCTTCGGCTGTGGCTAGTTACCGCCCACTGGACAAAACCGTGTCGCCAAGCGGTCATTATGACCGTGTTCTGGCATGATGTTCAGTGAAGCCAGAGAAGGATTTATTCTAGATTATTTCACGCCTACTAAGTTGGAAGTATTTTTTTTTTCATTAAAGTTAGCTTATTTTATTGTATTTGTGGTGGGCATTAAAGAGTTTTCTATTCTATTCTATTTTAACTAAAACAAAAACGGCACTACTCACGTCTAATAAACCGACGCTTCGGTTACTGCAGGCGTGAACTCCTGATGAAGGACATCGTAATTGTCCGAAACCGTGGTCGAGATATTCTCCACAATAATATTAGACGTGAGTAGTGCCGTTTTTGTTTTTAGTTATGGAGAACACTCGCGATAGTTTTAAAAATCGTATTCTATTTTATTTTAGCCTTTGACCACGAGCTCGCGTGATGACAAGCTAGGACGCGGGCGTAGATGCGCGACTAAATCTAGAAGGCGGGATGAATCCCTCTCACAATTTCTAGCGCTTTATCTTTTTTCACAAATATTACAATGTGTAGATGCACCTTTATCCAGTGCAGCGTGTTACGGCACTTTACAAAGAGTGTTATAATACAGTATTATTTTTAAAAGAAAGGTTAATGAACATTCGCGCAGAATATTTTTAAAACGTTCTAAAAATATTTTAAAACTTGGTGGTGCGAAACTTATCTTTTATAGTGTTGTTTGTACGTGTTTTAAATGTATATAAAGATATGTGTTCTTAGTGCAGTATCGAGTTGTCAAATAATTTAAGCATTCTTATTCTATACTTACCGGTTATAACACCCAGAAAAATAATATGGACAATTTTTTTTTTAAACAACGAAGTAAGAAGATGATTAAGACGCTCTCCTGGTGGTAAGAGATAACGCTACCCATAATTAGTAAAGTGCTACCCAACACAAAGGTAAAATTCTGCGTGCACTCCGCCAACGCTTCTTACTTGAGAGATGATTATTTTTAATATTAATCTTTAACATATAAATGTTTCACTGTTACCTAACTTAATAGGTATATTAAACAGCTCATAAGACCCACATGAGGTCAGCAAGGACATTCTCTATCTGTAAGATTGTTTTTAAGGAAAACTATGTGGAAAATGAAGAATTATAATCTGAATCTACTCTGTATGCTATGTTGTCATTTACAACATAATATCATGACTATATAAAAAATAAAAACCCTTTTTTCCTTTATTATTTTCTAGATAAACTAACGTAAGTTTAGGTATTTCTCATCGAACTTTATTAGAAAGATTCTACAAGAGACACCCAATTATAATGGCCGACAGAAATTGAGTCCTTCCAAATGGAGGCTTCTTGAACAAAATCAAGCAAATTGGTGCGCTCGAAGCAAATGCTACGTTGCATCGATCACAGCCACCCAAACCTCACTCGTGCACACAATATTAAACTTTAAGGCGACAAATTTAAAGTCCACAATATCCTGAGGAGGTGACATGAATTTCTGGCTAAATTTTCGTGGCACAAGTACTTTAAATCTAGGGTTACTTTACGAACGTACACAGAATAATGTTGTGTATAAGCAAGCAGCTCTGCAGTTTGATGAATTTTATAACGATGGATTTGTTAAAGTTGTAAAACGTATGAGATTCTTGTTAGAAGTTTGTAAAGATTTTCTAAGGAAGTTACAGGTAGAATAAAGCTTTGAATATTGTTATGATGTTCCATCGTTAAAGACATGGAATTTGAAAATAAACTTTGAGAGTTCTACTTCCTACTTCAAATTTTATGTGTGTATAAGTAAGGATGTAGGTATATTATGTTTAAGTGAGTTTAAATGTTACCTTTTTACCTAAACAACCAATACGGTTAAGCCGAAATTTGACACAATATAGAGGTAAAAAAAATTATTTTCTACCCTTGACAAAGAAAAACCAATTTTTAATCAATTGTTAATAAATTTTAAATCATTGAACACACTACATGGCAACGGTAAATTTAATGAAACTTAATAAGGTAACTGTTTTAAAAATTATTTATAAAAAGTACCTATTTCGGAATAAGTCGTACCTTTTGTGCATCTTACCTAATTAATCGTCGACCACATCTGCACTCTCCATCAAGGAGGATACAAAAAAACGTCAGCCTATTTTAGTAAACAGCAAGTGAAATTAAAAAAAAACTTTTTAAAAACAAGCTTGTATTATTATTACCATCTAGCATCAAATACTCGTCAAGTCGAATCAAATGAGCCCAAATTCGATGGGGTTGCGTCGTTTAATTACGGAGTTCCTATAGCCATCTTCCAGCTCCATCGTCAGATCAGCTCGATGTCATAATAATATTGCATTGTCATCGGATTTATACATATATACAAAATCATCTTAATCGGAAACCAGGAATTGGATCAAATTAAACTTGGAATATTTGATTACAGAAAAACAGACAGGTGAAAGTAAGTAAAAGCTTTTATACACAGATTTTACGTCAAATTTCAAGCTTACTTAGCCAAACGTATCCAGTATTTAGTGCCTACAGTAAAATCCTCCGAGTACTGTCTTTACGTTCCCGAGCAACAAGAATTCCAGGATTAGTTCCATCAATTCTCGTTATCGTAAAATGTGGTTGAAGAGTTACGAAACGCGGAAAAGTTGGTGTTTGATGTACAGTAGGTTCTATTGTTTACTTGGTAGGGTTAGCGCTCGAATATTGCTGAAGTTACTACATTTTTGGCGCAGTAAAACTGTTACAGTCTGACCTAGATGCAAGCCCTGGGATTATTTTCGGGTAGTACGAAAATCTAGATGGTTTTGAGATCAGTGTTAGGTATCTCGTTTCATCATTAGGTGTCTCGATTGGTGCTCGTATCAGTATTAGATCAATCAAGTTTTATTAAAAAATGATTTTGATGCAAAAGTATAAAGAAACATTTTTTTTCTTAACCTTATATGGATATAACATATTTAATTATTATCTTTTGATGTATAAAGAGTCTCATCGAAAATACACAATGATTATTATGAATATAGAATTAAAATGGAATTCTTTTTTAATTTTTACAACATGGCTGCATGAAATTAGGGCTCTGATATGTCTAGCTTATTTTTTACTAGTCTTATTTTTGTTCACAATAAGCTCAGGAATTGGTGTGAAGAACGTGGAACGTGAAGAAATATTGAATCATAATACTCTTATTATGGTGGGAAATATGAATGGTAACAAACAAAGTATGACGATGGCAATTATAGGTTCTCTTAGTGATGTCTAAATTCAAGGAATTTTCCTATAAAAATATGGTACATATAGGCATTTATTACGTGATATACTTACGACATTATAGAAACTACTGGCCTAGTTTGGAATAAGAAAACCGCGTACAGGTGCCTTATTTTATGATATTTCTTCCTCGGTTATTGGAAGATGAAAAACTAGAGAGTGTATTTCTAAATCGAATTCGAGAGCACTTCAATTGACCTACAAACTAAGTGCCAATGAAATATAGGTACAATTTGGAAAGTTCTCCATTCCCACGTAGTTTATTGAATGCAATTACTTTTCCATCCCGTGTGACTCGTAAAAGTGTCATGACCTCATAAAATATTTGGTCTAAATACATACAATTTTGTGTAAACACGTTTAAGAGTCCCGGTAGGTATTCTACTTCTAGATGCTAGGCATTCAAATTTATTTCGAAACCTAGATGCCGTCTTTAGGGAATTCGCTCTTCGATGCTGTCTATCCTTAAATTTATGTAATGTGTATAAGTGTTTTGGTGAAGTCTGTTAGTAGACTTGGTTAATTAGAAACCTAAGAAATAAAAAAGTTAAAGTAGTGCTTTTACACATAATATTTGTAGACACACATATTCACATATTTATTTATAGGCTTGCCTTACTAATACTAAATATACACAAATTATAAAAAATCTGTTAGGACAAATTATCATGAACTATCTACATATTATGTTTTGAACTAAACTAATTATAATCTAGTATTATAAATAGCGTGTATTTGAGTGATGATTTGATTGTTACCTCCAGACGTCTGAACTGGCAAAACAAAAATTTGGTATACAGGATTTATAGCTTAGCTTCTGGAATAACATAATATAACGGATTAAACACAATAACAAACATAACCGAGCGAGCTAATTGTGAAGTTGTTATTCATATAATATAGAATTACTGGGCTGAAGAGTCTTGCATATATGATGCGAGTTTTTAATGAGTGAAGCCACAGAACGTAACTAGTAAAAATATTCAGTATCATGCAAGAGACGGCCCGTGTCGTAGGCTCCGAGTAAACTTTGAAACTCAAAACTTGTGATCGTCCATCATCCTTGAATATCACACTTTCATACTCTCCGTTTGTTTATTTAAATTTGGTGAATTTTAAAAGGCTTTAAATTAAAGTTGTTGACGATGTTTAAATTATGAAAGAAAATATAAACTAAATTAAGTGGATTTTCTTCTGGTTCGGTAGTTAGTACCTGAATTATATTTATTTATTTTTTTGCATGCCGACATAGTGTAACACTTTGATATAATATGTTTAGTGTCAATGATTACAAAGATACAAGAAAAATGGAGTGCAATTTTATTAACTTTAATAGGAGCCATGTTGATTATGGTATAAAATTATATACTCGTATTACTAGCTGCGCCCAGCGATTTTAACCGCTGTAGCCTAGGTGTAATTCCAGGGTCTAAGCTATCTCTATACAAAATTTCAGCTCAATCCGTCCACCCGTTTAGGCGTGAAAGAGTAACAAACATACCTATACATCCAGACATTAATACATTCTCCTCAATCAATACATGTAACAATATTAGTAAGATGTGATTTCGCCGTATCTCCAAAATTTGTTACAGTCATACAGTCATATTCATTCATTCATCAGCTCAAATCTTATCACTGCTGGTCATAAGTCTAACGTATCTGAGACATAATAATACGTACCTATTCGTAACTAGGTATTCTAAAGAGATATCTACACTTGCCCCTATATTCAATATTTTTTATCCATTAAATCACTTAGCTAGTTGAGGGGTTATCAGACGAAACAATCTTGATAACTCAATAAATTCTTAAAGTCAATAGAAACACAACTCCAACCACTTATTACAAGTCAAGTCAACTACATTTAATGTTTTACTTAACTGAAACAAAATAACTTGAGAATCCAAGCACTTGACGTAGAACAATCTAATAAAGTCCGCTACACACTGCTGTCTACATAGCTCAACGTTTCTCTTGAAAACAGTGGAGCGACGCCATTTGTTCTCAAAATAGGAAGTAAACATGGACGAAAATAATATTGGACTACGCTTGCTAAAAATGAAATGAGGCACCATTAGTGTTCCAAAGAAGTAAAAAGACGAGCAAGAAGCGCTCCTGATGGTAATAGATAATTAGTACAGTTATGCAGGATTTTACAATGATATAAAATTCTAGGTGCACTGCGCCAAACGCTCTGCGTAACTTCAAATAACGCAGCGTATTGATGGTAGGACCTTATAATTTATTTATTTAAGAACAGATGCTTGCTACGCTCACAGAATTAATCCAAGGCAAATAATATTATCTATTAAATTATATTGTAATAATCTGGCGTTAGAACTTCACATGCAGTAACGTAAAGATTCGTATTGTTTAACTACCTATATGTGCGTATGTAGTATATTATACAAGCTAACTCTATATGGGTGATCTAGTAAACTTAAGTACTAAAGGAGCTTTTGTGGGTTTATAGTCAGTGCTCCAAGGGCTTACTTACAGTGATCCAGTGATATCACCACGAGTGCATCATTTTTATTAGAAGGAAACTACATCTTGTATCATTTATATTCGTTTGAAGTAAAGTTGTTTTCTCGCTACTCTTTTGAGCGCTTGAAAACTTTTCTTTTACTTTTACAACGATGCATCAAGAACTTTAGCTGTGGTGTGGATACAGCCTTAATAGTGTTTCGTGAATCTTTCTTTATTTAGTTCGGTTGTTGTTAACTCTTGACCGAATTTGCGAAGAGTTTAATCTTTTCACTCACGTATCGTAGTTGATAGATTGTTTGGTGAAATAAAATGAAAATATATTTTATTGAGTGGAAACTTTCTTTGAGTTTATTTAATACTTGTTTATATTCACAGCTTAAGTTCACGGTAAGTTTATTTTAGTTATAGATCAGTCGTTAAGTTTTCTTTAATAAATCGCATACCTTATACGATACCTAGCGTTACTCAAATATTTACTTTTTTTAATAATAATTACAATCAACAAATAAGATTTTTCAAACGTAATTCTTAATTTTGAAAACTTACATACGTTTTTAGTTATACCAGCATTTTATTATACGAGTGATACACAGAAACCGTATCAAAAACTATGAAACTAAACATTATTTTTAAAAATGTAGGCCTAGAAAATGTAGTTATGAAAGTTCATAACACTGAGCCTTGACGGCGGAACTTTTGCCTCTCACTACTTACTACTTAGATAATATAATATTCCATTTGCAAAGTTACCCCGTAATAACTTTACATCCAGCACTGTTAATTAGGCTGAGTTAATAGTAGGGTAGGGGCATCCGGCAAACTGGACACTTTCCGTATTTTTTAAATTAATATTTTCAGGTACCTACTTTATGGTAAATAGGATAAAGTAAGTTTATTTTTTGGCTGAGCAGCATTTTGTTCTTTTGATTGAGCTTTAATGTGTGTATTTTGTATTCTATATAAATTTGGTGTGAAGATAACAATTGAATAGCTTGTGTATAATATTGAAACCCACTTTTCTTATAAATTTTTCGTAATCTGGAGTACATGTCCCTTACTACTATTATTAACATATAATATAATGCAATTTTGAATTAAACGTTGTGAAACGTGCCTGACTGATCTGTACACGCACAGCTCAAACTGTTGAAAGGATTGGGCTGAAGACAATAAAAAAATATACGTACAATGTTAATAAGCAATATTTATTTTTTTTATAAACGAAACATACAAATAGAATGGATTTTTTACGCAGGCAAAGCCGCGAGCAATAGCTACTTCAAACATAATTTACTTGCTTATGTGAATTTATATAGGTATTTTTAGCTCAAAATAATTGCTAACCGGCCAAACATAATCTACCTCATCACTATTTAATAGAAATGGCTAATCCTATACTCGGCGAGTCGCTTGTCTGCGGTTGCCCGGAGGCCTTTGGCTCATGTAGGACTTGCCTATAGAACCGACACATATTTTAAACATACGGGATATACTATGGATGAGCATGTTGGAGAAAAATTAATTAAAAATTAAATGATTTTGATCAAACCACAAAGGTACAATCTGAGCTCTAAAGTTCCTAACCATAGGAGTCCTTTTCAAGTCAAAGACCATGCAATGGTGTTTTTCTTGCTAATCTCATAGTTTAAGGAATGGAAATAATAAAGGCATAACTATTATTATTCTGCAGTTGAAAGACGCTTTAAGCAGAATTTTGGTCGGTCTTATCCATGGTGGTATAAACCACCGAGTGGCCAAATTTGTATAAGTAGACATAAAGTTTATATTTTATACATCGAAGGCTTCAAATTTCAACACGTTTATTTTCAAAGAAAATATAACAAAAAAAATATTCGAGTTTCTTATACATGATATAGTATAATATACTTATACATGTTTCGATAAGGAGTTATGTGCCTTTTTAGCATATATCCACACCATGTCATTGCTCAAAAACGTCCTGTCCACACTTCTCTACAAAAACAAACAAAAGCAAAACAAGTTCCCGTACATCCCCAACCCATTCGAACACTAACACTCTTCGGATTAAGGAACCAGCCTCCCATTTGTCACTCAAGAAAGGGTAACCCATTGTCTCGGAGACACCGAAATCACTGGAATATAACTGAAAACTACATCCTTTAATGTCGAATGGATCCTTCTTATTGTCCGTTATCTAATGTAAGGAACTGGAGGACAGTCATTGTTTTCATTGTGAACCTGAATTTATGTGGGTTGGGATGCATTACCTTTTGTTTTATCTCAATGTCACAATGTTAATTTTGGAGTGAATTAGGTTGGATGGTTTGTTGAGTGGCTGAATTTGCTTGGGAAGGGTAGTTACCTATAGGGTTATGATGTAGTGGTAGGTATAACCTATTTTGGGCTGTTCTGTGACTAAGCTATCTAGTTAGAGTAAGTTGGTAGTAGAATTAGTAGTTTAGTTTTTTTAGAGTTAGTCTTATTAATATTTGTAAACATAACTTCCTTCAGGTAGGTCTTTACGTAGGTAAAGAACTACCTGAAGATAACTGACTTTTTGGTTGATACGGGTAGCCGTATCGTATAGTTTAAGATGTGAATAATAAACCTATTATGGACTCTGTGTTTTTTTTATTATTTAACCAGGTTGAAGTCAGTTTAAAGGTTGTCACAATATAATTTACCAGACCAAAAATAATTGGCGTAGTTTAAGTTTTCAACCTACTTCTGCCTTTGCTATTTTTAGCTAATCCTCGGTTTTTCTCTCTCTCTTGTCCTTTTAGATATTGTATATGCCACTTAGATTTAATTTAAAATTTAAATATTTTATAATGAAATCATTTTATTTTTACATAAAACCAGCAGTTGTTATAAATTACATTAATTTTATATTATTTAGGCCATAACGTGACGTTTTCCACCTGTAAAATTACTGCAGTCATAAAAAAAATTACCACGTGTTTAATTTATGACTGAACCAACATGCCAGTGCAACGTTTCACATGGTTTAGAGATCCTCTATTTTTTTAAATAAAAGGTTTAGTAGATATTACGTATTGATGGATATATTTTATCCTTTAGGGTTATTTTTAACCTAAAATATCTTGATCCATACATTTTAAAGTATACCAAAGTCTGCATTTCTTATTTTTTGACAATTCACTATTTTCTTGCAGTTCAAATTTTATATATAATAATGTACCTAAATACAATGTACATGTTGTTTTAAAATAAGTATTAGTCATTCTACTGTCTAAAAAAGAACCGCAAAAATATCTATTCTAAAGCGAAACACAGCTTAACTTAATAAACAAAAATGTAGTCATAATCATTTATAAAAAATAAAAAAAGAGCCACTGTGTTATAACGCGGTCACACTCATCGAAAAATCGTCAACATTTTGGCGCTAAACATTTTGGCGTTGTTACATCTTGCATAATTGACATTTTACTACTCTACAACAGTAACAGGGAGTTGATATAGGGACAAATTATAAGAAACTTTAGTGCACCCCGTATAGTATAAACCTTTCTACCAGTAGTAAACCCAATTTTTAATTCATAACAGTGTAAAGGTGCTAGAATATTCACAGAACCACGGGCTCGCAAGCGCGGGGGTTTATTTACGTTATTGCTTGCCATAAATTCATATTTACGACGGCTAATGCATACTCGTACGTTCAATGGGAACTGCATCTATTCGATACTATCTTTTCTAATAAATATCGCAGTATATCGATTCCGTTGCATTCTATTTGTGTACATTTAGCGCAGCTTTTTTACGTCTAGGCAGTTCGGACGTTTACTGGATAGTTCCTCTTGCAATGCCCATATTTTTGCATCATTGGACATTTTGTATTGGAAAATGACAGGTGCACTGTGTAGTGTTGTTCTATTCTGTTTTGATTGAAATTTTCATATGTTCTGATGTTGTTGACTGAAATATTGGTCAATTTTTATAATTGTTTAAACCAGAATTGTGAACAAAGTGTTTTATAAATAATCTTTGTCTCGTTTTTCTTCTAGGTATTTCCGAAAAGGTAGGTCTAAAAATAAATTAAATATTTATTATACTGTATTCTCTTATTGTGAAATAAAATAATAATTTATGTATACCCAGTGGTGAAAAGCACCATATTTTTTATTTTATTTTACGCAATTTTATTTATCAACCTGTAAGTTACTTACTTTTGCTTGAACTTGGCTTGACTCGCTACCGCGTGTCTAGATCAAATATAAAATATCTATGTGAAAATCAAATTCACTTTTATTAAAATTTTATTATTTTATTAAATTTTACTTTTTATTATAATAAATCAAAATATAAACTGTTATCACATCCCGGTATCATAGCAAAACTGAAAAAGAGTTAAATCGCAAGAAACAAGTTAACTCTCTCAATAAACTTTAAGAAGAATAGACACAACTTAAGGCACGTACAGTTCTTCTAAAAAGTTGCAACAACAGGAGCATTGTTGTACTATTTGTCTCAAATGAGAATATGCACCAAAATGCCACTGAATGAGACTTACAATAAGGACTTTTATAAATTCTTATTGAGTGTGGCTAATATATTATTATGTACTGCTAACATTTTCATACAAATATTAGAACATTAAAACGGTTTTGTCATTTTTTTTACAAAATTCTAACCTAATCCCAATTACACCTAGGGATCGAAAAGAAGAAAATACAGAATTGAGCAGTGAGCCGGTTTTGGTGCGTTTTCAGAAGAAAATGTTTGGAAAAAATACCTGTTTAATATAATGTAGAAATTAACGATTTAGGTACCTATCTGAATAGATATGTAATTACGTAAATAAGTGGAGGACATTATGCATTATCTATTCGTATATCTTTTGATTTTGAACATTTATTTGAATTTTAAAATTCGACTAACATTATTTAGCCAAATAATCACGACGACTATTTCGAGCAATGTTGCTGGTAGTTGCTTCGAGTTATCATTTACACTACCGTAAGTTTAATGTTACTTTACATCCACTTTTAAGCACAACGATAGTTCCTGCTTTTAGTCCACGCTGTATATGCCGCATTCTCTCAATATTTGACAATGATACAGTAAAATTAATTTGAGCTTATTTTTCATAAACAAAATTGAATAGATTTTAGAAAGAAAACTTATTTGAGCTTTTTTAGACACGAAATTCCGCTGTTCTCCCGCCCAGACGACATAAATGAATAGTCAAGTTACCTATCCCAAGTCGGTTCAAATACGCGACAAGCTATAATGGTCGCCTCGGTCTCCGTTTGTGCAGTAGTAAAGAGCAACCGTACAATGTACGTGTCACTCTGTTGCTTTTTGAGAATAAAATATTTTTCTTACTACCCTCTCCACAAGTTTATTGCTGAACTTTGTTTAAGGGGAAGTAGGCTACAATTCATTTGGAGAATATGTTGCTAGTGTGAGGCTTTATGATTTAATCTGGTTTTAGATTTGGATTTATTTTTCTCAATTGTGTGACTTTTTTTTCTCGTGCAAATTTTTTCCTTCTCTACTCTATTTTCGACTCACGTTGTATTTTTGCATCAGATTAATTTTAAGTGATTACAAAAACATATATTATAAATACAAGTATCCAGTAAATTTTCAATGTTCTTTCATGGCTTTGTCCATGTTTAGAAATGCTTTCTTAGCAGTGATATAAATGCGAAAGTATATTAATGTACGTGCTTGTTACCTCTTCACATCTAAACGGCAAAACCCAATGAGCTGAAATTAGTACGTACAACTATGGGCCTGGCTCTTACATGCTAAATTTCTAGATGCAGGCATCATATTCTTCAGCTCCAGGAAAGACGTCAAATATCAGATATAGTATTATTAGTCAAAATAGCACAATCTCAAATAGATTTCCTCTCTAAAATTGGTTTAAAAGTACCTACGAGGCCCGTTAGACAGCCAATCTACCTTAAGGTTCCGCATTGCTCGAGTAATTATAGGCAAAATTCATTTTTGTTAGATCAGCGAAACAAGTAAATTAACTTGGTGACTCATTTAGATTTTGATATATTTAACTCCTGTCATGTTACACTTAGATCCTTATTTTAAAAAAGTTTGCTTGGTGTGAATTCCTAACTGTTTTATGTAATAACATAATTTATACTTATCCGTATATACTTCTTATTATTACTCCGTAACTGCTGTTTTTGTAACTCGTTTTCAAAATATCTTTGTATTTTTCTATGGTTTCCCGTGTAGTTTCTTTCTAGTTTGTTGCCTATTATTATATTATAAAGCAAACAAGTAACTTAGCTTCAATATGCGAAAACTTGTAAATGGTGACTAGAAATTTACATATTTTACCCACTAAGATACTTACACTGTATTTTTTTCTAAATAAAATAAAATCAAATTCATCAATAAAACTTCAGCGTAAAACCACCACCGGTTTCAGCTAATGGTAATCTATTTTATTTAACAACTGCAATTCTTAACGTTCTAATATCTGTATGTGAACATTTCAAACATTCCGCGACAAATAGTAGTGGTCAATAAATAAGGCAGCTCAAAAATCGTGACTCGATTCAGCGGCGAAACAAATTGCACTCGCCAGAAAACTACAGTTTTCAATGCAATTTCATTTTTCATTGGAAAAATTGCTGTTTTTACTTGACGGCCCTTTGCTCGTGTGTCGAACGGATACTTTTGTTACAAAGTTCACTTGCTTTTGTTGAAACTTTAGCTTGTTATTTCGCTGTAAAAATATAGGTCGACTCTGCTCATTGCTCGTGTTTAAGAATTTAATATCTAATATATAAAATTCTCGTGTCACAGTTTTCGTTGCCATACTCCTCCGAAACGGCTTGACCGATTTTGATGAAATTTTTTGTGCTTATCCGGTATCTATGAGAATCGGCCAACATCTATTTTTCATCCCCCTAAATGTTAGGGGTAGTCCACCCCTAAATTTTTTTATTTATTTTTTAGACAAAATTTTTAATTTCTATTTTTTTTATGATACAACATACAAAAATACATACAATCCTCAATTTTCACCCTTATAAACACTAATTTTTTAATAGCCAATTTAGTAATTTAATCATTTTAATAACTTAAATTATAATAACTTAAAAATAATGTTTGCCTTTTGTTATTTTTATATTCCCTCATCGTTCACAGCGCTCCATGCTTATTTCACGCATATACCACATTCTTAAATACATAAAATATACACATTCTAACATACATACATACTTACAATAAGTAAGTTATTTTTTGTCTACACTATAAATTACTAGGAAATTATTTATATGGCAAAACAACGTTTGCCGGGTAAGCTAGTGGTTTTATAACAGAACTTTACTATTTACAGTTACTGTGTTCATAGATTTACTCGCATAAGTTCCGATCCCATCGGAAAATCAGGTTTCCTCTATGCGTTCTGCCAAATTTACTATTATTATATTTTATTTTTATGTCATTACTAGCTTACGCTCGCGGTTTTGCCCGCGTGGCGAAATCCTTTCTTAGCGGAGGTCTACGTCATAAAACCTATCTATTTTCCAAATTTCAACCCAATCCATCCAGTGGTTTAGGCTGTGCGTTGATAGATCACTCAGTCAGTCACTCTTTCCTTTTATATATATATAGATTTAGGACCTATTTACCTTTAGTAGAATTGGACTTTTATTAAGACCATGGGTTCCAAGGCAAAGGACGCTGCGGGTTTATGTGGGGAGTTATACGCATACCTACATCTAATACCTCTAGAAAGCACTCGTGACCTAAAAGCTGGCATTTACCTCCACAAATTAATATTAAATACTCACCTTACTAAATACTGCTTAATCCAGTAAACTTAAGTACTTACTTAATATTGTAGTACTACACAAACATATTTATTGTTACATTTTTAAGAATACACCTTCAAAAACATTCACACCAAAAAAAAATCCTTTACACGTAATAAAGCTTCAAAGTTTTAAGAAGAAAATCTCATAATTAAAACTCGTAGCCAAGTATCTATTACCCTTCCCAGAAACCGCGGCATAATATCTCACTTCATCAAGCGATATTTTTTAGAAAACTCCTGCAAAAGCAATTTCTTGAAAAACTCGCCTAATTTTCTTGGCCACGGTTGGGAGCGCGGAATAAGGGCAATCATGGTAGGTACCAATGGAAACTCTAATCGGTAGCACTATTAAATTAGCAATTGTTCGGTTATGTTAAAATTTTATAACTTGATTATTTTAAAGACAAAAAGCCAGAATAAAATAAAGATTAATTTATTAGGTTTATTAGGTATATTTATTTTTATCTGGCCTCATCTGGACAAGGTGTCTACAATATTGTATTTCATAAATTAGAAGTACATTTTGAATGATTATTATAAAACCTTCGTGTTACTAACCCTAGTCTAAGTTTTTATTTTAAGAACTAACCAGTGGACCTATGTTGTCTGAATAAAGAAATTTTAATTTAATTTAATAGTATAAAAATGTCGGTGGACAAGATTCAGTTTGGATGTGCACCGTATAATGTACGTAGTTATGTTTTTTTATTCTTTAGCATGGTATTTTAATGGAGAGACAATTAAGTAGGAAATGTGGTCATGATTTCACATAAAACCTTTTATAAGTAGGTAGGTATAATGTATGTATACCAAATTACCTCGTAGATACGTCTTCAAAGCCTGTGACCCTTTGGTTTGTGTGTTTAGGCCATCAACCCACGGTGTGTTATCTTTGCCGAGATTATTTACCATTGTAAATGTAGATTTTGAGGTGCTATTTGGTGACCTATATGATTTGTACATTGTCGGTATTTCAACCGTTTTATACTTGGAATTTCAATCACTACGTCGTATCAAACAAATTTGCTTCCGCTATCTGTCTGCCCTATGTAAGCTTAAATCAGTAAAAACTATTTTTAAGTTAATATTGATAAGGTTTTTAATAGATAAAATGATAAATGAGGAAGGTATATTGAATAATACAATGCATAATATTATAATATAGTAGATAAACACTGACAATTTTAAACTGGTTAGATAATAGAACAAGATGGCGTAACATCGTGAGGAAAAAAGTCATGGATGGAGGAGGTCATGACCCTCAGATATGAGGACCACGACTGATGGAGGAGGAGATAATATTTTTACATAGTTATTTTTAAACCACAAACAACCTCTCAGGACAATCGGTTCGGGTATTGTCGGTTCGGGTGTTGTCCCTTAAGGTATTCTCGGTTCGGGTGTTGTCGGCTCAGGTGTTATCGGTTTGGGTGTTGTCGATAGTAACCCGCGGCAGTAGGAGGTAAGCTTGACGTTAGTGTAGAAGGGCACGATCGGGAATGGGTGTCGGACCACTCGCACACTGATTGGATTAGAGGTTCCCTCTACATAAACGGTCGGCTTCGGATATCCGCATACCTTCAGCTTCGCTCCTGATAACGAGCAGTTCTGTAAACATGCAATAGTTGTATTTTTAACAATTTATAATAAAAGTTGCGCAAAATAAATTGTCCATAGCCACAACGCGAATCTAATATTCATCATTATCATCATATACTCGTCTATACTCGTCAACTGCTGGGCATATGCGTCTCCCAATACTCGCCACTGCCCCCAATCTAGTTCCTCATCATGCCGTCATCATACCGTCTTCCTCAGACGTCACTCCACCTGGTCGCAGGGGGTTCTACACTACATTTGCCTTAACGTGGTCTCCACTCCAAAACTCGCCTAAACTAATATTATCAGCTCGCAATTTGTGACGAGTGTTGCAAGTACTTTTTTAGTTCAAAGAGCATTTTTTTTTAAAGTTGTGCCCAATCGCTTGTCAAAGTCATTATTATTCCTATTACGTCGCATCTAGTTTGGTTCGCCATCTGAACCTACCTCTCGGTAGTAAGTTTGCTCAAGAGTCCAATGTCCTTAAGATTGCAGAAATAGATACTTCTGTAAATTTTCTACGTCCTACCTCCAACTTCCCACTAATAAGTTATATTCGTTAAATGCTAATACTACGAGTATTTTAGTATAGTTATGTACTAATTAAGAGGATATATATTTTAAAGTTTTCCTTACCCCTATTTTAGGGAAATAATACACATGTGAGTACGTCCACTTGCTCATCGTGTAGGTTGCCGTTTTTGAACTTCCATGAGTGGTGTCACCTGTTCATACACAATTCATCATTACCAACAGGTAAGTACATATTAGTAGATTAAGGTCGACTTCAATAAAACATTTATTATGAATAGATAAGCTAATGGGTCTACGACACGCTCAAGCTTCTCTACACTTTTGCCTGTGCAGGACGATTTGTACATAGAACATGGAACCAGGTTTACTACACCACATACGGTGTTCCGTACAAACGGTCTGTAAGACTGCATATGCGCAAGCATAATAAACTGTATTGAAGCTTAAGCAGTGTGGTAAGCCCATAAAACAAAGTAGAATGGTACCAAAGGGAAGGTGCCTCTGAGCAAAGGACTAAGAAAAACTGAAAATGATAATGTCAAAAAGAAGATTCAGGAATGGTTTAAAGCAACTTAGATAGAAGAAGCAGAAAACTCTAATATTTATACCGATGATGTGATATTAGTAATATCTCGGCCGTGCCGTGTGGCTCATCTTGGCTTCGGCCGTTGCTAGTTACCACCCACTGGACAAAACCATGTCACCAAGCGGTTATTAACACCGTATTCCGGCATGTTGTTTAGTCATACCAGAGAGGGATTTATCCCGCCCTCTAGGTTCAGTCTCTTACCATCTACGGCCACATCATCAACTAACATTATGCGAGATAGCGAGTATAAGCTAACGTATATATTGAATTTAAAAAATATTTGTACCCCAATCAAACCTAATGCAGTTATCGGCTCTTGCAAGCTGAGCTACCATCAACACCCCAAGCACTGCCAAGGTCCTCGTGCTGTCTGATGCTCGCATCTTGTACTCGTATCACCGCCACACGCACGAAATGTTATACTGCACCTATTGTTATTTGCATCAATGATACATATTTTTATAATTAGATACTCTTAACTAATACAGCATAGTTAATTCAGCATGTCAAATTGTAAGGGTAAATAATTAATTATAATCCACTTATACGGAAATTAAGTATAGTGTATTATGCACACTTAACTGAAATGCAACACAGACTTCATAATCAAGGTAGACACTGCGCTCCAAAAACAAAACTGAACTTGCGGTGTTTGACATACAATAATTATGATCATTGCAAACCTATGTATTTGGCAGGAGAGATGTGATAATGATCATCACTAATTTTTGAAATTACCGTGTGTTCCAAAAAACTATTATATCTAAAAGGTTCCAAACATTATTATTATCCAAAGGAGAGGTTGGTTACACTTAGAACGTACTGAATCCACATTGTGAGGGATGTAGGTGAAAAAAGATGAGGTTCAATGGAACTGAATTTTTCCTACATGTTTCTATTACGCGATGTCTGTCCATGGAACTATAGTTTGTAGTATGTAGGTTTAAAAGACTGTTGTTATCAAGATGGAGTATTACTAAAGATGCGAGCATCAGACATCACGAGGATCTTGGCGGTGTTTGGGGTGTTGATGGTACTCCAGCTTGCAAGAGCCGATAGCTGCATCAGGATGGATGCAGCTATCGGCTGGTATGGTTGTTTTATTTTTAATTTTTTGTGGGGTATAGTTTTATTTTTAATTTTTTATAGGTTAGCCTATGATCACAATCTCGTATGATGTTAGGCAATAGCAACCATGCGGCCGTAGGTGATAGCAGACTAAATCTAGAAAGCATATTAATACCTGGACGGTAACTAGCAACGGGCGAAACCAAGACGAGCCACAAGACATGACCGGGATATTATGAATATCAACGTTATAAAGATCCAAGTTTTCCATCTAAGTTGGTTTTAAACCATTCTTGAATCTTCTTTTGACATCATCATTTTCAGTTTTTATTACCTCATTGCGCAAAGGCGCCCACTCTCTTGTATCATTCTACTCTATCCAATGCGATCACATTCACGTGCGATTTTCATATTTTTGTTGACCCATTGCTGATCTTCTTACGCCTTACTTCTCGAGGTTTCCCTTCTGTTTAAGACCTTTACTTCAGCACCAGCTTCATTTAAGCCACATTATGAACATGAATATACTGTCACTATTATAAGTTCAATTTTGTTTTATGGGCCTACCACACACTGCTCAAGTTTCAATATAGTTTTATTATGCACGCGCATGTGTAGTTTAACAACTGGTTTGTACAAAAGACCGTGCGTGTGATTAGTAACCTGGTACCGAGTTCTATGTACAAATCGTTCTGCACAGGAAAAACTATGGTAAAGCTCGCGTGTGTAGTACACCCATTAGCTTATATTTTCATAATATTTTTTTTATTAAAGTGAACCTTCTACTTATATATATTTTTTTACTTCTGATATCTCTATTGACAAGGATGAATTGTGTTTGAACAGGTGACACCACTCATGGAAGTTCTAAAACTGCAACCTATACCATGAGCAAGTGGAAGTACACTCAACTCTTTTATTTTCCGAAAATTGAGGTAAGAAAAACTGTTTTTACGTTTATTCAGCTTAATAATTATTATTAGTAGATTAATATAAATGGTTTTAGCAATATTTATACGAGTATAATAATTATTAGGGGAAAGTTGGTAGGACGTAGAAAATTGAAAGAAGTCTATTTCTGCAAATTTTTTTTACCTCGCCATTTAGCTTTGCCCCACCGCTTGTCAAAGTCACTATGAACAAAAAACTACTTATAACACGCGTTACGAATCCCGAGTCGATGATATTAGAACTATTTCCGAGCTGATAATATTAGGTTAGACGAGTTTTGGAGTGGAAACCACGTTTAGGCAGACGTAGTGTAGGACGCACTGCGACCAGGCGTAGTGACGCTTGAGGGAGATGGCTGGCAGAAACGAACTGGACGAGGAGAGCTGAAGACCGAGGTCAGTCTTGACGTATTGAAAGATGCCTATGCCCTGCAGTGGAGCTGTCACAAAATATTTTTTATTGTGCGCCCTTTTTTATAAAATTGTCTAAAAATGTAATATTGCATGTTTACAGGGCTGCTCGTTATCAGGAGGAAAGCTAAAGGTATGCGGGTATCCAAAACCGACCGTTTATATGGAGGGCACTTCTAATCCAGCCAGTGTGCGAGTGGTCCGATCCAATTACCCGAGCATACCCCTCCACATTAGCATCGAGCTTACCTCCTACTGCCTCGGGTTAATATCGACATCACCTAAATCGATAACACCTGAACCGCCAAAGGCCGAACCGGCAACACTTAAGGGATAACATCCGAACCAACAACACCTTAAGGGATAACACCCGAACCAACAACACCTTAAGGGATAACACCCGAACCGATCTCTGGCTAAAACGGCTTCTTCACCTTCTATAATTTGGATTAAACGTAACTAAACTAGTATACGAGTACATGCGTAACGGTGTAGACTTAATCGATTTGTCGTTGAAAAAATTATATTGAACCATGTTAACCGAACAGTTTTATTTATTTTTCTATTCCTCTTCTCTAGGCACTTAAGCACACAGAGCTAGTATGTGCGAACGCTTTCTGTGTTGTTGCTGTAAGTCGTTGGCTTTAGGGTGTGTTTCTTCAACATAGGGAAGAAGAGCTATGAGCTCCGATGGTGATGAAAAAAATCAGAACCTGTGTGCGTATGTGTGTTTTCTTCGCTATAATTTGGTATTTACAAACGTATACCACAAAAACACATTTTAATTTCTTGTGTATTTCATTTTCTTCAAATTAACATTATTAAATACTTACCTAACTTAATACTGGTATATAAAACTTATTCGTTACATAATATTTTTAAAATACTCTTTTAAAACATTTACGCTATAAAAAAATCCTTTACGCGTAATAAAGCTTCAAAGTTTTGAGAAGAACATCTCATAATTAAACCTCGTAGCCAAGTAGGTTAGGGTGTCCCGTAAAAGTATTTTTTGGATTTTGAAAACGCAACACCTCTCGAAAGTTGCGTAATTTTACGCAGATTAAGAAAATATATTTTTTTTAATTTTGAAAAATTATTTTCAGGGCTCTACCGATCGTTAAAGTTTTAAAAATATTTCATTTTTTCATAATTTTTTCCTGATATTGAAACAATAAAATATCATTATTTTTCTAGTTTTAGATATAGTAGATATCCGATATTATAATTTGAAAGCAAATTAATCTTCATAAAATTCGTGTTTTATTTCTGAAAAAATCCGCAAGTACTCTCAAATTTCAACTTGTTTTTGGTACTTCCTCTCATTGACACTTGGGCCTTTATTTACACAACTAAATATTTTTTGTGATATGTATTAATGACTATAATATATTATTAGAAGAAATATAGCATTTTTTGCAGTGTAAACGACTTTTTGGTTATATAAAGCTCGAGACGAAGTTAAACTACATGTGCTGTATTGTGACCAAAACTAAAATTCCATGATCGGCTACAAACTAAAAATGACTTCATTAATTGTATTTTATTTATTGAAGAACTACGTAAAATTTAAGTGTGTATGATTTTACTACATTTTAGCCCATAAAATTAAGGAATATATGCGATTGCTTATGATTTTTTCCGTTTCGACCACAATATGAGGAAATCTTTACAATAGGGTGCTTCGTATGCCTTATTTAGTGTTTTCATTATTTATTTTTTGCCTTGATGTTGTACTTCAGATCCTATATGGTCGTCAATCTGGAAATAAGTGCCCACGAGATGGTTATCTTCTGCTAATCGTACTCTTAATCTAACAGAAAATTGACAATTGCTTGTCAAGTACGTGGTTCAAGTATACGTCCTATATGCCTCGGATTTGGTTTGTTATCAAGCAAAATACAGTTTATAAAGACAAAAATGAAGACGACTAATCATTACATTTATTATTGTGAATAGTAACTCTCAATTTTAACCTGAAAAAAATGTTATTAGTTGTCATAAGAAACGCTCTCAAGAAACCTTCTCGTCAATAGGTTATGTATCAATAGGGACTACTTTCAGGATCTGGCCTTTTAAAAAGGAGTGACAAATTGAAAGAAGTATACTTAAAACACTCAAAATAAACTTCTTTGCTAGAGAAAATATCTAAATTATTATAAGGAATGAGTGCTAAGCTAGAGCATCGTCGGTTCTGCGTCATCTTTCTATTGACGGCCTTTAAACCATGATTAAATAAAACATCTGGGCAAAATTGAGTTACTGAAACATACACTATCTGTGTATATGTATATTTAGCTGATATTTAATTCCTGACAAAGTATAACAACAGTAATTCCAGCGGTATTTTTTTGGACCAAGTTGTAATCTGGAGCAAAAATTATAATTTTTTGACACAAAATCAAGTTAAAATTCTCAATGATAATAAATTTATAATGGACTTTGCTTTATGCAGTTTGTTTATTTGTAGTTTATTTTATACATTTTAATAAAAAAATATCTTTGAAAATAGATTTTGACTTAATTTTAAATATACAGATCAGGGCCATAAAAATCGGCAATTCTCTAAACTTCAAAGCGAGATAGAGCCCTCAAGATGGCAAAAAAATACATATTTTTTAGATTATTCATAATATTTGTTTAATTTCGCAACTTTCGACACCTATTGCGTTAGCGTAGCTCCAAAAAAAATTTTCCCCATACATCGACGGGACACCCTAAAGTAGGTATCTATTACCTTTCCCAGAAACCGCGGTATAATAATATCTTACTTCATCAAGCGATATTTTTTTAGAAAACTCCTCGCAAAAGCAATCTCTTGAAAAGACTTGCCTAATTTTCTTGGCCAGTAGCGCGGATTGGACGCGCAATCATGGTAGGTACCAGTGGAAACTGTAATCGGTAGCATTTTTATATTAGCTATTGTCCAGCTATGTGAAAAATTTTGTTAACAGATTGTTCTACTAACTTAAAATACTAGAATAATATAAAAATCTTTTTGTTCGCATGAATCGCAGTGTTACGTCAGAATTTAATAGCACGGCTGCATGGTCATCTAAAAACAAGAACAATATAACAAGTGAATCCCAGTAATTTCCTTAGTTACTTACCTTTCCGACTGGAGAGAATCACAGCAGCATATTGGGTAATTTTACAATGATGGACAGCGTTGACTAAAAATACTATAGAAATAAAGAGAGAAAGAGAGAGCTGAAGTACGTAAGATCTGAAAGTGCTTTTGCTCAAGGTTCTGCTCAGGGTTCTTATAAACTGCTTCGGCGAGAAATCGCCAAGAAACGGGACTGGCGTGTTCTTAGGAATTGGGTCCCATATCTTCTACACCTAACTTTAACCGACTACGGTCGGCTACACCTAGGTTTAACCGGCTAAACCTGGGTGTAGCCGCACTTCGGACATTAGCCGTGACATATATACCAAATTACCTCGTAGAGACGTCTTCAAAGCCTGTGACCCTTTGGTTTGTGTGATAAAGCTATGAACCCACGGTGTGTTATCTTTGCCGAGATTATTTACCATTATAAATGTAGATTTTGAGGTGCTCTTTGGTGATCTATATGATTTGTAAATTGTAGGTGTTTCATTAGTTTCTTAATTTGAATTTCAAATAGATAATTTTACATACATACAGAGGTAATTGTTATTATTATTATGAGCCTGTATGATCACACTGCCTTACCCTACCCTCCCTCCTTTTTTCGTGGTCATTGAGCTATTATACCTATAATTATATTATCAATCCTTCCACATATGAGTCAAAGTCGTATCTACATCAAATCTACTCCTTGATCTGCCGCGGAATTTCAAATAGATAATGTTATAATCTACGAACAAGGGATGTATGTATATTTCTTCGTAGGTAATAATAATAGTATATTGGAATTTTTGTGGTTGTAAATTTTTTTTTTCTATCTAAGAGGGCGAAAGGATGTGAAAATAGTCATCTGTACCTACGCCACTAATTTTGGAAATTAACGTGTGTTCCAAAAAACTGTCTATGTTCCAAATATTATTAACTATCCGGAAAGGTAGAGGTTAGAAAATGAGCCAACCCCACTAGTGTAAGGTAAAAGTGGATAAATTATAGTATTAATTGAACTTTATGTTTCCTACATGTTTCTAGTACACGATGTCTGTCCATAGAACAATAGTTTGTATTATGTAGATATATATATAAGCTGCCATCATGTGCAGTATTACATTTAGTGCATGTAGCGGTAATACGAGTACAAGATGCGAGCATCAGACATCACGAGGATCCTGGCAGTGTTTGAGGTGTTGATGGTACTCCAGCTTGCGAGAGCCGATAACTGCGTTTGGGGAAATTGGGGTACAGATATTTTTAAATTAATTTTCACAGTTAGGCTTTGATCACGATGTTACGTGACTTTAAGCTACGACGTCGTTGTAGATGGTAGCAGACTAAACCTAGGAGGCGGGTTAAATCCCTCCCTGGCTTCACTGAACATCATTATACAACGAAGTAAGAAGAGCAAGACGCTCTCCTGATGGTAAGAGATAACGCTTCCCATAATTAGTACAGTGCTACCCAGTATTTTACAAAGGTAAAGTTCTGGGTGCACTGCGCCAACGCTTCTTACTGAGAGTCATAAGATGTTAAGACTCTTCAGTCCAATAATTTCACTAGCTAAAGTACCCTCCTACCAAAGCACAGTAATGCTTGCACATCACTGCTCAGGCGCTACAATAACTGGCACTGCCGGGGTACCCACCTAGTCGACCGAAGTCTACCTCCGGTAAATCATCATGCATGAACACGGCACATGGACATAATGACCGCTTGGCAAAATGATAATTTGTAGTATGAATAAATGTTTTATTGAAGTCTTACTTTGTTCTACTAAAATGTAGGTACCTATTGATAATGATAAATTGTGTATGAACAGGTGATACCACTCGCGGAAGTTCAGTAAGGGCCACCTACATCATGAATAAGTGGGATTTTTCCTATGTGTATAATTTTCCGTCAACTGGGGTAAGGAAAACTAATATCATAATATTTCTGTTTGAATGTTAATCGCTTGCTGAAAATTCGTATACTGATGCATACGGCCAAAGGGGCCTATTATGGGCCTATTTAGGGGCCTATTTATGTGTGTACTTTATCAATTATAACATTGGTGGAAATTTGGATATATGAAGTAAAGAATAGACTATATTTTCTGCCAGCCCATAAAAACTATTTATGGATGTGTGGAGAAAGCTCACTACCGAGTGATGGGCTAGTTGTAAACCTAGAAACAAACAGGAATATGACAAAACAAACAGGTATATTGCCATTGGAATAATTGGACTGAAAGAGTACTGGACCGTTAAACCGTTTCAAGGAATTACAATAAATGACTTTTTTCAGCAGCTGTCGGGCATACGTGAAATTAAAATTAATTTTAAACACGTTGCTTAGTAAAGCTTGAATAATGCTCCAAAACTGTTCACAAGCTTAACAAATCCTAGTCGTCATAATATTAGAACTATTTAAGAGCTGATGAATACTAGATTAGACGAGTTTTGGAGTGGAGACCACGTTTAGGAAAACTTAGTGTAGGACGCCCTGCGACCAGGTGGAGTGACGCCTGAGCGAAATGACTGCAAGAAAAAACTGGATGAGGAGCGCTAAAAACCGAGTTCAGTTTCGACGTATTGAGAGAGGCCTATGCCCTGCAGTAGAGCTGGTTATGATGCTAATGATGAATATTATATTCGTGTTGTGGTTATGTAACAAAATATTTTTTTTGCGCCCTTTTTTTATAAAATTGTTTAAAAAACTAATATTGGATGTTTTCAGGACTGCGCGTTATCAGGAGGGCAGCTGAAGGTATGCGGGTATCCGACGCCAACAGTTTATATGGATGACTCTACTATTCCACCCAGTGTGCGGGTGGTCCGAAACTCTTTCCGGGGCAATCCCGCCTACATTATCATCGAGCTTACTTCCTACTGCCTCGGGTTACCAGTGTCGTCGCCTAAACCAATAACACCTGAACCGCCAACACCCGAACCGGCAACATCTTAAGGAAAACACTCGAACCGGCAACACCTTAAGGGATAACACCCGAACCGATCTCTGGCTAAAACAGCTTCTTAACATATTTTGGATTAAACGTGAATAATTTAGTATACCTGCGTAACGGTGTTGACTTAATGAAGCTGTCGTTGAAAAAATTATATTAAATCATGTTAACAGAAGTTTTATATTTATTTTTCTTATCCTCTTCCTTAGCCGACGTCACACAGGGCTAGTATGCGCGACCGCTTTCTGTGCTGTTGCTGTGTGTTTTAAGTTTTTAGGGCATTTTTCTTCAACATAGCAAAGAAGTGCAAAGCTCGGGCGGTGATGAAAAAATCAGAACCTACTGTGATTTTTCAATTATTAACGCTTAGCTGCACCCTTAAAGAGGCTTCATTGTCTAATTATACTGAAAACTAGAATTAGAGAATCTTTAAGTAAAACGTTAACACAAGAGTTTTTTGTTTGTAAGTATTTTTTAAGTACATAAACACAGCGAAACCGCGTCTCAAAATCAAAACTCAATTTTGAAAGTGTCACAATTTTTATGTTTTGTTTAGGGTTATAAAATTTCACAATGTCCTAGATAAACTAAATAAAACACTGGCTTTGGTTTAATTGAAAATACCTGTAGTAAATGTAACCAAGTGTCACAAGTGTGTGTGTGTGTGTTTTCTTGGTTATAATTTGGTATAAGTACTTTGTACCAGAAGAACACGTTTTTGCATTTTAATTTCTTAAGCCCCCGTTGTGTAGGTAGTTAACTTTAAACAAAAGTTTCGTACCTTAGACAGACGGCGTTCCCAAGCTAAAGTTTCATGACAGACAGACAAACGGATGTGGGAACTCTCCTTTAGTGGTACAGCATCTTAAAAATATTTCGACCGCTTTCCCGCTCATTCTGGTGTCTGTGTGCGTCGATTTGAGATTAATGGTGCCCGCATATCTATCCGCCCGCACATAGACCGCGACCGTGAAGTATAAATCCCAATTATTATTATTATATTAATATGTCCCAATCCTTTTGTGCGCATTCCTCGCTTCTTGCAAAGGGCGAAACTTGCAACACGCCAATCACTGCCACTGCCTGGATCCATCTGAAAGAAAAAAGTTATGTCTAACGCACATTAGGTACCTCATAATGGAGATGTTGACTAAAAATGGTTCTTTATTTATTCTGATGCTATCGAAACCCAATGCTCGCATTTTGTACATTTATTACCCCTAACACACTGAATGCAATACTACTCTCGATACTTGCACTTTCTTGAGACTATTCTTTTTGAGACGTAGCAGATTGGTTCAATTATGATTTTCCTTTTATTTTAAAACGTGATTTGATTCTCTAATACGAGTATATCGTATCCTTGAATTTTCTAAATGATTTACCTATCAATCACGCTCTGCATGGAAACATACTCAAATTGTATGGGATTACTAATTATTATAATCGATGCATTAATAACCTTAAATAATACGTACATTGTACACTCATAAACGATTTTTTCAGACTATATGATAAATTCATACACCACACTTTACATATAAAACTGTATTATGTGCAAAAGTTTTAATAATATAATCGGAGTTTATTAACCAATAGAACAGATTACTTGTAATAACATTACCTTCTTAAAGCAATCTGTATAATTAAAGGTTAAATTACCCACCTCTTTCTATGATACAATAGTTTTAGGTAGCCATGATTCCTACAAGGCTTTGGAAACTCACGCCTAAATTGTATGTAAAGTACACTAACACAATTTGACATACATAGTACATACATAGTAGGATCTTGGAAGGGTATTTTGGAATAGTAAAAATAAGAGATCCAATCCACCATTATAAGACATACAAATCATGGAATACGATATAACGGGGGTAGACTTCCTTTGCAGGAGGTCGACTAGGTTGGTACCCCAACTGTGCCAGTAATTCTACGGCATGAGCAGTGATGTGCAAAAATATTACTGTGCTTCGGTAGGAGGGCACTGTAGCTAGTGAAATTACTGGGCTGAAGAGTCTTAACATTTTATGACTCTCGAGTAAGAAGCATTGGCGCAATATATCCAGAATTTTACCTTTGTAAATTCCTTTGTAGTGTAGCACTGTACTAAGTATGGGCAGCGTTATCTCTTACCATCAGGAGAGCGTTTTGCTCGTCTTCTTACTTTTTTGTATAAAAAAATGCTCTTATAAGGGTAAGATGGGTTATAAGATCATACAAAACATGATCTTATATTGTGAATTGTGATAACTTGCACTCCCATAATATTATGAATATATAATTAATTCACTACAAGCCAAGTTCAATTCATTTATTTCAAAATGCGATGCCTGTCTTTTGACTGTAGTGTGTGATTATAAAAGTGGAGTTATCAAGGGAAGTATTGCATTCAGTGAGTAAAGGAGTGATCATAGTACAACATGGGAGCATCGCGCTACAACAGCAGGTATCAGAAATTATGGACTTTTATTCTATAACACACTTTTTATTTTTTTGCGTTCATTATGAGTTAGCCTTCCTGCCACCACCATCCTACCTCCCTACCACCATCTCGCGTGATATTATGTGACAGTGTGGCCGTAGATGATAGCAGACAAAATCTAGAAAACGGGATAATACTCATTTTATACTTTTTACATCTGAATAAACAGGCGTCTGACAGCAGTAACTCCTAATGGTGAGTGTCGATGCAGGCAAAATCGGTGCACGCTTATTTAGTAGAAACCTGTTCACCATTTATTTGAGCATTCCTGTGTTGTAGTTTAGCGGGGAAAACTGATAACGACGTGACAGCGAGTTCAATAGCTTTACTGTTCTCGTAGCTTGATCATGCCGTAGCTTTTTTTCTTTATTTCAGGATCTCATGGATCCAGATGGTGGTAGTGCTTGGCGTGTTGCTGGTAGCGCCGCTTGCAAGAGGAAATGTATGCTACTACAGAAAGTGGGGTATGCAAATTAAACTTTTCTTTTAAATAATAAACAGGCCTACGTTTGATCACATCTCACCTGATGGAAATGCTGATGCAGTTGACGATGAATCTCGTAAGATGCCTAAAAGGTATATATTATTCACTCGTGCCTTGAAGATTCCAGACGATTTAAGACGGCAATGTGGTCGAAACGAAAAAAAAAACTTTTTTAAAAGTTGAAGTGAAACGCTTGGTGCGGACAGTTAGATGTGTTAATAAAAATATGGATGTCGCATTGCCGTCTGCCCTGACGTCCGTAGATGAAACGAGCTTTAAGGATTCATGTATTTCCTGCGCACCAAATCCTATAAAATCAGCAAGCAACCTTTCTGTGGTATTCAAGACTCTACGAATGCAGACCAGAAAGTTTTCCATATTTATTAATTCGTTGATGGGTCAATTCCCATCAACGAATTAATAAATAGAAACTTTAAACTTGTTCACATAAATATTATAACGCTGCCCATAATTAGTATAGTACCCAGGATTTTACAAAGGTAAAATTCTGGATGCACTGCATCAACGCTTCTTATTCGAGAGTCATAAGATGTTAAGACTCTTCAGCCCAGTAATTTCACTAGCTACAGTGCCCTCCTACCGAAGCACAGTATAATGTTTGCACATCGCTCAGGTGGTAGAATAATGGCACTGTTGAGTTACCCACCTAGATGACCTCCTGCAAAGGAAGTCTACCCTTGGTAAATAAATGTATTGTACACAACGAGATTGTACATAATATATATCTTCATCTTGAATTCCTCTTGAATCTATTTAAAAAGCGCATCAAAATCCGCGTAGTTTTAAGGTCTAAATATACATAAGGACAGACAAACACGAGAAGCGACTTTTTTATACTATGTTGTGTTAATAATTAATATTGTATATGAACAGGTGTCACCACCGAGATAGAAGAACCAAACTATTTCACTATATACGGGCGGGATGAAGGCGCCACAGTTTATTTCCATGAAACACGTGTAAGTAATAAGTACTATGAATCACGAGTACACACCTACTTCATCAATACGCATATAAATTAATTGGTAACAGGTTTCCAATGCAAGAACCGATCTAGTTAGTGAATACGACATTTTAAAGTTAGTTAGCCTTTGATTTTTCTCGCTTAACATTTAAGCGACGATGGTATTGGCCGTAATTTTTTTTTTTTTTTATATATAAAATAGGACTGCGTTTGACCACAGTCTCACCTGTTGGTAAGACGTGGTCGAAGCTGTTACACACAGGCCTAGCAAATACCTATTAACCCTCGACTTGAAGACACCCAAGTTGTAATTTTCGGTAAACACTGAAGCGGGTAGGGAGTTCCAAATCTTCGCCGTCCGGATTATGAAGGTCGAAGCAAATCGCTTCGTGCGGACAAACGGAATATTAACCATGTAGCGATGGCGCGGTACCGTTTCTCTAGATGTTCGGTTGTAAAATGGAGACGGCGGAATCAGATCATGCAACTCCTGGGCGCATTCACCGAAATGCACTTAGATGGTAGCAAACTTATCCTAGAAGGCGGGATAAGTCCCTTCCTGGCTTCACTGAACATCATGCCGGAACACAGTCCTATTGGCTTAGCGATACTGTTTTATCCCGTGGGCGGTAACTATTCTACCACCAATACAAATTCTAATTATATTATAAACGCGAAGTTGATTGTATATTTGATACTCTTTTACGCCTAAACCGGGTGGACCGATTGAGTTGAAATTTTGTATAGTGCACAACGATTAAAATCACTGGATGCAACTGGTAATATTTAAGTAATTATTGTACACCTTTTTGATAATATAATCCCGCTAATGACTTTTTTGTTAATCTTGACTAACATCTACGTTCGAGCATAAGATATCCTGAAAACTTACAGAGCACTACGCTGAGCTTATCTCAATTGACTACAAAATTATGTCTAACTACTATATCTACATACTTTAGTTTTAGGCTCTTATGTGTGATTTTTTTCTTTGATATCATTTACTATTTGTTGTATTTTTTGTATGACAATAAAATAACTTTTACTCTTTCTTTTACTTTGATTAACCTGTTTATTATGTAACAGATTCGACTCTGGTGTAATATGTTCACAGAACTGCAATGTCGTAGGAAGAGTGGTTGAGGTCTGCGGAATTTACCAGCCACTTGTTTATCCCAGTCCCATGGTCAGAATGCCTAATACAGTGCACATAGCCCGGAGTGTGGATGCAGCATACGACACGATCTTCATCAGGCTCAACACCTACTGTACCGAAAGAATTAAGTCATCGCAGAGGTATAAATTTTTGGCTGCTGTGGATTCTTCACCAAAAGTCACATCTTCGCCTGATGCAGATTCCTTGCCGATATAATATTGATTACAGTAATATTATAAGTAGTTACTCACCCGTCGTGTACATTTGTACAATGGTTTTATTATATCATCAATAGTATCATCATCCAGTTATCGTTCATTCATCACATACCTAAGGCACGTTAAACTGTGGGTCCCGGCTGTTTTCTATAAGATATGTAAGAGGCAGGCGTTAGGTCATGTTGCAGGCCCTGTAGTAATCTTGGCGACACAACCTATAAATTGTGATTAACCACACAAACTATAAATTGTGATTTGACTCTGACAGCATAAGTATGGTAACCTGTTTTGTTGGAGTATAAACCCCAATTATTATTATACCTAAACCCTCTCATAATATGACAACCACAATTAATACAACGGATTTATTGATCTATCATTAATAAAAATTTTAAGCATTTTCATAAGTTATTTTATTTCCCTCTTCTTTATCCTTCTCTTTTTTTGTTCACGCCGAGAAAAATGCATAACCCTTCCATCGAAGGTATGGGATAGGGTTATGTGGGGCTCCTTGTGCAGAACGACTCCACGGGATATCCACTAAAATAACTCGGCGGCAATCCCAACGTTTCTGTAACTGAGAAATAGGAATCGCCAAAGACTTGGCATCCATTTCCCATCGATGACTGCCCGCCTCTATAGCGGTGAGCCTTTGACACTCCTCCCAACAGGGAAGGGCCCCGGAACGGCCATGAGTGCTCGATAGTTCTCCCGACAGAGATGGAAAATAGTGCATTGTGGATGGAAGTGCCACCGCGCCTACCATCCGCTATTCGCTACCTAGGGGCTACTCTTACCTCTTAAGAGATTCGTCATTACGTGCGACTTTCTTGTTTGCACGATAATATGATTTTTTTTTATAAACTTAGTAAAATTGTGTTTTGGAAACTTTTTGCAAAAACTACTTGACCAATTTTATATTATTATTTCAAATTTATAATGCTATATCTATTTTTAATTAATATTGGTTTGGCGATATTTCCATAATATTGGTTCAAATCATCGTTAGTATTTAATATTTAGTATAGTACCTACATATCCATACATATAATAAGAATGGAAATTTCTCCCCATTCATTGTGATCCTTTACTAAGGTGAACTGTGAAAATACGCATATGAACAAAACGACGCGAAAAAGTCGCTTGCGCGATCTAATTCGTAAAACATTTTGTCAATTTTTCCTAGGGAAACGTAAAATAAAATAATAAAATAAATAATAATCATTTATATCAGACACATCGCCCCTAATTTACATCAAAAATTCGAAATAAAAGTAATAGAATATAAAGTAAATTCAATTCAAAAAAAAATAGTGCCAAAAACGCTACAGACGCCATCTATCGGTATGGCTGTAAACTTGTGGTTGACCTTTAGTTTAATTTGGGCTAAATTTGTAAATAGTTTGTGTCACTGGTGTGGTTAAACAACACCACCGATTTGAATAAAATTTTCACTAATACGTTGCAGTTTTCTCTACTTGAACCTTAGTCTTAGTTTTAGTCAAATCGGTTCATAAATAAAAGAGTTATATCAATCTAAAGATTCGCATATAAAATGCTAATAAACAAGAAAGGTAGTCATAGGAACCGCGTAATCAAAAGACAAAACCTCATCGAGTTTGGGCTCATTTGATTCGTCTTGACGAGTACTTTGATACTATATAGTAACCAGGGTCCGAAACGGAGCTGGAAGGTGGCCATAGGAACTCCGTGATTAAAAGAAAAAACCCCATCGAGTTTGGGCTCATTTGATTCGTCTTGACGAGTACTTTGATGCTATATAGTAGCCAAACAAATTAGAATTCATTTAAATTAGTAAATGTAACTTATTTCTCAAATGAATCAGCGCCAGCGGAAAATAATCTAATGTGCGCATGATGCGTGTAAATATCAGTAATAAATATCTTTTTGCTGCTTATTTTTAATTTCTAAAACATGTAAAATCATCTGAAGATAAATAGAAAAATTCATTTACAGTTCATTGTAAAAGTAAATTATTTTTCATACAAGCTAGCGCCACGGAAAATAATGGAACTAATGTCCTAAGAAAAAGAAATATCGTTTATTCTGCAAACAGTTTTAGAAAAGAAGTCCCGCGTAACCTAGCGGAACTAAATAATAGATTTATAATTACTGTGAATACTTCATTTATTATATATTTTTTATTTGTTAGATTAATTAAATATTATGTACCTATTTAATTGAGAAATTAAATATGAGAAATTATGAATTGTTAAAAATCTGTAGATATTTTAACTTAAAATCACGCGATTGTGGCGCTCCATCTAGGGGGATCTTTTGTAAAAATCACTGGTTATCCGGAGACACACAGACATAAAATCTGTTCACACCCATTTAGGCTAAGAACTAATACAACTAGAAGTACCCATATTATGTGTGAGCGTGACGGCAATAGGGAAAATTCTATGTGAAGAAAAAGGAGAACCTATTTTTCTTCCGTCCCTTTCAGCGTGGCTGGTTTATTTGTTTGTCACAAGTTCAAACTATGGTTCAAATGATTTCTTTGTGACAAATATACCATCATTATCTTTTATTTTTTAAGATTTTAAGTGCTTTCAGGGAATAATTAATGGTTTATGTGTACTCATAGTGGTAGTGAAATGGTAGGATGTGCAGTTTTGGGCTGTAAAAGCCGTAGTGAACAACATTAGGAGAAACTATTGCTGTCGCATAGGCGGGCACGCAGTAGTGAACCACCTGCATTTAGGCATACATCCAGACACAAACTGTCACGTTTATAATGTTAGTAAAATTTTGCAATGATTATTATAGAACCTTTTATCTGTGTTATAGATAATCATAGGCGGATTTAGGGAGGGGGGGCAAGGGGCCAAGCCGCCTTCCCCCCGAGTCATTAAGCAAGCTGCTCGCGCACATATTATAAAGGATGTTTAAGCTTTAGGGGGGGGGGCAGGGGGCCAAGGTACCCCCAGAAGCATTGTAGAGTTACGAATTTCGCACATATTTCTGAAATAAATTTTTTTTTTCGGCGCTCGCAGCTAGCTGCTCGCGCACTTATTGTAATGGATGTTTAAACTTCCTAACCGCTCAGAGCGAGCTAAACATACACTTTTCGTAATAAAAATTATAATATTTTTGCCCGTCTGCACCTTGCCCCCCCCCCCCCAAACCAAATCCTGGATCCGCCTATGATTTTAGGTATACACCTCAGTGGTAGAGTCCTTCTCACGAATGAGGTCCCGCGGAATTTTGCGGAACTAAATTACATTTTTTCGATAAATTCTGGACTTCATGCCATAAATAATTTTTCACCACTCTTGCACGAAAATAGTGTCTTTGGTCATCGATTTCAGTGAGCAAAAGCCGTTTTTGCTCTCTAGAGAGTAGAGAGGCAAAGTGATTTGAATTTCGAACACAATTTTATTGGCTATGAAGAAGTTGGTGTGTTCTGAAACTTATTTGTGTACAATTTTTATTTAACTGAGATGCACATAATTTTTAATGTTATTTATTGAATTTTAACTTTATAAATTGTATTTTTTCAATAATATTTTAAATAAAATACTATTATAGAATAATAAGTCGTGAGTTTTTTTTTTTTTAAATATTATTACAATTTGTTTTTCATAAATATGTCACACACACAAATTTCGAACGCAACTCTTTTAATAAAAATACAAAATGGCGGGATGTAGAAGTTTAGAGTTTACAGTCAAATGGAGAATGCGTTGTGACGTCATCGATAAATGCCATCTTTGTCTTTCTCTTTTGTATGAGGTAAGTGAGATGGCACTTATAGTTGTCATTTTTCTTGCGACAGTGGTGTTCACAACACATTTTCCATTTGGTTCTAAACCTCTTGGTAAAGATTCAACTAAATATTTTCTACTTAAGTTGTAAACTTTTGCAAATTTCTATTTGTGATCTAATAGTCTGTTTAATTACAAAGAAATGAGTGACCCCAGTGATGAAGGTAGTTGTCTTACGCCAAAAAAGTTGAAAGAACAAGTTTCGAATGCCGAGTTCAGCTATTTGCCTGAAAAATCTAAAGTGAAATATGTAAAGGCGTACGAATCCTTCAATAATTGGCGCCTCTCAAAAAATGCAAAAACATATTCCGAGACCGTGATACTATCATATTTCATGGAACTATCTAAAACAAGAAAATCCAGTACATTATGGAGCATTTTTTCTATGATAAAAGCTGTCTTGAAAACGAAACGTGACCTTGAAATAGAAAAATTTCTGAATGAAGCACCAGACAGTAAATACCTCGCTTTAAAAGTAAGTAAATTGATACAAAAGCTAATTTATTTCAAAGAAAACCTATCTAACTGTACCTATCTAAAAATAAGTAAACTAAATTATTGTTATTTTTTACAGGTTGTATTAATTATTGGCATAAATGGTGCGTGCCGCTCAAATGAATTGTTGAATCTTAAGGTAAACGACGTTGAAAAGCATTCGGACAAATTAATATTAGTAAAATTATTGAATACAAAGACTAAAATCGACAGATCATTCGTCATTAGTGAAGAATATGTGAATGTGGTGGACAAGTATACGGCATTACGACCCGCTAATACAAAAACTTCAAGATTTTTCTTACATTATGATAATGGAAAAAGTAAAAAACAGCCCATAGGCATCAATAAAATCGGTGATATGCCAAAAACGATTGCTAAATTTCTTCAGCTTCCGGACTCCCATCTTTACACTGGGCATTGCCTGAGGCGGACGTCAGCAACACTCTTAGCTGACTCAGGCGCTGATATTACAGTTCTTAAACGCCATGGTGGCTAGAAGTGTAACAAGATTGCAGAAGGATACATCGAAGATTCTAAAGTTATTTAATATGCTAACTTTTAAAATTTGCGATAGTGGCGCCCCGCAAAAAGAACTCCTTTTGTGAAAAGCACTCTACCTATCAGTCACAGTTCCCGATTGAGCAGAAATTTTGCATACCGGGAATCGGATGACAATGCAATAATTTTATGACATGGAAGTGATCTGAAGTCTGATGATGGAGCTGAAAGGTGAAATTTGATAGATATATTATAATAAATAGTTTGAGTACGCAGGTATATGATAGTTTCATTTCAGAAAATTTCATTTTAGTTTTTTTTATACAACGATGTAAGAAGATGAGCAAGATGCTCTCCTGATGGTAAGAGATAACGCTGGGATTTAACGAAGGTTAAATTCTGGGTGCACTGCTGAGTCATAAAATGTTAAGATTCTTCAGCCCAGTAATTTCACTAGCCACAGTGCCCTCCTACCGAAGCACAGTAATGTCTGCACATCACTGTTCAGGCGGCAGAATAACTGACACTGTTGGGGTACTAGCCGATCTCCTGCAGAGGAAGTCTACCCACGGTAAAGAGATCACCATTAAATGACGCGGAAAAAAGTCAAGAGTAACTGTACGGAATCAAGCTGTTATTATTCCGTATTTTTATTAGTTTTTCTGATTTAAATGATAATTTGATATATTTTTGTTTACTGTATTTAATCTTGATGTACTATATGTGTAAGTGGTAATTTATTGCCGTTCTAATTTGTACTGTGGTATAGGTATAACGATAGTTCTGGGACTTATCCCAGGACGTCTCTGAAATCTAAGTATTATTCACAAAAAATGTTTCATAATATTATTTACTAGCTTATGCTCGCGGCTTTGCCCGCACGGCAAAATCCTTTCTTAGCAGTGGTCTACGTCATGAAACCTTTCTATGTTCCAAATTTCAACCCAATCCATCTAGCGGTTGAGGCTGTACGTTATACAGATACATCAGTCACTAGCTTATTCTCATGGCTTTGCCCGCATGGACGGGTTACGTTTCATAATACCTACGGTCGTTTCAACTACGGTCGATTCGCATAAGTTCATTTCACATATTGGACGACTCGCTTACAGTGCAACTCGCCTGCGGTTGATTAAACTATGGGCATGTGAACTAATGGGCGATTCGGCCAATGTTCATTTGATATATTGGTTAATTCAACTATGGACGACTCACCTACGGTTTATAAATTCTTTGCTACGCGTGTTTTTAGTACAGTATTCAAGGCAAACCGAAATCTGTTGGTTAGGTTAGGTTTGAACAGTGACCACAATGCGCGAGCCGAGCGAGCGAAGCGAGCGTGCCGCGGCAGCGGCCGGCGAAGCGCCAGATATTTTTCTTATTACTGAATTATTTATCCTGTGTCATGGCATCTTCAGGCATTTTGGCATCTTCTTTCATCTACCTCATCATGGCAAAGTGGCATAATAAAAACAACACGTTTCTGAATTCTGTACTATAAACAAGTATTTTTTAGCTGTCATACCTGACTAGCAGCCGGAAACGTGGTCTAAAAATACGTGAACGGTCCGTTAGTTCGGTCAAAAATAGGCAAATCGTCCAATAGTTTAATCAACCATAGCTCAATCGACCGTAGCTGAGTTAACCGTAGGCGAATCGTCCAATATTGATTTCAACCAATAGTTATTATGAACGTAGGCGAAACGTCCAATAGACATTTTGAATAGTAGGTGATTCGATCGTAGTTACATATTGGCAAGGTTTGCCAGCCTTTACTAATTCTACGCCCATTAAGTCGCAGAAAACCCGTGAATTGAATCCCTCTTTTCCGTGGAATTGGAAATCGAATTAAATGGTCTGTATCAAATTCATTAATATATGAATAATTTACTGTCACGCGCTACGAAGTGCGCGCGGGTCAGCTAGTAATATAATAAGTTCCCAGCGGTATTACTTACTGAGGCCTACTCTGAGAAAAATAAGGAAGAGAGAAATAAAAAAAACACTTTTAAACATGCATTAACCTTTTAACCGCCAGACTTAAAATCACTTGTCGTGCCCCTAGCGCCAGGCAAGTTTTTTGAATTATAAATACCTACAATAAAAGTGATGTCTAATATTTATTATATTTGGGAGAGAAGCATAAAACCAACTGTAAATCATAACTTTATTCACTATTTATCTAATTACGAGTATAGTTTTATAAAATACAGTGTTATTACTTAAAAAATGTAGATTTAAAGTGCAGTCGGAAATATACGACTCTGGCGGTTACGTAACAGAACAGGCTTGTCGGATATATCCGACGGTGGCGGTTAAAGGGTTAATAAAATATTTATTACTGATTAAATCAGTTGTGTAGTTGTCGTAGAAGATTTATGTCGATAAATGAATTCCAATGACGTCAGACATGACGATGCTGCTTTAACTATCTGTCCTATAAATCGTTTATATATCGTTTCTATAGTAATCGTTTATATAATATTTGAATAATAATTGAATAGTTAAAATGTACTTAATTTAACTACTAGTTATTGAATCAATATAATTGTGGAAGGCACATTAGGCAAAGATGCGATTTATGGTGAAGAATCCAATATAGCCGAAGATTTTTGTGATGTCTGGTTGCGAAAAGACGTATTCTCATCGAAGCAGTAACTGAAGAGCCAGACGAAGATATTATCGTAGCGAGGCATGATTGATTTGGGATTCCGGGTCACGGTGACTATTGCTGGCATAATGGGTCCTATTGGAGTCGTAATCGTTGGCACAAAATGTCCGCATTCCTTAACCTTTCTTCCCATTACCACGCAGCTCTGTGAAACAAAACATTTTTTGAAACTTTGCATTAATATATGCTAGTAGCATGTGCTCGCGGCTTAGCCCGCGTGGTAAAATCCTTTCTTAGCGCAGGTCTACACCATAAAACCTATTTATATTCCAAATTTCAAGTGAATCCTTTCAGTGGTTTTAGCTGTGCGTTGATAGATCAGTCAGTAAATCAGTCACTCTTTCCTTTTATATATTTAGATTTATTACACTGTTTTTTTTAATACCACCTGTAAAATACCACGCGAGGTTTAATTAATCCGGTACTCCATATATCGTTAATGTTTTCGGGCAGTTTCATTTAGTTTTACCACCTTTCCAGCTGAAATGAATCTTGGCAGAATATAAGATTAGGTCGTAGTCACTAACTAGACCGGTTATCGCATTGGAAATCTACCCACTTCTGAATAATATGTAGATGTTATAAAAGAAGTTCATAAATAGTTTTACTTACCGGTGATTCCCGGAAATCAAATGTGGCCTCGTTTTCCCACGATTTCACGAAGTAATTGCTCTTTTCGGATACTTCATAGCTGCTGGTATCACCTGTTGATTTACAACACGTCTTCATCAATAGGTATATTATTAAACAGTAAGCTCTACGGAAGACTGTTAATAAGGAAAAATACGTAATAATCTCAAAATATGTTCACATAAATAAGTATAATGTATTCTTCATCCACCCCTTTTCTACTGCAGAGGCTATCTGGAACTTTACCACACCTTTGTTAGTTATTCTTCCGCCAAACAGTGATGTACGTCCATGTACTACTGAGTTATAGATTGAAGAGCAGAGAGTGAAATTACTGGGCATGATAAACGACTAATTTCTTTCTCGTGTATAATATTATAATTATTTTATGTATACCAAAATTCACTTCTGTGCATACGTCGGCTCTTGCAAGTCCCGTTAACAGCAATGCACCAAACACTGCCGCCGCCTGGATCCATCTGAAAGAAACAAAATAACTTCGAGTAGAACCAATAACAGCACGCGCCAAGCACTTTTTTACCTACTTTGCCTCATCATTTGCTTGATCGGATTATCAGGACGGATAAGCTAACTCGAACTCCAAAATAACACGGTGATGTATCAGTCTTTCATGAAAGCTACAGCGCAGCGTTGGGGTACTCAAATACCGTGCGCGCCACTTTGACCACATCGTTACTTACCAGCTTTCGGTCTACCACATATCATTAATATGTAAAAAAAGCCTTATAAACATTTCTTTGTTTTAGGGATCACTAACACAGTCCCCTTTGAATGGAAAGAAACTTCTTGAATGTGCAAAAGTAGCTCAAAACTAAACACAAAACAAGGTCGTTGGTAGCCCTAAAAGTCTGCTGAGATTCTTCAGGGAGTTTAGGTGTGACGATCCTAACTCATACTATAATTGAATGAATTTAAAAGCTTATATTGCACATTTGATACCTGTTATTGCCCGATGGTCGCATATTGCTCAAACTCAGTAAATGCAATTCCCTTCGAATAACTGCACTCTTATAATCACATACACCATAGACTCTAGCTATAAAGATATCACGTTCTGAAATCAGAAGAGAAGCCAAGTCCAGTTTATAGTGAATTATTTATACGCTGCAGGCTGACATCATACATAATATTAATCGCGTGGCGTATTATAATATGGATAAAACTCACGGTAGTTACCAAAATCGAATGTTAATCGCATTGGATTAGAAACAGTCGAAGCTGTTAAATCACTATAGCCCAATAATTATTTGAGACATGACAAAAAAACCCTTCTTCGAGATAAAGAAGAGTGATACAATCAAATAATATTATAATGCAGGGGTGTTGTAAACCTTGTAAAAATCTTGGCGACTTGAAACTACTTGTGATGGTAAACGTATCAACTAGCGTAATTATTTACATCATCTGCCTGCCCTTATCCCATATTAGATAGGGTAATTACCGTGATTATTTACGTTGATATTTTTTATGAGAATCCGATTATGTATACTGATAACAAACTCATATTATATAACATTAGTTCTGTATGACTGTAACGAATTGTTTCGCTTATAATGTTTTTTTCTACAAACTGAGTCCTGCAGTTTTACCCGCTCAAATACTAATAGAGTATAGCTCAAATACTAGTAGAAATGGAGGTAATGAAAACAGGCTTTACGAGTGTGTGTATTACTTCTTCACGCATAAACCGATTGAGATGAAAATTGGTATTTAAGTAGATTAGACTTTATAAGAACCCATTCTAGATGAATCCTCCGTTTGCGGGACCAATTGGAGGATTCTGCTGCGATAGTCTTAAAGTTATTATTTTTTATACATAAATTCACTGTTTGCCCAAGTTTTACTTCTAAACAACCTAAAGAAGCGATTCCGAAGCGATATTGAACATTACTTTGATCTACTTCATCAGTGATGGCGATGATCCGAAAATATCTGGTATGAATAATTGTACTTGCCGTTGATATATAATAAAATTAATACAATGTCCCATTCCACTAGGACGTTGGAGAATAATTTTGGGGAATATTTCGCCAGTTGACTTGGCATGACTACAAAGACTTTAAAACATACGAGGTTTCGATGTAGTCAAAGGCCATAGTCCACAAAGGGGCTTATTATTCTCTTCGGTCTTCTGTATTATCTCTCCCATTGTGTGAATGTCGTGGTCTATGATCCCATAGCCTACTCGAAACCGGGCCTGTTCTGATGGCTGGCAACTGAGGATTTGGCACGATATGAGGTAAATACTAGTTGACCGAAGTAGGTACCAGGTACCTACTTCGTACCTACGGTTAAATCTAGATGTAACACAAAACTCTGGCCATTATAATTACACCATATTAGGTAAGAGAAGGATAATAAAGAGATAAATGAAATAACGCCGATAAACATGCTTGAATAAGATATTTAATAATGATACATCGATTAAATCCGTTGTATTGATGCGGTTGTCGTATTTTGAGGGACTTTATGTTAAAATAACAATTTGGGTTTATATTTCAACTTATAAAGGTGAGACGCCGATTGAGATACTGGATGCAAGTCGCTTCTAACCGGTACATATGGAAGTTCAAAGGGGAAGCCTATATTCAGCAGTGGACGTTCTATGGCTGAGATGATGATGATACTCCAACTTCCACATTTATCGCAAATTTATGTTAATACATTAATTTCAATGACGTCAGACATTTTGATGCCGCTATATTAGCATTTCCAGAACCATTATTCAATGTACCGGCTTAACGACACTGTATTAGTTATTGAATATATTTAGGTCGGACAGGCACATAAGGTGAAGATGTGTCTTTTGATGAATCCACTACAGCTGAAGAGTTTTGTGATATCTGATTGGGTGATGACGTATTTATATCGTAGCAGTAGCTGGTGAGCGTGACGACGATATTATCATCCATCGGTGTTAATGATTTGAGGTCCCGTGTCACGGTTACTACTGTTGCCAACATGGGGTCTATAAGGAGCGTGATTGTTGGCAATAGAAGTCCGCATGCCTTAACTTTCCTTCCCATTACCCCGCAGCCCTGTGAACATACACCAGAATTTTAGAAACTTACATAAATATGGTCATTATTACACTGAATTCTTTTAACACTGTACAGTTCCTTTAAAATCCCAGACAGCATAACAATTAATTTCGCTTTGTGTGATAATAGTACTTTCCCTGGTAACCTTTACCTTACTTCCAGCCGAAAGAAATCGCGGAAGACTCAAACTAAAAATTATTTATTCAAATAGGGTTTGATGGGGCACTTTCGCTAATAAATATAAGATAAAGTCGTGGTCACTAGCTAGAGGACTAGTTCCCGCATTAAAGACCTGCCCACGGCAGAATTTAATATTAAAATTATAATTTATACTTACCGGTGATTCTTGGAATTTATACGTGGCTTCCTTCTCCCACCAAATCATGTTGTATTGGTTCCTTTCGGATCTTGTAATATGATTGATTTCACCTGTTCATATAAACATATTATAATCAATAGGTCATTGTTATAATAATGAGTTTGCTTGTGGGAAGTTTGGTAGAAAAAAACGTAAGGATTTAAGAAATATTATGACACCACTCGGGCCCAGTGGAGGAAAATAGTTTGGAGAAAGCAGCATGAAGGGAGTCACGATCCTCAACTATGGGGGACCGACCGAAGAGAGAGATGACACCACTAGGTATATCTTCTTTTTCTCTCAGTCCATTTATTCGACATTACTGCAGAGGCCAGCTACTGGGAGGAATTACTGTGTCCCGGACTGAAGGTCTCAATTTCAAACCTTCTACTGTTTAATGTGCATATAAAATAATAATATGGTTACCATAAGTTTGGCTTGCGCATTGCTCGGTTCTTGCAAGCGCCGTTACCAGCAACATGCTGAATACTGTCATCGCCTGGATCCATCTGAAAGAACCAAAAATACCTTTAGGTAGACCTACTAACAGCACGCTTGGTGCGTGCATCATCATTTGTCATGAGGACGGCAATCTTATGCCCGATTCACGGGGCTACGCGAGGGAACGTAGATGCGCGAGTGAAGATGGTACGCCCGTGTCTCCTTGTCTTCCTATTTTCATTCACCAAGCCTAGTGACGAGAGCCTTGCGAGAGTCTGGAGCGGGCATTAGGAAAAACATTAAAAAAAAAACGACAATAAAGCTATGGAACTCGGTGACTTTTTGCTAATTTTTGGAAGAATGGTAGCTTTTCCTGAAAGCATCAAAGCGGGGATATTCAAATCGAAGGTAAATAGGTTTACACGGAACAATAATTATACTCCAACTCCGTCCGTGTCGTCTTTTACCAGCTGGAGTTACTGCCAGTCAAATGCCTGTTTAAGAAGATGAATAAAAATATAAAAGCTTAATAAAATCTCTCTTTTGGGGATTGCAGATTTTTCTTATGCAAAGCATACATTCAAGGGGAGGAAACCGTCATGTTTATCTTAAATAGAAAAGCTCAATATAAAGCACAAAACCGAGGAATTCAGCAACCCCAGAAGGCTGCTGAGATTCTTCGGGCATCTTAGATGGCTCGAGTGACAAAGCACGCAAATTTAGCCCTGGGACCTACTTGTGGAATTTTTTTCGGTAATTAGAAGGAAAGTAAAAGCCTATAATATATTATATTTGATACCTGTTGTAGCGCGATGCTTGCATCTTGTACTCTTATAACCCCCAAATGCACTAAATGAAATATTCCTCATGATACTTACACTTTTATAATATAGGTACCAAGACTACGATAATAAATTCAGATATCGCGTCACGAAGAAAGTGATTTAGTAGTTTTTTGAAGTGAAACTTCTTTATTGGCGTTGGAAAAAATTTACCGTCACATTTTTCAGTTACGCGCCATCTTTTGTTTCTTGCCCCTACCACGGTTGGTTCAGACGAAGAGTACTTTCACTTTCTCCAATGAACATGAATTTAAAAAATTTAAAATTTAAATTTAATTTAATTAAAGAAGTTTCACTTCTTACGTGTGTAAACTAGTACACGCACAAATTTTTTTAGTCATAATCAGGGCTGAAGGCTGCTAAAATTCAATTTAAAATTGAGTTATAAGCTGTAAGGATTCGTAGAAATCTTACCTACCTGAATCAGGAATAATATAGATAAAATTTTAATCCAGTTTCATTGTTATCTTTAGAGTGTGGTGTATGACTTTATCATAACTTTGTAGTCTGATAAATTAGCTTATCAGTGTATAATATACGTATAATTTAAGGTAGTTATTTACGTCGATTATTATAATTAATCACCCCGTACTTAATTATAATTTTCTATGGCAATCTGACTAAATTATATTATTACGCAAATTGATAAAAAATCATAATATTATTTTATTGCGAGAGTTCTTATTAAATTTATGTTTTTACACGTCGTGCCCAGCGGTTTTTACAAACTTTTATTTACTTTCACCTGTCCGTTGTCTGTCTGCCTGTCTATTTGTTATCGAATCTTGCAAGTTTAATTTGACCCACTTTCCGATACCCAATTGAGCTGAAATTTTGCATGCATGTATAAATCGGATGACAATAGAATATTATTATGACATCGAGCTCATCTGATGATGGAGCTGAAAGATGGCCATAGGAACTCCGTAATGAAACGATGCAACCCCATTGAGTTTGGGATCATTTGATTCGTCCTGACAAGTACTTTGGTGCTGGATGATAATAATAATTAAAAGCTTGTTTTTAAAAAGGTTTTAATAAAAAAATAAATAAATTTCACTTGTTTCCGCTTAAGCGTTATGATTTATCTATGGTATGATCTATGAGTTGATTTCGGGTCTATGCTACTTGTGTCTAACTGAGTAAAAATCATCTTTTTAATATGTTTCTACATTTAAATCCGTATGGCAATTTAGTATTGTGAAAATGCACAAACACAGCGAAGCCGCGTCGCAAAAATGCAATTTGAAAGTGTCACAATTGTATGCTTTGTTGAGGGTTATAAAATTCCACAATATCCTCGAGACACTGACGAAAACACTGGCTTTGGTTTAATTTAAAAGAGCTGTTCATACATTTATTTTGAGTTAGTTTTTGTTTGGATAATTTAATAAAAAATATCATATTTTTATATTAAATTATAGCCATTACGCCCTATGACTTGTTTGGAAAACTATTTTCTGTCATAGTACACAGTAAATATGTAATATCCACAATACAATAATAAGGGGTCGAAAATAGCCTGAACTATAAATAAATAAATATAAATATTTCAGGACACTTCAGACAGCGCCACCTAACCCCAAATTATGCAACTTAATGCTTGTAATATGGTGGTTAGGGTAACGGATATAATACTTATATACTTTTCTTTTGTAAATACATACATATAATAGATATTTAAACCACCCAGACCAGAAACAAATACCTGTGGATCACACAAACATTTGTCCCATGCGGGAATCGAACCCGCAACCTTCTGCGTTGCAAGCGGGTATTAGCCCACCGCGCCACAGAGGTTGTCAAAACTGCTTCGAGAAAAGAAGTGCGGCCGTGCTGCTTATTTCCTCGACTTGACGGGGACACTGCCGTGACACTTAGGGGTAAGTCGGTACAGTAATTTAACTCCATAGAAAAGACCAGAACGCATAATCAGTAGATAAGGTTTGTGTTGGGCACAGTTCAGCCTCGTTGCTTATGGTTTGTCGTGACGCATTAGTTTCAGATCACATCACACCTCATCATAGCATTGTCGGAGACAAAGCGCTGCATCAGCCGGGCCTGCGACCACAATGCCGGCGGTGCGGGGGACGAGGGCCGAAACCCGTTCCGGGAGCCGCCGCATGCCAACGACTCGACCGACCGATGGACCTCAGTGCATACGTTCCCTTTATAATATTGTTAAATAAATTCATAAAATACAGTCCACGCTTATTATTCCTAAACATATGGTCCTTCGAGGGAGCAAATTGGCTCTTAGCGAAGAAAGGGATACTCTGAGGTGCCATATTATCAACATCAAGAAATTTTGACCGTGCCTACGCGTCGGCCATTACGCGTTGGTATACGAAGAGGAATTCTTGAAGCGCGAACAACCGTGTCTTATTGGATTGCAGTTGGATTTTAAGGACATAAAGACATCTTGTGAGTTCGTTCCTATTTATTCCCTTATTCCCTCTTCTCTTAGCCTTTCAAAATTTCTTACTTTGCATTTTATTTCACATTTCGCAAAAACTTGAGTCAAAATCTTAATCTACATATTTGCATTGTGCGTTTCTAATTCTTCATAAATATAGTTGCATTCATAAAAAACTTAGCCATACATATCATTATTCAATAACAAAGCCATAAAATACGACCTATTGCTGCTCTTATCAGTAAATAATTACCTCAAGCTCATACCTTATCTTATCTCAGCGGTTCTTATCTGATCTTACATCATCGTTGCTTTTATTTTATTGTGATTCGAAGTTATTTCGCAATCATGACTGAACTTAAAACTTTAATTAAAAAACGCTCAGCTATAAAATCAAAGCTTCCAATTTTTGGTAACCATATCAAGCTAATTACAACTTCTAAACCTTTAACGCAATTACAAAAATTAGATTTAGAGTGCCGTCTTAGAAAATATGAGTCTTTATCTGAGGAATTCGATGAATTGCAGACTGAGATCGAGGTACTATCTGACGAGCCACAAACCGACGAGGTTCCCGTTGAACGTGAGCAGTTTGACAACGATTTCTTCGCGCTGATGGCCAAGGCCAAGAGCCTACTTGCTGCAGCTGGCAAGACCAACGAGTCCGTGGCGAGCTTCAGCGACGCAGAATCAGGTGGGCAAGTGAGAAATATGGTTAGGCTGCCGAAAATTGACTTACCACACTTCAGCGGTGGCTATCAAAACTGGCTCGAATTTAAAGATACATTCCTTTCTCTTATACATAACAGTGATAACATAGACAACATAAATAAATTCCACTATTTACGGGCGTCCCTCCAGGGAAGTGCCGCTTTAATTATTAAAAACATTGATTTTAAAAGTGCTAATTATAAAATAGCGTGGGATTTATTGTGTGAGCGATTCGATAATAGTCGTTTACTAGTAAATAACCACATACAAGCTTTGTTCAATGTAGATCCTATTCGAACGGAATCATGTAAGTCTATTCGATATTTAATTGATGTCACTAACAAGAACATTAGGGCTCTGACGACATTGAAAGAACCCACCGAGCATTGGGACACGCTCATTATTTATATGATGTCAACTAAACTTGATAGTGTGACGGGTCGTGAATGGGAGGAACATAGGAATAAATTAACATCATCCCCAGCCCTATCACAATTCATAACATTTTTAAATAACAAAGCCGACTTATTAGAAACGTTAGAAGAAAACAATAAAAACTACAAAATAAAATCAATACACGAAAAAACAAAAAGCTTAGTAATTAACAATGCAAATACAAGTAAAAACTATAAACGACGACTATAAACTGTTTACGCCTTGGTCATGTAGCAAAGAAATGTTTTTTGTCACATTGCAAATATTGCAAAGAAAAGCACAACACTCTTTTGCACTTAGAAAAATCCGAGCATTATTCTGCTTCTGATAATTCCCCTTCAACATCTCATAAAGATGTTGTTTTGACAACTGATACAGTACAGGTTACTACTCCGACGCGTGTTTTCCTTTCCACAGCAATGGTGAGAGTGGTCGACGGCGCGGGCAACAAGCACACCGCTAGGGCGATCTTGGACAACGGTAGCGGTATCAATATCGTTTCCGAGGCTTTCTTCAGTAAGCTGGGTTTACCGAAGCGGAACGTGAGCTCCACGGTATCAGGTTTTAACAATCATGTATCCAATAGTACACAGTCTTGCAATCTCACAATTGAGTCGCTAAATTCGAACTATAGGACTAACATTGACTGTCACCTGTTCGCCAACGTCACCACAGTAGTACCGATAACATACATCGACACACAACATATTAAAATCCCAGCAGGCTTGAGTCTATCTGACCCCTCTTACAACATTCCTTCTAAAGTGGATCTTCTTATCGGGGCTGATATCTTCTGGGATGTTTTAGGTAGTCAAAAAATTAGCCTAGGCAAAAATAAACCTGAGTTACGTAGTTCGGAGTTCGGATGGATAGTCACTGGTCACATTTCGAATCCGCATAGTATATTCAATCAGTGCCTATTCACTCAAGGTCAGCCTGACATTGACCTCACTCGATTTTGGGAAATAGATAGTGTTTCTCTTAAGCATTCACTTTCCGCAGAAGAGCGCGCGTGTGAAGATAGCTTCTACGCCAATACAACTCGTGCTGATGATGGTCGCTTTGTGGTCACAATCCCACTAAAGCAGGATCCACAGGTTTAAGGCGATTCATTTGAAATGGCTAAGCGTCGCTTTCTGTCTCTTGAACGAAAATTCGAACGTGAGCCCGTATTCAAAGAAAAATATATAGATTTCATGAGAGAATACGAGGAGTTAGGTCACATGACTGAAAATAAAATCCTTTTTCCTTACAGTGACGATGCAAACTACTATCTTCCCCATCATGGCGTACTTCGGGAGTCAAGTACAACGACAAAGTTGCGTACAGTCTTCGACGCTTCAGCCGTCACCTCTTCAGGAATTTCCTTCAATGAAATTCAGATGGTCGGTCCTACTATCCAAGACGATCTCTTATCGATCCTCCTCAGATTCCGCCAGCATAAACATGTAGTTTCGGCAGACATAGAAAAAATGTTTCGATCCATTGACATAGTTACCAGTCAACGCTCATTGCAGCAAATAGTATTCAGGTATGATTCTTCTCATCCCTTAAAAACCTACACTCTTAACACGGTTTGTCAAGGCACTGCTTCAGCCCCATACCTCGCCACAAAAAGTCTTATCAGTCTGGCATCCACAGTCAATGACGAGAGCGCGCAATATAGTATAGCGCACGACTTTTATTGTGACGACTTGTTAAGCGGAGCGTCTACTGTTAGTGAAGCTGTAAGTTTATGCAGAGAAATTAATACCGCCTTAAATTCAGCGCAATTAAAATTACGTAAATGGAGATCAAATAACACAATAATTCTTGATGAGCTGTTTTCTGATCAAACTATAAATTCGAACACATCTTTAGATTTTTCTAATAAAAACCCAAATATTTCTTCAAAAACTTTAGGCTTATATTGGCTTTGTCAGCAGGACATTTTATCGTTCGCTATTAATATCGAACTTCAAGCGAAAGTGACAAAACGCCACATTCTATCTGTCATCAGTCAAATATTCGACCCACTGGGCCTTGTAGGTCCGTGCGTGGTCGAAGCGAAGATCATTATGCAGAAGTTGTGGGTCAATAAAAGCTCTTGGGACGAAGAAGTTTCGTCAGAGATTTCACATCTCTGGTCTTCATTCGCTAACATGTTACCCTGTCTTAATGAGTTACAGATTCCTAGGTGGGTCCTCAGTGATCTATGCGTGAGGATAGAACTCCATATATTCACGGATGCATCGGAACGTGCGTATGGTGCATGCGTCTACATCCGGTCCGTGTGTAATTCAGGCGTCGTTCGTGTTCAGCTCTTAATCTCAAAAAACAAGATAGCACCGATCAAACCCACTACTATCCCGCGTCTTGAGTTATGTGGGGCCTTAATAGGTGCAAGACTGTGTACTAAGGTACAAAGTTCACTAACGTTGAAAATTGATATGTGCCGCTTTTGGTGCGATTCCACGATTGTCTTAGGTTGGTTGTCTACCCCTACTAATCAATTACATCAATTTGTACGTAATCGTGTTAATGAAATTCAGGAAAGCACCAGCGGTCACACGTGGAGCTACGTGCCGTCCAAGGAGAACCCGGCAGATCTTGTTTCTCGCGGGGTGAAGGCTGAGCATATCAGCGACGCGTCTTTGTGGTGGTCGGGCCCGACGTATTTGCTGGAGCCCGAACATTGTTGGCCAAAAATGCCTAACGAATCCCAGAAACAGGACCTACCGGATCTCAATTCTTGTCTTGTCATAAATAATGACGGCAGCGATAATAGCGACAATACATTATTTACAAACCTTATAACTAGACATTCAAAATTTACACGGTTACAAAGAGTCATTGCTTATGTACAAAGATTTATTTACAACTGTAGGAACAAAATTAAAAAATCAACTGACAATCTTTCTTGTGAAGAATTGCAAAATGCACATAATTTTATAATTCGCACTGCTCAATTCGAAATGTTTGCAAATGAAATAATTACGTTGAAATCAGGTCACTCTTTACCGAAGAAAAATAGATTAATATCATTGACCCCATTTCTAGATAACAATGATATCTTGAGAGTCGGCGGTAGGCTTGATAATTCACCCTATAGCTACGATACAAAGCATCCTATATTGCTATGTAGTAAACATCATATAACAAAAATCATATTTCATATGTATCACTTAAAACTTTTACATGCTGGACCTCAGCTACTGTTGTCTAATATTCGCCATACCTTTTGGCCCTTAGGAGGAAGGAATTTATCTAAATCAACAACGAAAGGTTGTCTTAAATGTTTTAGATTTAAAGCCAGTCATGTTCAGCCAATAATGGGACAATTACCTGAGTCCAGAACTACACTAGAGTTCCCCTTTTTGAACTGTTCTGCTGATTATGCTGGGCCAGTTATGATAGCCAACCGCAAAGGTCGCGGTTGCCAGCTTGTTAAATCTTACTTGTCCATTTTTGTCTGTTTAGCTACAAAGGCTGTCCACCTGGAGCTTGTTACGGATCTTACTAAAGAGGGATATATGGCCGCTTTAAATCGCTTTGTGGCTCGTCGTGGGAAACCTCAAAGTATAACTTCCGATAACGGTACTAATTTCGGGTACATGTAATGAATTGTATCGTTTCTTACAGGAAGCAAATGCGCGAATTAGCTCTGACCTAGCACAGGAGGGTATAGATTTTATTTTTATTCCTAGCTACACCCCCCACTTCAACGGTATGGCGGAGTCCGCCGTCCGTTCAACTAAATATCACCTTCGTAGGCTTCTTCAACTAACGCACTTCACTTATGAAGAAATGCAAACATGCCTGACTCAAGTTGAAGCAATACTCAACTCTCGCCCTATCACTACTTTAAATTCAGATCCTACCGATTTCACCCCCTTAACTCCTGCTCATTTTCTTATAGGACGACCACTTATGTCTGTTCCGCATCCACTGATCACAGAGAAGATCACAAGTCTTGAGAGATACAAGAGAATAGAATATATCAAACAACACTTTTGGAAAAGATTCTCGAACGAATACGTCACCACTTTGCAACAAAAGACGAAGTGGCCTACTGCTTCAGGCGAACTTAAATTGGGTTCCTTAGTTCTTATAAAGGACTAGGCACTACCTCCACTACGTTGGGCCCTGGGTCGCTGTGTGGCCGTTTTCCCAGGAGCTCAGGATCAAGTTGCTCGAGTTGCCGATATAAGGATCAAGGGAGGAACCATAATCCGGAGGGCATTTAACAACATTTGTCCCCTTCCAGAACCTGCTTGTTGAACCAGCTGTCTACCTACTTCAACCCGGGGAGTATGTCGGAGACAAAGCGCTGCATCAGCCGGGCCTGCGACCACAATGCCGGCGGTGCGGGGGACGAGGGCCGAAACCCGTTCCGGGAGCCGCCGCATGCCAACGACTCGACCGACAGATGGACCTCAGTGCATACGTTCCCTTTATAATATTGTAAAATAAATTCCTAAAATACAGTCCACGCTTATTATTCCTAAACAGCATAGACATGGCATAATGTATAATATACGTTCATTAATTGACATTTCATAAAAAGGCGTGACTTATTTTGATTTTGAGACGCTAGTTAGAACTCTGGTGCCTTTCCACCAGAGATGTGTTATGCAGCTATGCTACAAAAATGTGACCGTTTCCACTAATGCTAAGCTATGTAGCTGTGCAAGGAAGATGCGCTATGTAGATTGTAGATGCGCAGTCGCGAGCCAGCTGTACGAAGAAGATGCGTAGTTATGCAATGTTGCCATAGTAACGGCGCCGGGGTGGCGGCGGCAGCACATAGCACGGATTCATTGCACGCATCCATAGTACACATCCACGCATCCGTAGCACGCATCCGTAGCACGTATCCGTAGCACGCATCCGTAGCTCGCATCCTTCCATACAAAAAACATAGATTCGCTAAAAACCAGTGCTAAGCTATTTGCACAAATGAATATGATTGGTGGATATCAAACACATCCATAGCAACGTAGCGTAGCACATCTCTGGTCGAAAGGCATCATAAGTTACTCCCGTGCGTTAGATAAGAAGCGCCATAAACTTAAACTAGAATCAAAAACAAAGTTTAAATCTATCTAGCAGGATAGTTAATGCCAGTTTACAGCGAGCATTACACTAACAAAGTTATTAGATACTTTGTGAAGTATCCACCTGCAACTAGATCTTAAGTATTCCTGGATGCGTTTGCACCGTACTGTAATTTTAAAAGTAGGAAACTATTGTAGTACGTAGTGTAGGACGCCCCGCGACCAGGTGGAGTGACGACCTGAAGAAGATGGCTGGCAGAGACGAGCTTAGAAGAGCTGAGGACTGAGCTCAGTGGCGGGTATTAAGAGAGGCCTATGTCCAATAGTGGATAAGTACGGGCTGATGATGATATTAATATCACATTTAATTATATTGTGTCTCGGAAGACATGTAAAACCGGGTTTCGTTTCCTTTAAGATATGAAAAATATTGTGGCTACGCAGGAATCTTTGCTACCTAAAACTGCTATAGGTTACCCATATACTTATGATGTTATAATTCAGATAGTAATTATAAAATAAAAAGACTCTACTATATGAGGTAGGATAATTTGTTCTGATGGAGTATAAAGGAATAATATCATTTTATTTTATCTTATTAAATCATAGATCCATTGAGCGCAGCTGATCTAAATAAATGAGTATTACTACCTCTATAAATGTAATTCACGGTCATCTCGATCCTAAAAAAGAACCTAGTTTCATTATCAGACTTAAACCATGTAAACTTAGATACTCTTAGTATAAAGTCGTATGCTAGACGCATCAAAATTTTACTACCTTAACAAATATCAGAGCTTAAACAAGAAACATAGCTATTGCCAGTTGGACGTTCAGACCGGTGTAAATGCGGTCGCACCGGCCGCTCTTGCACTGAAACTTTGACAATAAATTCATTGTTCCTATGTTCGGGCACTGCGTTCGATCGTATCGATTCGGTGTAACTAGGTGCTGGGTTGTTTGCAGCTGTGTTAATCGTTTTATATGGACGCTCTGTACGCCATATTTGTTATAACTAAAATCACTGCAATGGAAAAAATACAATACTAAATCAGTTACTAGTTACACTCATTCTAAAATACGTTTTCTTTCCAACCTAGTTGTCTGGAAGAAATAAGATATCAATTAATTGTATCACTTTTTTTAAATAAAATGTATTTAATGTGGTATGTTTTGTTTTGTAAGGTGTTCAATAAAGTATAGGTATCTAATGTAATGAAAAATTAAATCATTAAACTTTTTTGTCTTGCTCAGCTTAGATTCTGTTAACGTAACTCTAGAGCTGTATGAGAAAATATAAGTATACTGGATTAACTATTTATTGAATATAACATTTTATAAGTTCGCAAATAACGCGGATATGGGACTTGTGGTGCAGAATCTGTCTCTTTTCCTTCGGCGCAGAAGTTGGTGAGCCAGACGAAGGTGTTATCTAAGGAGCGAGGTTTCCAAGTTTTGCGGTTCCGAGTCACGGTCACTTCTTTCGGCATGGGGCCCCGAGAGGCCGTAAGTGTTGGTAAATAGAATCCACATGCCTTCACCTCTCTTGCCATTACCACGCAGCCCTGTGAACATAGGTACACCAGTTTTTTTTTATTATTATTATTAAAAGCTTTAATTACTTTCACCTGTCTGTTGTCTGTCTGTCTGTCTGTAATCAAATATTTTAAGTTTAATTTGACCCACTTTCCGGTATTCGATTGCGCTGTAATTTTGCATGCATGCATAAATCGGATGACAATGCAATATTATTTTGACATGAAGCTGATCTGATGATGGAGCTGGAAGCCATAGAAACTCCGTAATTTAAGGTCACAATCCCATCGAGTTTAGGCTCATTTGATTCGTCGTGATGAGTACTTTGGTGCTGGATGGAAATAATAAGAATAAAAGCTTGTTTTTAAAAAGATTTTTTTAAATTTCACCTGTTTTTCTAGTGGAACCGCGCGTACTTCGTTGAAAGAAAATTACCACCATTTTACTTTTATATTATGCATGTATTATATATTTAAACCTTTATTTTTAATCACTCTATTTATTAATGAAAACCGCATCAAAATCCGTTGTGTAGTTTTAAAGATATAAGCATACATAGGGACAGACAGGCGCGAAATGTGACTTTGTTTTATACAATGTAGTCATGATTTCAGTATAGGCTAGCCTTACACCACGTTCTCGAGTCATGTTAAGCAACGATGCGGCCGTAGATGGTAGCTGACTTAACCTAGAAGGCGGGATAAAACCCTCTTGGCTTCACTGAACATCATACCGTAAATAGATAATGTAGATTGATAAAAAAAGAAAGAAAACACATTTATTCGACGGCTTAACATACAATAAATACAAATAAAACGGTCAAGTACGAGTAGGACTCGAGCACCGAGGGTTCCGTATAAACCTACGGCATTCTACGGAACCCTAAGGAAAAGTGGGTATAATATTATATACTGTAGGTTTTGATTCCCTTGCGAGTACTTGCGAGTTTGAAAATATGCGGCTAAAATTGCTGTTTCTTTTGATTTCGTAGACATAGATGTTTGATTTTTGTACAGCTTAAAGTTATTATAAAGCTGAGTATTTGGTATGAATTTCAATTTAATACCTGTACGGCTGTTTCGGCTAAAATTGCTGTTTCTTTTGAATGCGTTGAGATAGAGGTTTGATTTTATTACAGTTTAAAGGTATTATAGGCTTTAGTATTTGATATGAATTTCAGTTTAATACCTGCACGCGTTCATGAGAAAAAGGGTAGTAAGTATAAAATTAATTAAAATATTTTTTTCATATGATCAAATTAAAAATTTATGGTTTTCGCAATTTTTCCTTTATCTGTGCTCTAAGGAGTTGCTTCGTGCCAAATTTCAAGATTCTGAGTTCACGGGAAGTGCCCCGTAGGTTTTGATTTATTTGGTAATGTCGAAAATTTGCTGAAATTTGCGACATATTCGACTATATCTTTTGATTGCGTTGGCCTAGAAGTTTGAATTTTTCACAGCTCTAAGAAGCAATGGACCTTAGTATTTCCTATAAATTTCAGCTTGTTAGCACCTCCACGCGTTCCTGAGAAAAAGGGTCTTGACAGACAGACGGACGGATGGACAACAAAGTGATCCTATAAGGGTTCCGTTTTTTCCTTTTGAGGTACGGAACCCTAAAAATAATACAAAATGCGCCACTAAGCTGCCGAATAGGAACTGCCTCAGCATTGTGCTGTGTGTGAGACACCCAGCGCTGGAATTCTGGCAGTTCCAATTGCGGTAGTCGGTGGTCCTCACAATAAATAGTGTTTCTTATTTTTAAACTACTTAACTACTTAATAAGAGAAAACTAAGCAGGTAGGGTAGGATAGTTTTACTCACCTCTGGTTCGAGGAAAGTAAATGTGGTCTGGTGCTCCCACCAATTCATGAAGGCGAAGATCTGTATGGGTCTTCCATTGTCAGGGGAACCTGTATGTATAATGCGTCATCTTCATTAATAGGCACATTATTACCAGGGGTAGACTTCCATTGCAGGAGGTCGACTAGGTGGTACCCCAACAGTACCAGTTATTCTACCGCCTGAGCAGTAATGTGCAAACGTTTCTGTGCTTCGGTAGAAGGGCACTGTAGCTAGTGGAATTACTGGGCTACAGAGTCTTAACATCTTATGACTCTTGAGTAAGAGGTGCATTGCACCAACGCAAAAAATAAAATTGTTTTCCGTATATTATCGTAATAAATTGTAGTGTGTGTCTTTTGATATAACAATTTGTTACATTTTACTTACATACAAAAATAATTATTCAGAGCATAAAGAAAAAGAAAAAAAAGTTTTCAGAGCATTCAGATAACTTTTTTTTCTTTTTCTTTTTTTAAATTTAGTCTATGCTGTCCCACTGCTGGACAAAGAAGAGACTTGAGGGGACCCAAGTCTATACACTTGTCTCTATACTACGCGACCTCATTCAGATGGAATATTAAATAAATATTGATTTTTGTATGAAAGTAAAATGTATCAAATTATCAAAAGTCACATATTATCACATGTTTTTTGTGATGATAGCTGCTTGGTCCTGCAAAGTTGCAGGTTTTTTTTATACAACGAAGCAAGAAGACGAGCAAGACGCCCTCCTGATGGTAAGAGATAACGCTGCCCATAATTAGTACAGAGCTACCGAGCGCACTGCGCAAACGCTTCTTACTTGTGAGTCATAAGATATTAAGACTCTTCAGCCCAGTAATTTCACTTCACAGGTGTTTTAAAAATAAACCTGTATACCATAAATTTCGACTGCGCATTCTTCGGCACTTGCCAACGGTGCTACCAGCAACACTCCAAACATTGCCACCGCCTGGATCCATCTGAAAGAAAAAAGGTACCTATTTACTCGTGTCTTGAAGAAAATCCAAGTTCTGAGGCTCGGGAAACACGAATGACGTCAATGTGTTCCCAAATTCCAAATGCGAACAGTTCTAAGTATTAAAATCTCAGTGTGGCAAAGATTTTCACCTGGACGCTACCGTGTTTCGGAAGGCACGTAAAACTATATAGGTCTCGGCTGTTTCCTATAAGACATTTAGTAGACAGTCGTCAGGTCATGTTGCAGGCCTTGGAGTTATCTCGGCGACCTGAAACTGCCACATTGTGATTTGACTCTGACAGTGTAAGTAGGGTAACCTGTTCTGTTGGAGTATAAACCCCAATTATTATTATAGTAAAAGCCTTTATTTCATATACCTGTTGTAACCTGATGCATGCATCTTGTCTTATTAGCTCAAACTCACTGAATTATCTCCCGTTGATAACTGCACTTTTATAATCACATGCTACTATAGTTATTACTACATACCATAAAGTCATAATATGGATAGTAGATATCGCGTTCTTAAATCAGGAAAGAAGCTAAGTTCATAAGTAGTGCCTAACTCATGTGGCAGACGCATAATTCACAATATTAAATCAGTATGTTAATTATTCTTAAACTTTTTAGTTGAATCAGCTTAAACCTTGATTTATTGAAACTATGATTTTGGTTGAAAATTGGCTACGCAATGATGATTGCTTTTAGAGGGTTAGCCACAATTTCTATAGGATAATAAATTCTTATTTTATAATTATAATATCAACAGCACGACTAAAATACATTACAGTTAATAGCCGCTTGTAACGCAGAAGGTTGCGGGTTCGATTCCCGCATGGGACAAATCTTTGTGTGATCCACAGACATTTGTTTCTGGTCTGGGTGGTTCTAATATTTATTATAAGTATGTATTTACAAAAGAAAAGTATATTATCCGTTATCCGTTATTAAGTATTGTATCCGTTATCCTAACCACCATAATACAAGCATTAAGTTGCTTAGCTTGGGGTTAGGTGGCGCTGTGTGAAATGTCCTGAAATATTTATTTATTCATTTAGTTTTATCTGTTATATCGTGTGGTGTGTGGCTTAATCAATAGTCTGTTAAATTTGCTTATCATTGTAATATGCGAATTATATTTAACCTAATTATTTACACCTGTTATAATTATATATGGGAATCCGATTAGGTTAATATACTGATAACAAAATCATATATTGCACTGTAATAAATCCCGTTTTGCTTTTGTTTTACAAGCTGTGCCCTGCAGTTTTGCCCTCTGAGATGTTATGAATTATTTTGGGATCTATGCTACCTATATGCCATCATCAACAGAACATCATCATTACATTCGAAACGGCACTAAAATGTATCGGCACGGGAACCAGGCGAGAATCTTACTAATATTATAAACGTGAAAGTTTCTGAAAATGGATGTCAGCATGTTTGTTACTCTTTCACGCCTAAATGGGTGGACCGATTGAGCTGAAATTTTATGCAGAGATAGCTTAGACCCTGGAATAACACATAGGCTACATAAGTATTGCGGGTAAAACCGCTGGGCGCAGCTAGTAATAAATAACATGTTTACATGTGTAATATGCAATAGGCGACAATAGGCCCACAATTTAAAATATTTCATTGTAACACACTCGCTTTCATAAAAGTTTCAAAACAAAACAAAACGTTCGTGATTGAAGCAATAAACTGGTTGTTGTTAGCGGGTATGTTCTGTTTTGTTAAATATAAATATGGACCCCTGATAATAAATATAGCAACATACAGAATGCTTTAAAAATATACTAAGAAAAAAAATCTTGTAAAAACTAATAAAACACCGTTAGCCATATTTTTGTTCGGAAGTGTTTAAAACTACATAATAATCATATCTACATACCTATATATATTGTTTTTCACTCCCCTTTTTCCCCTTTTTTCTTGGATTTTTATCCGTGTGACATTTAGATACACGTGGCCTGTGTTCCAGAAACTGTGTGACAAAAAGATACACATGGCGCCTAAGGTGTTAAATTGACTTTGGTAAGAATTATGAATTCACGTTTGTCTAGAAAATATCACTATTAGCGATAGAACCTCCAATTATTGTTACTCTTACCTCGGACAACGTATAAATAAGTTTGTTGTAATGTAGACAGCTTTTTATGTACCTACAGGACACAACCAGTAGGGCTTTTGGCTAAGGCATAGCCACTAAGTTTGGTGTCCACTTTAATATACATTACTTGCCTAAATCTCTTTACTAATATGAGTTAAATTATATCAAACGCAGTAATGTACATAAAAGTGGACAACAAACTTAGTGGCTACGAAATAGCCAATAGCCATGCAGAATGAAGTTTTCTATATACAATAATTTTAGTGTAATGCGTTAGAAATAGTGTATATATGTAGATATTTCAGTAATAAAATTAAAAAATAATTTGTGAACTTAAACATTTTTTAAACATCCCGTATAATATGAATGTATATTAAAAAGTGGGTTAATTCAAGCAAGCTTTTTAATTAGGTAAAGTTTGTAATGTGGGTCATTAAGATTGATCATAGTAGTTTTTGTTTAATTAGACGATAATATTTGTTTAATTCCTTATCAGATATACTTCATGATATGTAATACTGAACCTTAATATTCAAGACATTGACTAAAAATATTAAAAAAAAAACATTTAAGCCCAATTAATTTGTGAAATCCTAGGTAACACTGTACTGATTATGGGCAGCCGTTATCTCTTAACATCAGGAGAGCGTCTTGCTCGTCTTCTACTTCAACACATAAAAAAAAAAATTAAGAAATTTATACAATTTTAGTGCTTAAGATATTATTACTACTAACACTAATACTGGGCTAAAGAGTCTTAACATCTTATGACTCTTGAGTAAGAAGCGTTGGTGCAGTGCTCCTATAATTTCACATCATTGTGAAATCCTAAGTAGCACTGTACTGATTATGGACAGCGTTATCTCTTAACATCAGGGGAGCGTCTTGCTCGTCTTCTACTTTTTTTATGTTAGAGACAGACAAACAAGCAAACGGCCCGCCTGATGGAGAACGGTTACCGTCGCCTATGGACGTCTGCAACGCCAGTGGCATTAGACTACTTCATCCTGCTACTACCTAGACCTACTCCTAGACTACTTACTTCATCTCATAAATAACATATTATTAAAATACCTTAGTAGAGGTACGCCCAATAGTCAGGGGTTACCATTAGCAGCCTCTTTAGCATAGTTTTTTTTTATACAACGAAGTAAGAAGACGAAAAAGACACTCTCCTGATGGTAAGAGATAACGCTGCCCATAACTAGTACCTACAGTGCTACCCAGTATTTTACAAACGTAAAATTCTGGGTGCACTGCGCTAACGCTTCTTACTTGAGAGTCATAAGATGTTAAGACTCTTCATCCCAGTAATTACACTAGCTACAGCACCCTCCTACCGAAGCACAGCAGTGTTTGCACATCACTGCTCAGGCGGTAGAATAACTGTACTGTTAGGTCATCCACCTAGTCGATCTCCTGCAAAGAAAGTATACTCCCGGTAAAAAAAACAGTATGTAATACTATACTTTACAGAAGGTAAAACCTTCGGGTGCAGTTAAGCACAATAATTAATGGATTTTGTAGTACATATACACATATTATTGTAAAATCATTAATTTTACTTGTTCTATTATTGTAAAGCCGATATCAGACAGATCTAAGATAATGAAGGCAATTTATCAAATATTTTCTGATTTGTTTGAATTGTTCGTATTTTGACTTCACTAATTATTACCATTCAATGGATCTAAACATTTTTGTTTGAAAAAGTTATCTATACTCATACAAACATAAACAATGATAATTATCATCATACTAACATTATAGTCCAGTAAAAGAAGAATAAATGTGGATCGAAAAGTCGAAAGCAGAAAAACTAACTTAGTAACTTTGTTCGGACTAGTTAGGAGATAAACATACTAAAAGTCCCCACCCCTCCGAGGTGAGCCCGAGGGGGGGGAGGCCGAAGAAGGTCCCATTTTTAGTCACCTCGGAGGGGTGGGGACTTTTAGTATGTTTATCTCCTTACTAGTCCAAACAAAGTTACTAAGTTAGTTTTTCTGCTTTCGACTTTTCGATCCACATACCCTTTTTGGGCACTCATTGACTGGGCTATTATAGGTAAAAGTTTATTATACACACACGTTTATTGTACATTATTTCTATTTAGAACACTTCTGCAGTGTCACAAGGAAACAGAAATCAGTATGTCTCATTTCCGAAAAAAGATAAAAAACTTTTTTTTTGATTAGATCTATCTTAGATCTTTCTCTCTTTAGATCTATGTGTTACGTCAGTTTTCATTTCCTAACCAAGCAAAATTTCAATAAAATTACGTTTTTATTTCATTTTAAAAAATTCGATATCGATTGTATTAAAAATACGAGCGATTTGTTATTATTTTTAGTCTAGGTAAAATAAAATAATACTTCAAATTATATACCTAGTTCCTTCGTTGTCTAGTTAAGATGAACTGCTATAATATATAGGGCTGTATCTGCTATGCAAGGCATTTCTATTAATGCCACTCTCATTGTCTTGTAAGTATCATACCCAGTGATGCATTCATTTCCCTTGTCGGGGGTTAACTGATTTCTCAATATACATTATGAATATTTCATTATGAAAACAAGATTGGCCTTTCATGAAAATTTACATACGACAAGAATAGCCTGCCCAGTAATTGAACGTAGAAATGCTACGGTTATCGTAGCAACGTCTACGAGCGTAGCAACCTCTACGAACAATACAACCTATTATAGTGCATTGCTACAAACGCTTCAATTTATTACGAAATTACTATTTGTACTGAATATTGTTCTACTGATGGGTAGAATGAAGTCATTGCATTGCACAAGACTAATATGCATACTGATATAGGTGACTTGTGCTAAAATCGTGCAACCTGGTTCATATGTTGGCTATTAAAAGCCATAGGTAACTATATGTTTGATCCTAAAATAATCTGACAAAAGTATAGAAACGTGTAGTCCTATTAAATTTCACATTTTATAAAGCACACACAAAATAAACGCTGTCAAAATATTAACAATCGGCTAACAACTATATGCTGTCTTTCATTTTAAAACTTGATTTGAATATAATATTATTATTATTATTTAAGTTCAGTTTAATCTTAGATTAGATTAGAAAATACTTTATTGTACAACACACAAAAATTAAATACATTACATACAGGGAATCATTGACAATTTATGAATGTACAAGAGGCGGTCTTATCGATTTCTACCAGACAGCCAATGAATGGGGAGAATTAATACAAAGATAAAAACACTTTGAGGATTAACGTACCTATTATTATAAACTAGCTGTGCCCAGCGGTTTTACCCGCTGTATTATATATAATATAATATCCTATGTGTTTTAGGTTCTAAGCTAACTCTATACTAAATTTCAGCTCAATCTGTTTCAATCTGTCTCAATTGATATTGAGCTTTTGAGTTTCAATAGGCTTATATTGTCTTACAAAACTGATAAGAGACAGTCATCACCGGCCTGTAGGCTGAAAGAGATCGCTTTAAGCGATAAGGCCGCCCATTGTAGACCAAATGGTTATATTTATATAGTTATGTGCAGTTAATATCTAAGTTTTAGTTAATATTAAGTCACATATTGTAAATTTCTTTATTTCTTGGTCACAATAAATAGTTTTTGTATTGTATTGTGATCAGCAAGGCTATTGGCTATCGCCGTAAAACACTAGGATCCATAGACAAACACACATATTACTTGCTTTAATCTCCTCATTTATATGAGAAAAATAACAAACGCAGTAATGTGCATTGAAGTGGACATCAATCTTAGTAGGTGTGAATTAGCCAATTGCCCTGCACATATACGTATATCATGCATTTAAATTTATAAATACATTTTTAAATCATAACACCCGTGTATTTTCCAATAAATTAAATTAAGCCCAAAGGCAAAAATTACTCTTAACAATTAGGTAAAAACGGTCGAGCGATTTAGGGTTAGAACTGAAATAACACGACATTCCGCAGAGGGTCGGACCGCCGACCTTTTTTGCAGAGATTTTAATTATTTTGTATGAGAACAAAAGAATTTAGAAACGCGTTAAGGTGCGTATACAACGCAGTTTACTTTTCTGTGGTCATATTAAATCATTATTTTTTTATTATGCAGGGTTATTTAGGACAAAAAATTAGGTAGCAGATAAACTGTATAACGAGATTGCTGTATAGTTTTAGAAATTAAAAAGTAAGTCTATTTTATCTGCTTATATATTTTGGACTATAAATAGAAATAAATTAGTTTCAAACGTCTCTACACTAAGATTTCATTGTAGATTATTGTACTGTTATAATACTGACACACAAGCAGATTCAGGAGGCCTTTATGCTGCAGTCTTTAAAATTGATATGAAGAGATCCGTAGATAAAGTTACCGACATAGCCCAGCGGATTAGCAAACTGAAGTGGCAATGGGCAGGCTATTTAGCACTTAGAACGGTGAAAGGTAGGTACTCGAGTGGAGATCACGGACTAGCAAATGCAGCGTAGGACATCCACCCATAAGGTTGACAGACGACCTTATAAAGGTCGCCGGAAGACGCTGGATGCAGGTCGCGTCCAACCGGTATATTTGGGGGTCCAGAATGGAGGCCTATGTTCAACAGTGGACATTCCAGGGCTGAGATGATGATGTTGATGATCCTTTGAATATTTTTTCGTCTAGTTTACAGTTATTACAACCACTGGATATATTTTGTGCCTTTTCAAAATTCACTGAAAACGTTGTATATTTTTTGTTCCTTTTTACCATACCTTGGTAAATAAATAAGGTAAATGCGGTGTGGGTGCGGCTTTAAAATAAAATAAAATGTTTATAAAACGGCAGCGCACCAGGAATGCGCCAGAAGGTTGTTTTAAAGGCTCCGTTACACTGTTTTGGACATAGTAATACAACTTTATTTTCGTATGCAGGGGCAGTAAAATCTTTGGCGAGAAATCCTAAGTAAATTACATTGTACAAGGTGCCGAAAGTGTGTATTGTACTTTTTGTAGGTATGTTTTTGGTAAAATATTTTAACTTTTTTTTGGGTTGTTATTAATAATGTCATCACTAATGAATTAAACATTTAACAACAACACAACTGTAATTAAAATTAGAACAACAAACAAAGCCAACAAAAAACAAAATTTGTTATCGGTCCATTAATACCGATAATAAGTTAAACAACAAAAATACCACTGACTAAAACCTCTTTCTTTTGAAAGTCGACTGATGAATAATAATCATTGGGGTTTATACTAACAAATACACATACATAACAGGTTACCCAACTTTGACGTCAAATCACAATAAAAATTTATAGGTTGTGTGGACAAATGCGAAATTTCATTTAAAAAATCATGTTTTTACACACGTTTTTATAACTTCAATAGATATACAGATAATTAGAGAGACACTTTAAAAATAAATTGGCGCATATAGCGCTAAATTGCAAGTAATTTTTCAGGCTATGCTGAAAACATAAAATTCGGTGATAGATTTAATATAAAAACTGTTAAGTCATAGTAAAATGTTTTGGATGTGATTTATTATTGAATAATGAAAGCACTCATGCAAAAAAGCTTTTAAAAATCTAAGTATATGTCATTGATAGGTTTAATTTTATATTTTTCCGTGCGAGAGGTATAATTAAGATACGAGTATATTATCTAGGTAATTTGCGAATCTATTACAGAAAATCTAAAAATATCTCATATTTTGTCACACGACTTTAAAAAGAAGGAGGTACTAAAGTTTTTGATATTTTTAAACGGCGGGTATTAATGAATTATACCCGCTCCACATTCACGCTCGTCTCATTTAGTCTTTTTTTAATACTAAAAAGGCCTTTTGATCACACCACTTTTCACCACATCCCACGTGATGGAAAGTGCAGACATGGTTGACGATGAATCGTGTAAGATGCCTTGAAAGGCAATTCACTCATGCCTTAAAGGTCGTCAAGTATTTTTCTTCAATCTTCGGCCCTGATCCACACAGTTTTTCAAATAATACTTCTTTTATACCGCAATTAAGTCAGTTTTATAAAGAACACGCCCTATCTCAGTCCCACAGCAACTAACATCACAATTTTATAATAAACTGCATTTTTTTTTAAACATCCGTGCATGTTCCATTTCACATTCCCGTTGGGAATTATCTGGAGCTGCCAGACAAAATAGTATAAGTTCGTTTTTTATTGTAATGTAACAACAGTTATAAAATAATTTATATGCGGACACAATATGCAACTAAATATATCTTTCGGACATTTTCTAAGCATTTATAATAATAATTTATTTATATTTTATTATTTACCATAACGCTAGGCATAGCTTAATCCTAAAGTAGCATTTCTACCAGTTCTTAATTCAATAATTATAATCACTAGAATATTTATTTAGTCCAATTTGATTTTGAAGTTTAAGCTTAACATTTCAATAAGGATTTTTACATAATCAAAAATATAATAATATTATGAACTAAGAATACTTGCGAATAAATATTACAAAAAAAATCTGAAAACCATGGGTCAATAGTTTTATGCATGTTTTGTAAGTAATAAAAATATAACTACGTGAAGTTCTTATCCCGTAGTGCAAACGGATCACACATTTATAATACATTACCTCACACATGCCACAATACTAAAGTGAAAAGTATTAAAACTTAATGTACCCCGTTCTGTCCCAAAGTCCTCCTGTATAGACTAATTTTGTGCAGCACAGAATGAAATGAGAATGCGATACCATCTGCGAGTTTCGTCACAACACGGAATTGGAATATCTCTGGTTTCAGGTTTAATAAAAGCCTGTTTATTTTAGATTTTCATAGAATTTCAAAATATTATCAAAACTCCATCTATTTTTCTAATTACACTTCATTTTAAAAATACATAACGGCTGTAATGACGTGTACGTCGTTCACTTCTTTGAGCTAAAACAACTGAGCCAATTGATCTGAAATATGGCACGTAGATAGATCCTCGAGTAACTCATTGCCTATTTTATAGCGGGAGGTTTAAATATAAAAGTTTTACCTATATTCAATAATGTCTAAAATTTGTGCTGCCAGTAATGCTTTTTTATTTGTAAAAATATACAATAACACTTTTTGATTTTTTTCATTTGCTTATATTTTTTTACTGTTCTTAATAAAATAACTATTTTTTATTTCGTATTGTTGTCACCGCCTACTGAACTATAATTGAGCTAAAATAAATCGCAAAGCCTTAAAAAACCAATAAACGTTCATAGCCGAGGATTTATAATAAATCTGCGACATCAAAATCTGGTTGTTGTGTGATCGCAAAATTTATTTCACTGGGATAATCTCAGATTTCTCAAAAAGAAGAATGTTCAAACAATGCGAATATGTTTTGATTCAATAAAAACTGAAACATAGCACCAAAGACGTGAAAAACTACTGGACTGAACTTGTTAAAAATAAATGAGGCACTCGAAATTTTCAATCCATGTTGTATGTACATTGTATGCACATACTACCGCTTGTACACTTCGATAAAACTATGAAACTATTATATAAGCACTTCCACTACAGTCATCTTCGGTAACTTTGAATCTTGGTCTAACTTTGAACGAGGTTGTAAAAATGGTTTATTATTTTTTACATGATTACGTTAAAGTATTTAAAATATTTTAAGGATCCGTTATACGCAGATTTTTATTAAAACAACTATGTTTATGTCTCCACGCAATAAATTAGTAAAAAATTAAACAACCTTGTTCAAAGTAAGACCAGAAAGTTCAAATTTATCCAAGACGACTGTATCTGTTCGAACGAAAATAATCGTGCAAGCTTTCATTATGTGCTTCACCCATTTTCACGAAACTATTTCTATTAGACAATTTTTTGTAAAGCCTATAAAATACTCGAATTGTACACCAAAAGGTTAGTAAGCCTTTTCCAATAAAGGTGGTATTTGTAAATATTTGAAATCTCAATTGAAACAAAGATAAGGCACGAGGCACACGTACACTAGACGTGATGTCTGGACAACATTTTATTTGGTTTTTCTGGTCAAAAAGTCTTTAGAAAAGAAACACAATTTATTTGCTATCGACTAGAGACGGCGTTGACACTTGCTTTCTTTAAATCTTTGCTTTAAAACATTTCTCTAACAGCTAAGTGTGCTTTAAAAAGAAATCCACGACTGTTTGTGATTTTTAACTTATTCGTCTCGACTAAGCGTAATAATTTAGTTTTTATATTATAACTTTAGCTGTGTCCAACGTTTTCACTAATAAAAAGTTCCAGCGCTTAGGCGTGAATAGGTGAGAGTAAAATATCTCCTTAGAAGAATAATAATATGCGGTATGCGGTTGTTTTTAGCCAACTTTGGGCCTGCTTCGTCGGAAAGAGTCGGTTGCCGCGCCGACACGTTCGGAAGTAAAATTGTGTGCATAAAACTTATTGGACCGGACCATTTACGAGACGCCTGATCATATCTTTTTTTTTATAGATTAAGTTAGTAAGATTAAGAAGCTTCAAAACACATTAAACAAAATAAGACAAATTGTGACTAGTCATTTTTTTTTACAAGGCTGTTACCTCAACAAGGAAACGCAATCTCGGCTTCATTACGGCCTTCTTATAATTAGGTCAGTCCAAATTATCATGAAAAAACTGTCGCACGAAATTAAGCGAACACGAGTGAAGGCAACTCAGATTGCCCAAACCGAACGTACAAGGGTCGGGTCCGAACCCAATTAATTCGACTGGGGGACGTATTCAGGACGAAGGGGGGCCTCTTAAGTCATGATAATAGATGTGTAGGAAATGATTTTATTTGAACGGATTGAACTTAAGGCTATTGTTGAAGGTCTTCACTCATAGTTGACTTCGTAACCTTTGAAAAGGGTTATGTTCTTATGTAAGAGTGAAGTTAAATGACAATGAGACTGGCAACTATCATTGAGACTATTAATTATGTCCAGTGGTGCTTTTAATAAGTGTGTTCAAAAGACTTCAACTTCATTGAATAAAGAAACTGAGTGGTTAGTCAAGAGTTTCATTACCTACAAGAATTTATTTATCACGTTTTGGTATTGAAATGTGTTTTAATGAAGTGGAAGAAAATATAAAAAGAAAACATACATATAAGGTGTGATAGATCATAATTAGGGCACAATATGTTATAATTTATTCATAGAAGAAATGCAATAACACCACTACCTACTTAGATGCTGAGCTGGCACCAATTCACGGCAATGTTATTTAGTTTACTTATGTTTCATAGTTTTTAGTCTAATAGTGTATCCTTATGTGTGTTATTTTTTATGTATGTATTTTGCCGTGAATAAAGTGTTTTCTATTCTATTCTATTCTATTCTACAACTAAAATAATTAATTATTTTTTCATTTACAAGAAGACTACACTCTCTATCTTTCCCATCTCAAAAACAACTAAAGATACTCGTAGGTATTAGATGATAGGTGTTTAGTTTTTAAGGTATTTTCATTTATATTTTAATTCATTTTGTTTAAAAGTAAATAAATTATTAGAAGATATATTTAAAATGTCGATTCTTACATTTTTATTATAGAAAATAATTGGCCCAAATGACCCTAACTACGTCCACATACATGATCCACCTTTCCACAAGGCATGTAAGTTTTTCGCCTCAACCTCGTGCTCAACGAAATTTAATCCGCCTCCGCTGACCACGTGTACTTATAACCTAGAGATTGGATTCACGCTCGATTTCTTCATAATATCAGCCCGTGATTTTGAATATTTTGTTCTCAAATTTGGTAATATTCGACCCTTTTGCGGTGAAAGATGGATGAGAAAGGTTTTGTTACATGGTATAACGATTAATAAATTATTTTGCATCGAATTTGGTTTAATTAAGTATTTTTGAATGTTGCGATCGTTTAATACTTGAAAATGTAATGAAATTTACAGATGTATATATACACTAGCTGACCCGCGCGCACTTCGTAGCGCGTGACAGTAAATTATTCATATATTAATGAATTTGATGCAGACCATTTAATTCGATTTCCAATTCCACGGAAAAGAGGGATTCAATTCACGGGTTTTCTGCGACTTAATGGGCGTAGAATTAGTAAAGGCTGGCAAACCTTGCCAATATGTAACTACGATCGAATCACCTACTATTCAAAATGTCTATTGGACGTTTCGCCTACGTTCATAATAACTATTGGTTGAAATCAATATTGGACGATTCGCCTACGGTTAACTCAGCTACGGTCGATTGAGCTATGGTTGATTAAACTATTGGACGATTTGCCTATTTTTGACCGAACTAACGGACGTTTCACGTATTTTTAGACCATGTTTCCGGCTGCTTGTCAGGTATGACAGCTAAAAAATACTTGTTTATAGTACAGAATTCAGAAACGTGTTGTTTTTGATACCTGAATGATTTCTATCTGTAGGTGCGCAGACAGCTTATTATGCCACTTTGCCATGATAAGGTAGATGAAAGAAGATGCCAAAATGCCTGAAGATGCCATGACACAGGATAAATAATTCAGTAATAAGAAAAATATCTGGCGCTTCGCCGGCCGCTGCCGCGGCACGCTCGCTTCGCTCGCTCGGCTCGCGCATTGTGGTCACTGTTCAAACCTAACCTAACCAACAGATTTCGGTTTGCCCTGAATACTGTACTAAAAACACGCGTAGCAAAGAATTTATAAACCGTAGGTGAGTCGTCCATAGTTGAATTAACCAATATATCAAATGAACATTGGCCGAATCGCCCATTAGTTCACATGCCCATAGTTTAATCAACCGCAGGCGAGTTGCACTGTAGGCGAGTCGTCCAATATGTGAAATGAACTTATGCGAATCGACCGTAGTTATATCGACCGTAGTTGAAACGACCGTAGGTATTATGAAACGTAACCCGTCCATGCGGGCAAAGCCTTGAGAATAAGCTAGTGACTGATGTATCTGTATAACGAACAGCCTCAACCGCTAGATGGATTGGGTTGAAATTTGGAACATAGAAAGGTTTCATGACGTAGACCACTGCTAAGAAAGGATTTTGCCGTGCGGGCAAAGCCGCGAGCATAAGCTAGTAAATAATATTATGAAACATTTTTTGTGAATAATACTTAGATTTCAGAGACGTCCTGGGATAAGTCCCAGAACTATCGTTATACCTATACCACAGTATAAATTAGAACGGCAATAAATTACCACTTACACATATAGTACATCAAGATTAAATACAGTAAACAAAAATATATCAAATTATCATTAAAATCAGAAAAACTAATAAAAATACGGAATAATAACAGCTTGATTCCGTACACTTACTCTTGACTCTTTTCCGCGTCATTTAATGGTGATCTCTTTACCGTGGGTAGACTTCCTCTGCAGGAGGTCGGCTAGTACCCCAACAGTGTCAGTTATTCTGCCGCCTGAACAGTGATGTGCAGACATTACTGTGCTTCGGTAGGAGGGCACTGTGGCTAGTGAAATTACTGGGCTGAAGAATCTTAACATTTTATGACTCAGCAGTGCACCCAGAATTTAACCTTCGTTAAATCCCAGCGTTATCTCTTACCATCAGGAGAGCATCTTGCTCATCTTCTTACATCGTTGTATAAAAAAAACTAAAATGAAATTTTCTGAAATAAAACTATCATATACCTACGTATTCAAACTATTTATTACAAGCTTTATATTACTTTCACCTGTCTGTTGTCTGTCTGTCTGTCTGTCTGTCTGTCTGTCTGTAATCAAATCTTGCAAGTTTAATTTGACCCACTTCCCGGTTTCCAATTAAGCTGAAAATTTGCAAGCGTGTGTAAATCGGATGACAATGCAATACTTTTATGACATCGAGCTGATCTGATGATGGAGCTGGAAGGTGGCCATAGGAACTCTGTCATTAAATAACGCAACCCCATCGAGTTTGGGTTCATTTGATTCGTCTTGACGAGTACTTTATGATGCAAGATGGTAAGAATAATTAAAGCTTGTTTTTTTAAAGTATTTTTATAATATATCTATCAAATTTCAGATATTATTAAGATATCTCATATCCGTCGAAATAACGTTAAATCCTTTCTTTTTTAATATTAGGTATTAAAAGTAGAATAAAAATAATATAAAAGACCGTGTAACGACGAAATTCGACTAAAATACAAATTCGCCTAATTATAATTTTAGTTTTAGCAATATAAAATGATATCGTGTAATAATGCTAACTTTAAATTACGTGGTTCCTGTTACCACCTTCCAGCTCCATCATCAGACCCTGGTTACTATATGCATAGTATCAAAGTACTCGTTAAGACGAATCAAATGAGCCCAAACTCGATAGGGTTTTGCCTTTTAATCACGGAATTCCTATGGCTACCTTCCAGCCCCATCATCAGATCCTGGTTACTATATAGTATCAAAGTACTCGTAAAGACGAATCAAAAGGACACAAACTCCATGAGGTTTTGTCTTTTGTTTACGCGGTTCCTATGACCACCTTTCAGCTCCATCATCAGACTTCAGATCACTTCCATGTCATAAAATTATTGCATTGTCATCCGATTCCCGGTATGCAAAATTTCAGCTCAATCGGGAACTGTGACTGATAGGTAGAGTGCTTTTCACGAAAGGAGTTCTTTTTGCGGGGCGCCACTATCGCAAATTTTAAAAGTTAGCATATTAAATAACTTTAGAATCTTCGATGTATCCTTCTGCAATCTTGTTACACTTCCAGCCACCATGGCGTTTAAGAACTGTAATATCAGCGCCTGAGTCAGCTAAGAGTGTTGCTGACGTCCGCCTCAGGCAATGCCCAGTGTAAAGATGGGAGTCCGGAAGCTGAAGAAATTTAGCAATCGTTTTTGGCATATCACCGATTTTATTGATGCCTATGGGCTGTTTTTTACTTTTTCCATTATCATAATGTAAGAAAAATCTTGAAGTTTTTGTATTAGCGGGTCGTAATGCCATATACTTGTCCACCACATTCACATATTCTTCACTAATGACGAATGATCTGTCGATTTTAGTCTTTGTGTTCAATAATTTTACTAATATTAATTTGTCCGAATGCTTTTCAACGTCGTTTACCTTAAGATTCAACAATTCATTTGAGCGGCACGCACCATTTATGCCAATAATTAATACAACCTGTAAAAAATAACAATAATTTAGTTTACTTATTTTTAGATAGGTACAGTTAGATAGGTTTTCTTTGAAATAAATTAGCTTTTGTATCAATTTACTTACTTTTAAAGCGAGGTATTTACTGTCTGGTGCTTCATTCAGAAATTTTTCTATTTCAAGCGCAGTAAAAACTTTTGACTTTTTAGCCCTGAATCCTTCTGATTTTCTTTTTAAAAATGCTATCAACTTATGATATTATGTGGCTATGTCAAGGTCACGTTTCGTTTTCAAGACAGCTTTTATCATAGAAAAAATGCTCCATAATGTACTGGATTTTCTTGTTTTAGATAGTTCCATGAAATATGATAGTATCACGGTCTCGGAATATGTTTTTGCTTTTTTTGAGAGGCGCCAATTATTGAAGGATTCGTACGCCTTTATATATTTCACTTTAGATTTTTCAGGCAAATAGCTGAACTCGGCATTCGAAACTTGTTCTTTCAACTCTTTTGGCGTAAGACAACTACCTTCATCACTGGGGTCACTCATTTCTTTGTAATTAAACAGACTATTAGATCACAAATAGAAATTTGCAAAAGTTTACAACTTAAGTTGAAAATATTTATTTGAATCTTTACCAAGAGGTTTAGAACCAAATGGAAAATGTGTTGTGAACACCACTGTCGCAAGAAAAATGACAACTATAAGTGCCATCTCACTTACCTCATACAAAAGAGAGAGACAAAGATGGCATTTATCGATGACGTCACAACGCATTCTCCATTTGACTGTAAACTCTAAACTTCTACATCCCGCCATTTTGTATTTTTTTATTTTTATTAAAAGAGTTGCGTTCGAAATTTGTGTGTGTGACATATTTATGAAAACAAATTGTAATAATATTTAAAAAAAAAAACTCACTTACGACTTATTATTATATAATAGTATTTTATTTAAAATATTATTGAAAAATACAATTTATAAACTTAAAATTCAATAAATAACATTAAAAATTATGTGCATCTCAGTTTAATAAAAATTGTACACAAATAAGTTTCAGAACACACCAACTTCTTCATAGCCAATAAAATTGTGTTCGAAATTCAAAAATCACTTTGCCTCTCTAGAGAGCAAAAACGGCTTTTGCTCACTGAAATCGATGACCAAAGACACTATTTTCGTGCGAGAGTGGTGAAAAATTATTTATGGCATGAAGTCCAGAATTTATCGAAAAAATTTAATTTAGTTCCGCAAAATTCCGCGGGACCTCATTCGTGAGAAGGACTCTACCACTGAGGTGTATACCTAAAATCATAGGCGGATCCAGGATTTGGTTTGGGGGGGGGGGGGGGGGGGGGGCAAGGTGCAGACGGGCAAAAATATTATAATTTTTATTACGAAAAGTGTATGTTTAGCTCGCTCTGAGCGGTTGAAAAAATTTAATCTTTACCATGAAATATATGTGCGAAATTCGTAACTCTACAATGCTTCTGGGGGTTCCTTGGCCTCCTGCCCCCCCCCCCCCCTAAATCCGCCTACTCGCTCTGAGCAGTAAGAAAGCTTAAACATCCTTTATAATATGTGCGCGAGCAGCTTGCTTAATGACTCGGGGGGGGGGGGGATTTAGGGGGGGGGCTTGGCCCCTTGCCCCCCCCCCCCCTAAATCCGCCTATGATTATCTATAACACAGATAAAAGGTTCTATAATAATCATTGCAAAATTTTACTAACATTATAAACGTGACAGTTTGTGTCTGGATGTATGCCTAAATGGGTGTGAACAGATTTTATGTCTGTGTGTCTCCGGATAACCAGTGATTTTTACAAAAGATCCCCCTAGATGGAGCGCCACAATCGCGTGATTTTTAGTTAAAATATCTACAGAATTTTAACAATTCATAATTTCTCATATTTAATTTCTCAATTAAATAGGTACATAATATTTAATTAATCTAACAAATAAAAAATATATAATAAATGAAGTATTCACAGTAATTATAAATCTATTATTTAGTTCCGCTAGGTTACGCGGGACTTCTTTTCTAAAACTGTTTGCAGAATAAACGATATTTCTTTTTCTTAGGACATTAGTTCCATTATTTTCCGTGGCGCTAGCTTGTATGAAAAATAATTTACTTTTACAATGAACTTTAAATGAATTTTTCTATTTATCTTCAGATGATTTTACATGTTTTAGAAATTAAAAATAAGCAGCAAAAAGATATTTATTACTGATATTTACACGCATCATGCGCACATTAGATTAGTTCCATTATTTATTTATTTATTTATTCATCACAACAATGTAGGTATTATCTAGGTCTTAGTGTAACATATTGTACATCTACATACCCTGTGAGGGCGCTGTTGAGAGTGCGAACATGCATTTATAAACAAAGAAAAATTAATAAAAATAATTTGATTAAAAAATATTGATTAAGTACACTGGTTAAACAAATAAAAATTGAAATGTCAGCTATATAATAAGAAGAAGTCATAAATATCAATTTATAAATATCAATTATAATAAAGCAAATATAATGTCATACTGGGTTGTTTGTCAAAATTTGTCAAAATTATTATACATGTCAAATCCAAAAATATTCAAAATTATTAGAATTTACTCAAAAAATAAAAATTAAAATAATTTATTATAATTAATATTTACATAGCTGCATCACACTATATATTATTATGTCTCTTTATCTATTACAAATACATAGGTATATCATATTATTATTTTAACTATTTGTTTGACTGCGAAATTTAATCATCCCTATCCATTAGATATTGCTCCACAGAATAATAGCATTTTTTAATAAGGTAAGCCTTCTTTCCGCTGGCGCTGATTCATATGAGAAATAAGTTACATTTACTAATTTAAATGAATTCTAATTAGTTTCCTGATGATTTTACATGGTTTAGAAATTAAAAATAAGGTGCAAAATGATACCTACCTATGTACAGACCCTGGCTACTATATAGCATCAAAGTACTCGTCAAGACGAATCAAATGAGCCCAAACTCGATGGGGTTTTTTCTTTTAATCACGGAGTTCCTATGGCCACCTTCCAGCTCCGTCATCGGACCCTGGTTACTATATAGTATCAAAGTACTCGTCAAGACGAATCAAATGAGCCCAAACTCGATGAAGTTTTGTCTTTTGATTACGCGGTTCCTATGACTACCTTTCTTGTTTATTAGCATTTTATATGCGAATCTTTAGATTGATATAACTCTTTTATTTATGAACCGATTTGACTAAAACCAACACTAAGTTTCAAGTAGAGAAAACTGCAACGTATTAGTGAAAATTTTATTCAAATCGGTGGTGTTGTTTAACCACACCAGTGACACAAACTATTTACAAATTTAGCCCAAATTAAAGGTTTCGTTTACAGGCACATCGATAGATGGCGTATTTTTAGTTTGTCGCACTTTTTGCTTTTTGATTTTTTTGAATTGAATTTACTTTATATTCTATTACTTTTACTTCGAAATTTTGATGTAAATTAGGGGCGATGTGTCCGATATAAATGATTATTATTTATTTTATTATATTATTTTACGTTTCCCTAGGAAAAATTGACAAAATGTTTTACGAATTAGATCGCGCAAGCGACTTTTTCGCGTCGTTTTGTTCATATGCGTATTTTCACAGTTCACTTTAGTAAAGGATCACAATGAATGGGGAGAAATTTCCATTCTTATTATATGTATGGATATTATATTTTTTTTATATTTTTTTATTATATATATTTTTTTTCTTTTTCTTGCAATCTCACCCAAGTGAGCATTAAGCAAGAGTTTGGTAGAGGACAAAACATGTCCTAAGTCGGGAGTGGTATGTGCCCAGTGGCCCAACCAGCTGATGTATATAATAATATACATATAATATAATGCGCAATATTAAATAAGTGTTAATTTAATGTTTTTTTTTGGTATTTTCCTAAAATCACTTAAAATCTATTTAAGACAGCAACAAAATCCGTTGCATAGTTTAAAAGATCTTATATTATAGAGACAGAAAGCGACTTTGCTACTATTTAGTTATTAAAATATAGAAGTGTCGCGGCCTAATTGAAGCAATTTTGTACTTTTTCTAATAAAATGAGATTTAGTATGAACAATGTAGGTATATGTAAATTGCGATGATAATCTAGGCCTAAAACGGTAAAGTTTTGTCAACAAAGTGCTCGAACACATTAAACCTGTCTAGACTAAACATAATGTCAGGTGTTTACGCTTCATTTTACAATTAGACCAACTTTTATTTTAGTAAGTGATGGACTTGGAATTTTTAAATGTTAAATTATAATATGAGCAGTGATGTGCAAACGTTACTGTGCTTCGGTAGGAGGGCACTGTAGCTAGTGAAATTACTGGGCTGAAGAGTTTTAACATCTTATGGCTCTCAAGTAAGAAGCGTTGGCGCAGTGCACCTAGAATTTTTATTTTGTTAAATCCTGGGTAGCACTGTTCTAATTATGGGCATCGTTATGTCTTACCATCAGGAGAGCGTCTTGCTCGTTTTCTTACTTCGTTGTATAAAAAAAACATGATTCGAAACGTTTACGTGGCTCGTAGCGTCATATTAGAGGCAGGTATAAAAATAGCTTGTGCAAAGTCACACGATGATTTTTCACACAACGAATTAAAGAGATGAGTAACACGCTCTTCTGATCGTAAAAAATAACTCGGCCCATAATATCAGTACAGTTCCACCATTGATCCAGAAAGGATTTCACAATGATGTTAAATTCTAGGTGCACCACGCCAATGGTTCTTACTCAAGAGCCATTAGATATTAAGACTCTTCAGTCCAGATATTTCACTAGCTACAATACCCACCCACCGAAGCACAGTAATGTTTGCTCATCACTACTCAGGCGGTAGAATAACTGAAAAGATTAGGTACATCTCCTGCCTTTATGTACCTGTGATTTCCTTTATTTACTTAGTAACCTGAGTAGTGTATCTTTGGAAAACCTATACATTAAACTTATTTTACTGCCATCAGTTCAAAAACCATGAATCCAAACGTCCACCAAATTGTCTCACGTCGCGTCCCGCCAATATGCGGCGCACCCATTCCAATTTCCTGTCAGTTTTCATAAACAACCGTTTGCCTGCTTTGGGAAAGCTAAGCTGTTCTTGACAATGGATTGTTATAGATTTCTCAAGCATATTGTTTTATTTCAAAGATGAAATAAATAGATATTTTATATATAACATATTACATAATAAAAATAAATAGCTTTATCCCCAGGCGTAGAGCCTACGTGTTGTTACAGGGTCTAAGCTACGTAAACACCAAATTTCTTATTAATCGGTCCAGCCGTTTTGATGTAAAGAGTTAACTAACACCTTTTTGCGTATCAAACTCGTACAATGAAGACTACTGACTAAGATATCTTAAATACTAAATAAACGATCAGCGGTCTTATTGCACTACTCTTATCCCAGTTTATAATAGAACAGAATAGAAAAAAACAGAATAGAATAGAAATAGGAAACAAAAAACTTAAAACCTAATTATAATCTAATTAGGTTTACCTGTTCTCTTGGCGAATAAACACCATCTTTTTCCGTTAACACATTATAACCGCAACGAAAACATTATAAGTAGTTCCATAAATATAATATTTTACATCTATATGATAACAACAATATTCCTTTATAGAATTTAGTGGAAGTCGGAGCGAAAGTCCAATATAAACCTGTCAAGTGCCGTCCTCATTTTTCCGCTGAATTGTTGAATATTTTAGCACATTTCTTTCGGTGCCATGATTTATTCAAAGCAAAAAACACTGGTACCCAAGACAGTGCGTTCTAGTTTCAATATAATTTTTTAATGTATTCTCGCAGTCTTGGGGTAGGCGTGTAGAAGTTATACAGGGTTATTTTGAAAACACCTGAAACCTTGCAGGACCAAGCAGCTTGCTATACTACATGTCATAAGTGACTTTTGATAATTTGTTAAATATAAATTTTATAAAAAAATCGATATAAAATTTTATATTCCATCTGAATGAGGTCGCGCAGCATGGACACGTCGTGGAGAGACTTGGGGAGGTCTTTGCCCAGCATTAGGGCAGACCAGACTAAAAAAAACATCGGAATGCGCTGTTTTGTATGAAAGTAAAATTTCAAAAGTCTCATTATAATATAATATTGTTGCTAATAATATTGACTGCCTGGTCCTGCGAGGTTGCAGGTGCTTTAAAAATTACCCTGTACCTATATTCATTTGAATTCAGAAAATGTTTTTGAAGGATTGTTGTTTACTAGCAGCTGCGCCTAGCGGTTTTCCCCGCAGAACTTATGTAGCCTATGTGTTATTCTAGGGTCTAAGCTATCTCTACACAAAATTTAAGCTCAATCGGTCCACCCGTTTAGGCGTGAAAGAGTAACATACATCCTGACATCCAGACATCCATTCTTACAAACTTTCACGTTTATAATATTATAAGCTGCGCTCAGCGGCTTTACCCGCAATACTGATGTAGCCTATGTGTTATTCCAGAGTCTAAGCTATCTCTATACAAAATTTCAGCTCAATCGGTTTACCCGTTTAGGCGTGAAAGAGTAACATTCATCCTGACATCCAGACATCCATTCTTACAAAATTTCACGTTTATAATATTATAAGCTGCGCTCAGCGGTTTTACCCGCAGTACTTATGTAGCCTATGTGTTATTCCAGGGTCTAAGCTATCTCTATACAAAATTTCAGCTCAATCGGTCTACCCGTTTAGGCGTGAAAGAGTAACAAACATCCTGACATTCAGACATCCATTCTTACAAACTTTTACGTTTATAATATTAGTAAGATGTAGAATTCGTGCTTAAATACGTTTTTTTTATTGGCAGGCAGATGCCGTCATGAAAGTAGTGCTTTGCCAGGTATTCATGCGCCAAGCAGTAATGTACTAAAGGGTAATGCTACCGGAAAAATTAAAGGACATAACGAAATTCAATAATTAACATCTCATAGACTCGGTGATTGGGATAATGCAGAACCGCGCTTTGAATTCGAAAACACTGAGTGGCACTGTTCTTGATATGGGAAATCAAGATGCTTATCAAAAAGGCACTTCATTTGTTCATCGTGTCTTTCATCGTCATAAACAAGTGAAATTTAAAAAAAAAAACTTTTTTAAAACAAGTTTTATTATTATTATCTAGCACCAAAGTACTCGTCAATACGAATCAAATGAGCCCAAACTCGATGGGTTTGCGTCGTTTGATTACGGAGTTCCTATGGCCACCTTCCAGCTCATGCTCCATGATCCAGATCAGCTCTATGTCATAAATATATTGCTTTGTCATCCGATTTACACATGCATGCAAAATTCAGCTAAATCGGAAACCGGGAAGTGGACCAAATTAAACTTGCAAGACTTGATTACAGACAGACAGACAGACAACAGACAGGTGAAAGTAAATAAAAGTTTGTAAAAAATACAAATGTCAAATGGCGGCTACACATCCAACCATTCGCATTTATAACATTGTAAGTAGATTTGCCTATAAGGAAGTAAGGATATTAACATCTTTTTACGTGCAGATATCAACTATGCCAAAATTAAACGCTTTTTCCTCCATCTCTCCATATTACCGAAGTACTTTCCCTTTACATTACCGTGGGAAACCCTATAAAAGAAACTTAGGTAAAGTTTAATCACCCAAAAGTCCCAAACAGGTAAAACAATAGGGACTTGCCATTGAGCCCTTTAAAATGGAGATGTCAAACGTGTACCTTTTTCGGGCGAAAAAGGAATCCGTTTGTGTTATGTTTTTTTTTTTTGCGAACATTCATTGCGTTGTGTTTCTAAACACTCCTCTATGCATGTGGCATTTATATATTTACACTAGCTTTTGCTCACGGCTTTGCCCGCGTGGCAAAATCCTTTCTTAGCGGAGGTCTACGTCATAAAGCCTATCAGTGTTCTAAATTTCAATCTAATCCATCCAGCGGTTTAGGCAGTGCGTTGATAGATCAGTCAGTCAGTCAATCAGCTACTCTTTCCTCTTATATATTTTATGATAATTATAAGTATTTTTACAGGAAAGTAATTTGTAACTGAATATCGCATCGTTTATTAAATGTTTTCTATATAGAAAGCCTTAAATGTTATATTCAATGTGTATGCGGAATGTGAATTTTTAATCATACCTGTTTATTTGTTTTTGAAAATTCAATTACTAATTGAACCTTTTCCCTTTTCCCATTTTTTTTTTTTTGATTAACCTAATCTTCCGCTAAAACTGTTTTTTGTATTAGAAGAAGCGCTCGATTACTCCTCTTTTGAATGCACTTAGGCATTCGGCGTGTCGCATTGCGTGCCCTTATTCCCTAGGGCACTTACCGAACCGATGACAAGACAGGTGACCACTGGAGACTTGGATATTTTAGCCCTTAATGCACCATAATAAGGTTTATAATAGAAAGTTTCGTCGCACCTTTTAAAGGTGCATATTTAAAGCATGAGTCACTTTATTTGCCGAATGTATGGGTGTGTATGCTTCTATTTTTGAACCTTATCTTTGGAACAAAACAATATTTTTCTTGAATTTACTTTTCGCGTACGCTGGCCCGCAACCGATTTAAATAAATGTTACCTTTTAAACATAAAATAATTTTCTTAATTATTGTTCTTCTCAAGACACCGAGACTAAGAAAAATTAAGAACAGGTAATTAGTAAAATATACAAAAAAATCAAAAATAAAGATTCCGACATTTACTAAAACTTTCCTAATTTTTCAAGAAGTCAGTTTAAAACAAACAAAACCTTATTTTTTACATATGTTAATAATAATAATAATTAATTTTTGGCTTTTCGTGACAAACTGCTGAACCTATTCTATTGCTTTGAATGAAATTAAAGAACTTACTTTTAAGCCGGTGAAACCGTGTTTGTAAATGAAGTAAATTAACTGTAACAAGATATTTCAAAATTTGTATTATGATTTTTTATATTTCTAATTTTATATTTTCTTAATCTAGCGTAAAATTTTTGAATTACAAAACAAAGTTTTAGATAAATTATTTAGAATCTAGAACATGCTAATTACGTGTAACTAACTGGAGCACAATTTTTAATTAGAACGTTGAAATGTAAGAGATATATTACGACGCAACATATTTTTTGAATTTTTTTTTTTCTTTATCCGTCTGTCCGTCTGCGGCTTTGCTGAGAAACTATAAGTCGAAAAAAGCTGTTATTATGCACAATTGCAAAAAAATAATTTAAAATTAATTAATTTAGGGTATCTTCCAAACATGTAAGATGGCTAATAAACTTTTTCGATTTAGAAAAAAATCAAGTTTGCATTTGAAAAAAATCAAGTTTAAAACGTTTTTGTTTTCGTAAAATAAAGCTAAAATTAACGAGGTGTGAATGTCCCCCTCAAAATTCAAAGTATTCACAAAAATATTAACGCATCAAACAAGATGGTACGTACACCCCATAAACTCCTCCATAATATAAAACTCTAATACAAAGATGTTATACTAAGATGGATATCGCGAGTGAATCAATTTTAGTCTACGTTGTAGGTACTCGTACATACAAAGTATATTTTGTATTTAGACGGTTTAACAGCAGGGGTACTTTTTACTTTTTTGCTCTTTTTCTCTTTACTCGAAAGTTGAGACTTCGTTCGAATGTGATTTGTCTTCGTCTCAAAGACAAATCACATTCTTCTTCTTAGTCTTGTGGTGCCATCTCCTATTTCCGAGGGTCGGCAATCATCATCGCTATCTTAACTTTTCACTTTATCACCGGCTGTGTCGAAGGGAAGAGGGGCAGTGGGCGCTCTCCTACAAGATGGACCTACACGACCCAGGACACTACAGGAGCCACCTTGTAAGTCTACATACAGATAACGCAAGACAGAAGAGTTTGGAGGAAACTGGTGGTGAAGACTACTCATCACAGTCACGTCCCTCAGTCATGAGGATACGACATAGAAGAATAAATCCTTGCATTTCTGTTTACAAGTAATTATGAAATTCTAGCTATTATTACAAAGGCAGATAAAAAGAGTGATTTTTACGGCACCAATCTGAATATTATATTCGTGTTCTAATACTACTTCACTCGTAATGAAAGGAACGAATGGCTAAAACCATTACAGACGTCATTTTCAAGGCATTTCGGGGGCTCCGAGTTTTGAACGAATATAAAAATTTGTTTAATGCTAGAGCTGGTGTGGTGTACATTGACTATTTAATATGCTTTGCAGAGAATGAATTTCTAAAGGAATATACATTTTTAAGAATTTCAGAAGCAAATGGAACTCTAAACGTGTATAATATCTATAGTACATGGGTACTACAGATGTCATGGGTAATAACCACGTTTGTTATATTTATATTTTATTTAGCACAACGATACCAACTTATAAATATTGCTAATCATTCACAATATTTAATGTGTATATAATAATGCGTTTGTAACTTTTTTACGCCAAAATTTATGAAAAACACACTAATATTACAAATGCGAAAGTTTGTGAGTGAGTGAGTGTGAAATGAAATGAAATGAAATTATTTATTTGCATTAAACGTTGTTACAATTTAGTTCAGGTGTAATTGAAAAATGGTCGTTCCAAACATTTAGTCAATTGTAATGACATGCAAATTACATAAAATGAGGTTAATTTTATTTTATAATTATTATTAAATTGAAAATATTAAATTTAGCTATATTATTTAATTATGTCAAAATTTACGTGATGTCTTATTATATAATATTATTCAAACAATAAATAAATAGATACTATATGTAATGCCAAACTTTCCATTGTTTTGTTTGTGATTTTGTGTATGTTTGTTACTTCTTAACGCCTAAACAGATGGATTGATTGAGCTGAAATTTGGCATAGAGATAGCTTAAACCCTGGAATATCACATAGGATACTACAGTATAACGGGCTAGTAAAAAATAAATATTCTTCTTTCCTATCTTCTTTTATCTTTCTTCTTTTCACTCAGTCAAAAGAGTTAAAAAAGGATAACTAGCTGCGAAGCTTCATAGAGAGCTTTTGTTTGCCTGGAATAGACCGCTATTAGCGATAAGTTGGTAAATTGATAGACATAATATTATAATACGAGTAGCATAGACTTAATTTATGTAATAAAATTTTAAGATCTTGAAATAAAATTGTGATGTCTCAATAAAGAGTTATCTAATCTAAGAGCTGAAAACCGAAATTAGTAACGTATTTTGGAGAGAAGGATTAAATGATTCAAAGAATCATTTAATTTTACTTTTGATTTTTTACAAAAAATGAAGTAACGATTACGTAAACTATAATAAATCACAACTTTTCTTAAAAGTCGAGAGCTGAAAAACTTCTAACTTTTATTTTCATAAATTCAGAAAAGTTGTAAAGATAGTAAATCTGTGATGTAAAGACGCCTACTACTCTAAATCATAGCAATTATGTTACAAATCAAAAAGTTCTTTGGTAACTTTTAATCCATTACTACTAAAAATAAAAGTTTTTTTTTTTATTTATATTTTAATTTAATAATATTGACCACAATTTCGACTGATCTTTAGGTACAATTTGACTAAAAATGAATGATAATAGCAGATTGAACTCAAAAGCCTTCCCTGGCTTCTCTAGGGAGCATCTTGTTGGCACACGATCATAATGACATTGGTAACACAGTTTTGTCTCGTGGTTAGTAACTAGCCACGGCCGGACTCTTTCACCTTATACCATAGCTATTAGCCGGGATGGTGATCCAGCCTGGACTCGGTGATCCAGAAAAGGATTTCACAGATGGCATGCGAAAAAATACACAAAGCGTTTACGAGTATTATACCTATGCCAAATTATAAAGCGCCCATACTCGTGGTGACATTTATTAGTGATCCGCCACTATCTTCCTAAAACATATTGATTCAAATAAATCTAAACAAAAATATCTTACTCATATTATAAACGTGAAAGATTGTAAGAATGGATATCTGGATGTGTGTTTGTTACTCTTTCATGCCTAAACGGGTGGACCGATTGAGCTGAAATTTGGTATACAGATAGCTTAGACCCTAAAATAACACATAGGCTATAGAAATGCGGGTAAACTAGTAAGTAATAATTTAAGTTTTAGATGCAAGGTTAGTTTTTAAGGTATTTTCATTTATGTTTTTCTTCTAAATAAATAATTTATAATAATTCATCTTAGAAAAAAAAACAAACATATTAATAGAAGTAAGATTCTCTTTGAATCTTACGCACTGTATTCCACGGTACTCTTATGACATCCTATAAAATCCCCTAACTAGTTAAGCTGAGTGCACAACGGATACGCATCAAGATACGAAAATGAAGTCATTTATGTCATTACGTATCGCATCTAGTGAATAAATGATGGTTATTGAACGTTACGTTTGATATCAAATAGGGAACTCAATGGGTTTACTATTGGGGATATTATGACCGATAACGCTGTTAAAGGAAAGTAAAGTTGTATAAGAAAAGTTTTTTATAATGTGATCGAATGAATATTAAGACTTGTATATAGCGCTATCTTGCGCTATATCACAATATTTAAATTATAAATTCGTAAAATAAACTTTTTGAAATTTTATTCTTAGAGAAATTTAGAGCAATTTTTTTCTTATTAAAAGTATAATTTCCACTTTGGGATATTCTTTTAAAAAAAATGTGGTTTATACTCCAACAGAACAGGTTACCCTACTTACACTGTCAGAGTCAAATCACCACTTCATCATCATCATCCACAGCCCTCTACATCCCACTGTTGGGCATAGGCCTCCTTCATGTTATGCCACTCAACCCTGTCCTGTGCCAATCTGGTCCATGTGTGACCCGCCACTTTTATCAAATCGTCCATCCATCTGGCTGCTGGACGACCGACACTGCGTTTGCCTGTCCTTGGCCACCATTCAGTCAATATCTTACTCCACCTGTCATCACCTCGCCTAGCCAGGTGGCCTGCCCAACTCCATTTGAGTCCCATTACCCTCGTTCCGGCATCTTGAACTTTTGTTCTCCGCCTAATTTCGATGTTTGGAACTCGATCTTGAAGTATGATGCCGAGCATGGCGCGCTCCATGGCTCTCTGTGCTACCTTGATGCGGTACACAGCCTCATGGTTCACAACTTATAGGTTGTCAATAGGTACGAAGTCCTATATTATGCCTCCACTTGGCATCCAGAGACACTCCTTTTGCCTAGTTTTGCAGCCCTATTTAAAATCAATTAATGAATTTAAATGAAAAAGCTGAGTTTAATACGTTATAAGGTACCAGAAGTGATTGAATATTATGTACTTACAACGCCTTTTTATTATAATTAAACCGATTAAAAATATTATGGCGTGTACTTGAACGGAGACTATAAGTATTGAATTAATATAACTAGCTGCGCCCATTGGTTTTACCCGCTGTATTGTAGTCTATGTGTTATTCCAGGGCCTAAGCTACCTCTATACGACATTTCAGCTCAAGCGGTCCACCCGTTTAGGCGTGAAAGAGTAACGAACATACATCCAGTCATCCATACATTTTCACAAACTTTCACGTTCATAATAATATTTTATTAATAGTAAGAAATAATTTGTTTATTTAGCCTACGTAAAAAAAATTACGAAGAAAAACAAGTAAACCCACATGTTGAGACTAGTACTCTACACAGTCCAGAATATTCATATGCACTCCCTCAGATTACTTGCGGCTGTAAACTCTTACAAGGTTCCAGCAAAATTGTACGACCAAGGGTTACAGAGTTACAGACTCGCCAAATAACAAATTTCATAAAACTTTTTATTTCTTTTGTAATAACTCCAAGTTATAATTATTGTCTGTCGAGTGAACAGAACATTTTTACAATTAAAAATAATGGCATTCTTATAAAGTCAAAGTTTGTGTCAAAGAATAATTTGTGTTTATGTTGGAATTGGGTCAATAAAGCTTGATTCACAAGACATTATAAAGTTACGTGTGGTTTTTTTTTATACAACGAAGTTAGAAGACGAGCAAGACGCTCTTCTGATGGTAAGATATAACGCTGCCCATAATTAGTACAGTGTTCCCTAGTGCACTGCGCCAACGCTTCTTACTTGAGAGTCATAAGATGTTAAGACTCTTCAGCCCAGTAATTTCACTAGCTACAGTGCCCTCCTACCGAAGCACAGTAATATTTGCACATCACTGCTCAAGCGGTAGAATAACTGGCACTGTTGGGGTACCCACCTAGTCGACCTCCTGCAAAGGAAGTCAATCCCCGGTTCTAGCGACAATCCTTTGGCAATGGCGGACAACGCGTAATATTCTTGTACATATATATTATTACTATTTAATAGTAGTTATATTAATATGTACACCATTAAATATTATATTATTGCTATTTAATAGTTTCTATTCTTTGGTGAAGGTAACCGCTCTCCAGCAGACGGCATCTAATAAGAGGCCATCAATTTATGAGGTAAGCAAGTATTCATACTACTTGTATTATAAGTTCATAGTTTTTAATTTTGTGTTATTTTGTGCTTTTGTGTTTGTTTGTATTTTGTGTTATTTTGTGTAATTTGTTGTAATAAATAATGTTACCATCTAGAATCTAAGTTTGGCAACTTTATCCAGTTTTTCATATTTATATTTTCCATTTTCATAGCTGTCAGCTTGTGTCACCAAAATGACCGCTCAACCTTTCCCATGTGAACCGTTCCTAATAATTTATTCTCATCGAAAGACTGTTATTATAATGAGAAATACTTGAATATATTTCGTTAGTTCTAATATAATTTTAGTTGACAAAATTCTTACAAGATTTATTTTTATCACAAAATTTTCGCAGATTATGGCTTTTAATTTTGTCAGCAGCAAAGTATTTTTTGCTTTCAAATTCGGAAATTGCAATTCCAAAATGGTTGATTGATTGCCTCTATTAGTGACCGATAGATCGGTTACTATGACAACCGCTAGACCTTTCCAACACAACCAACATAATCTGATCCGTGATTTAAGTTTCGCAATTATAGATATCCATCACTTTTGCGGTTCATTTAAGGCTGGTTAGTGCGAATGATTGGACATCATTATTGTTACTGTCATGATAGACTTTATGGTTTAGAGCATAAAGTTGAAATTCGAGTGTGTCATAGTTTAGTAGTTGGCATAAAGGGGGTTCTACACGTGTGTTGATTGGCTACGTTGACAGTTAGGAAGATAAACGATGTGTATCATTTGTCATTCTCGTCCCCTTGACGAGTTCTTGTGCACTCGTCCTATTAAATGCAGATTATAATGAGAAATTCGTACGTTGATTGATAGTGGAGACCGGCCGATGAATAGGCTTAGAGTAGTGTGAATTTAGCTTTATCAAACGGTAAATGATAGGGGCATACGCAGAGATTTTTTAGAGATTAAAGTTTTAAAATTATTTTTAAAAATTGCTTTTAACTAATTCAATAGCTTTCTTATAATACTGCAATAAATAAATAGTAAAAAGCTTTCTACTCTCTTCTCTTTTCTTAGCTTTCTTTTCTCTTTTTTTTCTTTATTTAGATTTTTTTTCTATTTGTTACTTCAAAGCTTTTATTAAAGTATGGTTCATACTTTTTGTTTTATCTAGATACTAATTAAGTAGGAAGGTGGATCTATTTGTCTTCCCAGTATATTTTCTTTAGCGTTAGCTACAAGATTTATCTTAGCTACAGAGAAACCATTCAACACTTATCAATAGCAGCCAAAAATAACATTAAAATACAAAAAATAAAAATAATATTCCCTGAACCGCAACAAAAAGTAAATAAATGAAACCGCATCAATCACTTAGCATTATTAAAGATATTCTCTCCAGGGATTGTTCTGTCAGTGGATAGCTTTGACACGACCCTTTGTGTTACATTGGAGCCCTTAGCCTTTAAAATGTACCTATAACTGTTGCGAGAGTGAAAGCTAGTTTTATTGGACCTCTAAGGCCTAATGTTATTGTAGATTAACCCACACAAACTAAATATTCAAATAGATTTTATTCGAAAGGTTATCTTTGTACAAATAACGCTAACACCTTGGACAGAAAAAGCAAATGCGCCGCTTATTTATTTGCACAAGTTTACTCTTTTACTGCAGTTGTCTCTATTAGTTAACACGCATTATGATATTTTAAACTAATCAGTCCATCCTGCCCCACTGCTAGACAATAAAACTTTCCACAACGTTTTCAGTCTTCATATTATTATTTTTGTATAGCACACTAAACAAGCGTTTGACAGCCGACCTATTGGTAAGTGACGATGCAGTCTAAGTTGTAGCACGCTTGTTCAGTAAGAACCTATTCACTCTTGATTTGAACAAACCCACGTTATAGCATTCGGGAAACACTGACGACGGTAGGGAGTTCCATAGCTTCGCCGTTTGCCGTTATGTCTCTCTACCGTGTCACCCCAGGATACAGCTGAGCCGGTCTGGTTATCTTTTTATGGTGTTCTTCTAATAATAACAGCCGAGACCCGCTTAAGAGTCTCGGCTGCAATTGTAATTAGAAGAATTTCTCAACAAAGAGCTCAGTGATTATCACTTTTTTCATTCGCACCACAGAACGCCTATAATGATATTTGCAGCAGCGACTGTAATGGTCACAATAAATGTGAGGTCTTGCAGAATCCGACACTCGATTAGTCTGAGTGAAATCATGATATTTTCATAATAAAGGTGTAACATTACCTTCAGCCAACGTAAAACCTAACATTCCCTGTTTATTTATTACAGTAGATTAGTGTTACATCCCATCTACCTTGTATGTCGCATAGTAGGCAACTAAACAAAGACAGCGTGTAAACACGACGCTTATTATCGAGGAGGCGGCGAGGCAGCAGCCCGTGAAATTATGCCCCGAGCGGCGGTGTTGCACCCTTATGTTGTAGACTGTGGTCTGAGCTATAAGAGATAGAGAGTAATTCACTAATATTTGCATAAGTCTCACCAGAAATCATTCTTAGGGAATTCTGTACGTTTTTATAATAAAATCCCTGGGGAAATAACGGAGCTCACAGAAGGTAAATTTAAAAGCCATGGTTAAAGCCTTATTACAAAGAAAGCATAATATTATAAAATAAGCCAATACATGGAAGACAAAGATGCCTGAAAACCTCTGCATGATAAATCAGCTGGTGCCCCTCAAACGCACTATAAATTATGTAAACAACAAGACACAAAAAGATCAACACCAAGATAACACTGTAAAAACATATTTAAAAAAATGCAATCCTTATGAGTTTTTTGCTCGTTCTTCTCATAGAGGTGCTTTGCAAACGAGCGGTAGAGTGAGTAAAAAAATAGAAAAAATGTAAAATTAACTTGCAAAAGTGTTCCAATGTAGCCTATTAAAATAAATAAATTTTGAGTTTAGAGTTTGAGAATAAGTAAGAAGTTATAAGAGTTTTTCTCCCTGCGTAACTCTTTTATAATCTGGGCATTACAATGTTCCGAAACGCCCCTTAGACTTTCGGTCTCCGTTCTCACTTACCACATAATATTAGAAACCTTTGAGAACCTTGGTGACCTGAACGGCGACTAACAGCATAATAAGCATAAGATGGATACAGACTCGTTCAAAATCTTACTTAAAACGTCGGTGTGTGAGTTAATCCCACTGAGATTTTAGATTAGAAAATCTGCAAAAAAAATGGTTAATGGAGAACATAAATAAGGAAGTGTGCAAGGATTTTTATATATCTACTGGTAGCCAAAGAAAGTATTTCTGATACTAAGCGTAGTTAATTTGGAATGTCTATCTCTGTCTGTGTGTACTTCCTATTGTCTTAAAAGATTGATTAAAAATAATTATCTAATAGGATTCCTTTACACCATCTTTCGATTAACAGATTGTTAAAATCTTAAAAGAGTACTTTTACCTCTACTATAAAAAAAGTTAAAACGCTCGTCTCTTATAGCTTGCTATCCTAAAATATTGCAACAGGGGAATTAAGGGGCCATAGGGAACAGGGAACCTACCTGTCCTTACTTATGTTACTTGGGCCGGCAGGAATGTTAATTCAGACATTTTTGACACTGACCAGAATTCTAAATTCAAATTACAACCCGGAACATTCCAATTCACAATTAGAATTTCGGATAAGTTCCAGATAAGGCTTAATTAAATTTAACAATGGCCTCTTGCGAATTATTTTATGTGGTGAACATGCCATATCGGGGACCTTATTCTGTGTGAAATGAAACGGGTTTATCACAATTTGATATTTTAAAATGAGAATTACGATTTGTGGAACGATTTAATTTTCATATTTTCACTATATGAAAATAAACGTTACATTTTACTTTTTTTTATTAAATATTTTGTCTATAACAAGGGGTAAAAAATAAAGTTAAATTTTACTAGGTAAAAAATAAATCAAAACTCTGAACAGAGACTTCCTTTGCCGGTTATTCTACTGCCTGAGCAGTGATGTGCAAACATTACTGTGCTTCGGTAGGAGAGCACTGTAGCTAGTAAAATTACTTGGCTGAAGAGTCTTAACATCTTATGACTCTCAAGTAAGAAGCGCTGGCGCAGTGCACCCAGCATTTTACCTTTGTAAAATCCTGGGTAGCACTGCTGTACTACTAATTATGGGCAGCGTTTCTCCTACCATCCGGAGAGCGTCTTGCTCGTCTTCTTACTTCTTACTTAATTCTATAAATAACAACGGAACCGATATTGTTGATATATATGGTCATATGGTGTGAGATGTAAGTCTAAATAAATACAGGCGACCAACGAGCTAAAATACTGTATACACTTTATTTATCAAATGTTTAACAGTATTAATATAAAAGTTATTGTTATTATGTATGATTGATATTAAGAAAGATTCCTTATGTCCACACAGAAGAGATTTTTCATAATATAGGGTTCTTCTTATGTAAGCCCAAGCTAGTCATATATTTTTATTAATTCTATAAAATTGTGCTTATAAAACGTTATTAGAGAGATCGTAATGTTCATTTAGACTCATTCCAAGAATATTTTTCCAAAATAAACGAGAGGGCACTAAAATAAACCTGTGTTTATTTACAGAGTTCAAATTGAACAAAGGAAAAGTTGCGCTTATAAAAGTATACCTAATTATAAAAATATTCAGGTATTCTTTACACAGTGGCACAACAGTGCTTAATAATTGCATTTTAAATTTGTTCTTGGTGCCCTTTTGTCCTACAGGGCGTGCATTTTGCTTTTCGCGCTGTTTTTAATTACCTACCTTAGTTACTTTATTCTGTTAAATTCAGATAAGAGAGTAATTAAAGTGTTAAATATTATATTAAGGGTCAGGTTGGAATTTAATTTGCCTTCGAGGATTTTTTTTATATTTTAAGATACGCAGCAGACTAGACGGCTTGTCTGGAACCTTTACCGTCACTTTTAGAGATATTTGCAGCGCGGTAGTGGGTTAATTGAGTATACGGAATAAATTCCTCCCTGGCTTCACTGAACGTGGAATAAAATGTTTGTAGTCGTAGTCAATAGGGTATACAAAAATTGCTAAATATATCCAATAAAATTTATGTTCCAACTCAGAATATGGCACATAACACAGTCCTAAAAATATATTGTTTGTGTGGCTTCTGGTATTTTGCATTTAAGTTACTTAAATCATATTATGTAATTCACATTGTTTACATTAAAAGTTATTATTTATTTATTAAATTGGTAACGTATTTACTGACGCAATAATATAATACTTTCCAATCAAATAACTAAGTCCTATTATAAAAAAAGTAAAATATATTTTCCCCAAAAGTAAGACGTTGAAAAGTATATCGCATATTCGCAGATGCTTACGAGCAGCCAACAATTCGCAAAATGTGAAAATGCTCAAAATGAAGGTGCTTAGAGTGTCACCGTTGACATACGTAAGCTCTCCCCCGGGGCAATTCTTAATGCTTTTATATTATTCCTTATTTACTCAAGGTTCAGGAATTTGGGACTAAATTGTAAATACATTTAAGGCACACAACAAAAAATACAGAAGATTGCCTTTGCACTTGAAGAGATCACGTACACATATAAAGATGAGTGTATTTATGAGGAATCTCGATGCAAATCAATGGGTGCTCACGTACGAGGAGGATGTGTGATATTATAGGGATGCGACCTTTAAGACAGTTGATTGGATTTCTTGAATACGAAATGTGAAAACGCTCAAAATGAAGGTGGTTAGAGTGTCACCGTTGACATACGTAAGCTCTCCCCCGGGGCAATTCTTAATGCTTTTATATTCCTTATTTACTCAAGGTTCAGGAACTTGGGACTAAATTGTAAATACATTTAAGGCGAACAACAAAAAATACAGAAGATTGCCTTTGCACTTTAAGATAACACGTACACATACAAAGATGAGTGTCTTTATGAGGAATCTCAATGCAAATCAATGCTTACCTGCCTGCAATATATTTTAAATGACGAAAGTTTGAATACTTAAAAATACGATTTTCAAGTCTGTCTGTGTGTGTGCCTAATGATATAATTGTGAAAAATAAATTTAATTATCAAATCAATTAATAAATTGTAATGTCATAACCTTTCTTTCTTTTTAAACAGTTATTTAACAATAGACTGATACTTGATGTTCTGATGAATATTCTGTACGTTTCTATGTAACTTCTAGTTAATTACTGCATTATAATACAATACAATAAATCTCTATTGCAAACCTGGTTACCAGAAATTGTTTCATAAGGAGACAATACACACATAAAGCTAAAAGTATACATACAATCGGCGGTCTCATCGCAATGAGCGATCTTTATGCGATAATTATAATATATAAAATAAATAAAATAGTATATGAATAAAAAATTATTATATCACATTCTCTTCTGTTTAGACGTGATCCAAATTGATACTGTGGTGAAAGTAAGTATGGGTCAATAAGAAGACGTATGCGTAAGTAAGAAATCTACAAGACTCATCCTTCTGCCTACATTACTTTTTATACCTAGAGTTACGTACGTTTTACCGATTTTAATCAGTATGCGATTTAAGAGGCCAGCTATTAATGTTCCCTTATCACGAGTAGGTACAATTTTTAGGATCAGATTAGTTGGGATTTAGTGTGCACTTGCCGTAATATAAATGTGTGTAAAGGTATTTTAATTTTATTTATGAAATTTATTCATACAAGTAACTATGGCATAAATTGTTATTTATTCTATAAAAGTATTTCCTGTTTTTTCCTGGTTGTTCTGCAGTATTATGTATGTTTATTCAATAAAGTTACTGTTCAGTAATTGTTTCCTGCTATTCTAGCTTACATATACCAAATTTCAGCTCAATCGGTGCATCCGTTTCTATATGAATTTAATAATTACATAAGTCAATACTTTAGCATTTATAATATTCGAAGAATACTAGAAAACTTTGATTAACTTCGCGTCGAACGTATTTGCTTCAAACGACATTTTTTTCCAATTTATAAAAAGATTAAATGGAAGTAGGAATAATGAAAAGAATATAGGAAAAATAAGCTCACTACTAGTCGTAGTTACTTTATCGAATTTTCCAAAGTTTCAATACAATTCCATGTTTATCTACAAGTAAATAACAACAACTGTTCTTGTAAATATTACTCTAACATTAAGTTTCTTTTAGCAGTACACGTAACAATGAATGAGCACCCCATTAAAATAATACAATTCAATTTAAAATAAATTACATCAACACAAACAAAATCTCGAAACAAAATGCAAAAATATACAATTTAATTAAGAATCATTTAAATTCGTCGTCTCACATTACTTATGCACCCCTAAATCATACATATTACAAGATCAAACACGCTGTATATGCAACCCTCTTGTGAGCACCCTGTATACGTGCAGTGGCTCGCGAGCCCCTAACAATGAGCAATCAATGGCTAAATTAAACAACTGCCATTTACTAGTGTTTGTAAAGATCACTGGAAGTGGTAAGGGGTAGAGAATGGCTGGGAAAATGAGCGTGGTTGGTCAGAACAAAAGAAAAAGAACACTTGAATGTCATCATCAAATTTAAAAGACTCAAATTCTGCAAAGTTTATTTAAAGTAATATCTAGTTCTTATATTATTCTATCTTATTTTCAAATTTACTGGTATTTTGGCATCACAATCCTTGTTATAACACTAACAATTTTAATTATTTTAGATTTAAACCTCGGTTCCGTGCATGTCCCGGGTCTTGATTGCATCTTTCCGCGCAAACCAAGCCGTTGCGTGGCACATCTTAATTTGACTTAATACTGTATTCTTCTTCTTCTTGGTCGTAGCCTCATGACTGAGAGATGTGATCATGGTGTTTCATCAGCTTCGACACGAGTTCCTTCCCTCTATGCTGGTCCTGCGCCATTTGGATTGACGCTTGTAGGGTGACTCCCATAGAATATTGGGTTACATGCGTCCATCGCGTGAATGAGTGCTCTCTACCTCTCTTCCCTTCGACACTGCCAGTAATGATAAGTCACTCCAGACTGTCTGGGTACCGTCTGACGGTGTGTCCGAAGAATTCGAGGACTCTCTGCATGCAAATTGTTGAAACCCTGGTTTTAATATTCAGCTCTCTGAGGATTGACTCGTTTGTGTAACGTTCCGTCCACGATATTCTTAACATTCTGCGTCAGCACCACATTTCGAACGCGTCAACCCTCGATTGTTCTCGAGACTTTAAAGTCCAAGTTTCCGAAGCATACAGGAAGATTGAGAAGATAAGAGTCCAATGCATTACTGTTCATCATTATAATATCACTTCTAGAAATAGTAACTCTTTGTCAAACTCCCCTTGTTTACTCAGCGTGAAGATGCTCCACTGAGTGATCGGCTTATTTCGGTGCGGATAATTAAAGCGTACGCACAAAGGAAATAGACACGTTCAGACGCCTACATTACATGAATGGGAGGCTATGGGACAGTGATAAATTGACTTGTTAGTTCATAATATCATAGTGTTAGTTCAGAACTCAGAATGATTAGTTCGGAGCGTTTACTTGGAATTCTCATGATATTATAATATATCTGTTTGCGTGGAGTTGGTGCTAATGCGTTATACTGTGAAAACCAGCGGTAGACTTCCTTTGCAGGAGGTTGTCTAGGTGGATACCCCAACAGAGCCAGTTATTGTGTGAAATCCTAAGCAGTACCGTACTGATTATGGGCAGCGTTATCTCTTAACATCAGGAGAGCATCTTGCTTGTCTTTTACTTCATCACATTAAAAAAAACTGCGGGAGGTTTTTGACCACCAGTGGGACATCTCTACTTAACCGTAGATCTGCCTGCTTCTGAGCTTAGGAACGGAATCCAGGGGCCACACCAAAATATTTACAAAAAAAACTTAAAATATCGGTGAACCAATTCTGGTGTTCGAAAGAAAACCTAGTGACTCGAGTTTTAATGATAAATATTATTAACGTATTTATAATATGCAAAAATAAAAAATTATAGACTTCTCGGTAAGAGCTCAATAATGCATCATATTACTTTTCTGAGAAAACATTGTTATATCAATATTTGTAAAGGCAGAAAATAAACGAGCATGCGATTTCCCTACTAAGAAATACACTGTGTAATCAAACACTTTGAAGCGAATGTTGCAAAAACTTAAAAGCTTTACAATATCTCTGCTATTTTTTATTTTATTCATAAACTAAAAATATCGTATCTAGATAGATAGATAATGCTTTATTGTACACCACACAAAAATAAATACAAGTAGAAAATTATTGACAGAAATATAAAAAAATAACGTGTCGTAACGTATCGTACGTAACGTATTTAATATTTTTTAACTAGAATTTTTTTAAGATGCCGAGAAAAAATGCAGTACTTATAATAATACCCTCCCATCGAGGGTATACGAGGGATAACCCTCGTATACCTAGTAAGACTAGTATTCCTGCATCTCATTGACAATAAGCGTACAATGTACTGAGACTCCACTCACGAACCGTATCCGACTCATGACTTGGCAACATTCACTTCAAAGTGGTTACACAGTGTATTTTCTAATAGGGAAAGTGAGGAGTCCCATAATAATTTATATTATTATGGGACTCCCCGAGCAAGACAACTGGATGGGTACACCCACTAAAACAATTCGGTAGCACTCCCGCATCGTCTTTGTGACGGAGGACTGGGAATACTAGTCTTACTAGTCTGTAAATACTAGTAAGATTTTTTTAAATCTTGTTTTTTTACATCTTTATTGTAAAGGCAGAAATTAAATACAAGTATGCAATTTCCCTACTAGAAAATACACTGTGTAACCACTTTGAAGTGAATGTTGCCAAGTCATGAGTCGGATACGGTTCGTGAGTGGAGTCTCAGTACATTGTACGCTTATTGTCAATGAGATGCAGGAATCGCTCTATTTGGAAGGGTTACAAATTACAATTACACACGAGTTGTAATTGAGACTGTGGAAACATGACTCAAAATGTACAGATCATTGAAGTATATTATACTAGCTGCGCCAAGCGAATTGCCCCACTGTACTGAAGCTTATGTGTTATTCCAGAGTCTAAGCTATATCTAACCAAATTTCAGCTCAATCAGTCCACCCGTTTAGGTTTTAAAACAATTAATACTTTTATAACATTAGTACGAGTAGGATAGAACACACGCACGTGTTTCACTCCTAAAAGCATTCCTCTTGAATAACTCTATAAAATGTAGGTATGTAGAATATAATATTATATTGTTGAAACCTGCATTAAGTAATTAACAATCTTATGTAATAGAAACAGATAAATTCAATCCATAATTTCAGAATGAAAAAAAGAAATTTGAGATGAAGATATTATGTGCTCGACAAAAAAAAAAAAAGTTTTCATCCCACTATTTCGGAAAGTGTATTTTTACTCATCGATATCTGACTGGAAAAGTCCATTTTATCCTCTAGAGAAATTCAAATTTACTTTACCCTCTAGAGACAAAAACATAATTAAACCTATTTACTTCCACCTCTATGGTACCGAAATAAGCGTACAACTTTTTTAAATTTGTTAAAAACTCGGTAAGAACCTCTTTAGTAAACTTTTGTTTTTTTTTATTTGCTTTGGGCGCACCATCAGCCTTACCAGTAAGTTACTTTTGTAACATATTACGTTTCTTTTGAACTATATTTACGTTAGTTGTTTAGATATAAGTCACATTTCGAGGCAATAATGTTTTTAATGAATTATAATTTAAAGTACTGTAATAGTAAATAATAGTTGAGTTAATTTAGCAGAGTTAATAGAATAAGCCAATTTTTTTATAACTTTATTTAGTTAGTAGCAAGATTTTTTCTAAGTATTACTTTCCCGGGGCACGCGGGCATCAACGGTAATGAACTTGCCGACGAGCTCGCGCGCGCTGGGGCAGAAGGTACTCAGTTTGGCCCTGAGCCTTTTTGTGGCATACCTAAAAGCCTAGCTCAGAGAACACTACAAAAATTTTGCCGTGAGGAGTCGATCAAACTGTGGGAAGACTCTCAAGGCATGAGGCACTCAAAGCTACTCATAAAAGCCTATGATACCAGGTTCAACAACCAAATCCTAGCGCTAAGTAGAGGAAATCTACGCATCATAACCAGAGCCCTGACTGGACACTGTCGCCTTAACAAGCACATGTCCAAACTAGGGCTATGCGACACTCAAACCTGCAGATTCTGTAATGAGGCAGATGAAACGCCTCTTCATCTGCTGGGGGATTGTGGAGCACTGATGCGTAACCGTAGCTCTATTTTGGGACAGCACCTGCTCAGCCCGAATGAGCTTAGAGAGATGATCCCTAGGAAAATCCTGCAGTTTCTAGAAGCTGCTATGGTCTGTGGTGAACTCTAGCGCCGCGCCTAGGGTCTATCTCACCATAATAAGCGGCGATCACAATAGGCCAATAATGGCCGCAGTGATATAATAGCCGCACAAAATAAATAAAATAAAAAAAAAGTATTACTTTTTATTAACTTTTTTATTAACGATTTCTCACTGTAATAAACTGAAAATGAGGAAATAATCACTAAAACGAATAGGTAGAGTACTTTTCACGAAAGGAGACCTTTTTGCGGGACGCCACTATCGCACATTTTAAAAGTTTAAATACCTTTAACTTTTTAACGCCTCATAATTTCTCATATTTAATTTCTAAATCAAAAAGGTATTTATTTTATGTAACAAATAAAAATGATTTAAAATATGAAGTCCAATAATAATAGAATAAAAAATTAGTTCCGCTAAATTCCGTGGGACCTCTTTCGTGAAAAGGACTCTAAGTAAGCGTACCTACGTAAATTAAAATTGAATACTGGTTATTTTTGAAGATAGTGCACTGGCAACACTGTGCGCATCCATGGTGAGAATAATTAAGAAAAAACTTTTAGCATTGAGTTATTTCCTCGCTGAGGGGGGATGAAAAATTATGTGTCACACTCGAGTGCAAAGATTTTTGACCTTGTACTCTTTTAATTCCCTCGCTAACGCTCAGGATTCTAATTATTAAATCACTCGCTACGCTCGTGATTTAATTTTAGAATCCTTCGCTTGCTCGGTCATACAAACTGAGCACGCGGTAAAAAAGCAACTTTGCACTCTTGTATAACAAATAACGTGATTCACATTAACGTGATAATAATAATAACGTGATTCGTACTTTTATATTAAGACCTGGTATCATATTAAAAAGACGCAATTTTAATAAGTTAACTTTTTTGTTTTTCAAAAGCAAAAAATTATGATACAATCAGTAGCTCAATCTCATGTTACCTAGACACAAATTTAACAGAATATTCTCTACATTCAAAAAGGAACACAATTATCGTGAAATTCGAATTAAACTCCAATTCCGTTCATTTTCAGTCCCAACGAGTGCATCCACAAAATCCATAAAACGTAATATTCACAATATCCTTGAATTTTACGACGCTGTTACATAAAACAGAATGTAATGCACAATGCGGAACTGCATCACATGTCTGCGTCCAATAAAAGTAGGAAACGTATGTTTTATAAACTTAACTACAACGTTACTTAACAATGTAGAGACAAAGTAACTTTCGCTTGTTAAGGCAGCTTAAATTTATCGACCGAGCGAAGCGAGGTCTTAGAGTCGAAAGCCGCGAAAAGCCTGCGTTTGGACCAGTTTAACGGTTGACCTCTGGAGCTTAAGTTTGATCGACGTTTTCTTGAAAACGGTTAATCCAAATTAAATGAAATTTTACACACAAGTTAAGAAAGTTAATTGGATAATTTTAGTGAAAAAAATAGCTAAATAGGTTCCAGGGTTGCAGAGATATAGGTGACTTAAAGTCTTTACGATAGGTCTGACGATTATTCCAAAACTGGAGCGCTGATAATTTTTTTTCTAACATATACACATTTTTTATAAGCGACACAAATATATTAGCCAAAGTGTATGTTTGTATGTATGTTTGTTACGCGATAACTGCAAAACCAATGGTCCAATCTTCATGAAACTTTGCAAACGCGTAATATAAATCCATAGAATTTTTAAGTTCGAACATGAGCCAAATCGGTCGAAGGGTTCTAGAGTTAAAGAGATTGCTTTATTACAATGAAACCGATGATCCAGTCTTGATAAAACTTTTTAAACAGGTAGTATAAACTAAAAGAATTCTCACATCCAAAAATGAGCCAAATCGGTGCAATGGTTGTAGAGTTATAGAGAATACAAAATTACAATGTTTATCGATTGTAATATTATGAGAGCTGCAGGGATATTCAATTATCCGTCAGGAAACCGAACCAAAGACCGAATTGTCAAAAATCGATACGACGTGATACGTCATTTCATACGGATAAGTAAATAGCCATGTTGACACTCAAAATATTATGAATTTAAATGATCGTGCGGGTGCAGGATATGTTCATAGTTTTTATTCGATACGTCAAGTTTGATATTAATATTATTCTCGTATAGATCCTACCAGTAGAAGTTAGAAGCAGGTACTTAATTTACTTATTTTCAAGTTTGCATAATACGAGTAATATAATATTATATACATAATTATTTGCCCTAAATTTAGGCATTATTTTTAGTATTAATATATTTTTAGTATAATATACTTTCTATATTTATGAATCAAACTCAAACCCATTTTTTTATTCAAATAGGCTACAGTGCTTCACTTTTGAAAGTAAATTTTACAATTATTTAGATTTTAGTATTTTAAGACTCTACTGCTCGTTCGAAAAGCATATCTATGAGAAGAACGAGCAAGAAACTTATTGGGATTGTTATTTATGTGTTTATCACATATTATTATGCCATTAAAACCATCATCCACTCTAACATCTCCAAACATCCCTGTCGCTCAGTAGTATCGAGACAGCGCCAAAAGCATTGTAGATACATCTTGAAAACCTGCGAGCCTAGATGTAACGCGTGACTGTCAAAGCTCTGCGTTCTCGCTCCAAGTCTAAGTCATCGTCGGCTGCTACGACAAAAATGTTAGAATTAGCTACAATATCGATATAATAGCAGTCGTAAATTTGCTGTATAACATAAGTAAAGCTAGATATTTTTTTCCCAATTTCAATTCTTCTTATGTCCACTGCATCGGCAACTTTTTCGTAAACAAGTGCTACAAACTATGAAGATTTTGTGAGAATTTTTATAAAAACTATAGTAATATTTATTATTTTATTCTATTATTTTCTGCAAGTGAATACACACATAACCTTTTATATTTTACTATCTATTATTGCAATTTTGATCACAACAATAAAATAGTCACAGAGATAAAGTTTTTTTTATATATAAATATAAATAAATATTAAATAAATATTTCAGGACGTTTCACACAGCGCCACCTAACCCCAAACTAAGCAACTTAATTTACTAAATATCCATATAATATATATCCGTTACGTATTTTGAGTTCTATTAACATTACTTTAAATTTTGACATTTTCCTTTCCTTTTACGAATATTATAGGTTAATGTTTCCATACCTTTTATATTTTGGAGATACTTATAACTTTTACTCATGTATATATACCTAAAACCCAATGTTTTAACATTTTGAGGGAAATTGGGTCTGCGAGGTCCCAGTTCGCGGCGAACTACTAGTTTAGGTTAGGGCAAATAAGGATTGTTATAGAATTGCGATCTAGTTGTGCTATCAAGATACGTAAGTATAAATGCAGCTTTGTAGATATTCCGAAAACATTAATAAATACCATTTTTTTAAATTGTTATTATATATTTTTTAAAAATTAACTAGATTATGACAAAAATAAAAATAAAAAAATATTTCAGGACGTTTCACAAAGCGCCACCTAACCCCAAACTAAGCAACTTAATGCTTGTATTATGTTAATTAAAATAACGGATATAATACTTATATACTTAAAAAACACGAAACGACTTAAAAATAACGAATTTACATAAATAACTTTGAAAGTTATGCATATTTCTTAATCTAAATATACGAAAGGAAAACGTGACTGACTTGTGTCAAATTACAGCTAAAACCGTTGAACAGATTGGGTTTAAGTTTTAAATACAGGTACGGTCAAAATTATTAATGTCGCTAAGAAATGCTTCAGAAATACCAGTTTAGTCGCAAGCATTAGCTAGTACATGAATATTGATCCTGTCACACCAACCTTTATTGTTAGAGATGAGTTTACTTTAGAGCTTTAATATGTAAATCTATCAACACTACTCCATAATATATCGTAAAATAAAATTCCGCACCAAAAATTCATACTCACATCTAGTCCTTATTCATAAATTAGGCATGCCACAGACGGACGACTAGTCGTAGTCCGCAGTAGAAAGGGTGGCTCACTTTACGACACACTCCAACTTACTCGTAAACCGTATCCAACATAGATTCTTATGAGGTTAGATCCGCCTTCTGGTATTTTAATTTTGTTGTGGAACTTGAAAAATGACTGCTTGTGTGTCAGTCACTAACATTTTAAAAGTAATAATTGGAACTTTTACCTATGTAATACTGAACTGTGGCCGTAGCATGACACTTGGGATCCCGCAGAAATGACAAGAGTAGAACTGTCATCCCATACATTGTACTTTTGTGAATGTATGGGACGACAGTTGACTTGACAGGAAGACAAGTCTACGCGTTGTCTGTGCTAGAGAGGCTGTTAACAGCAGATGACTCTTCATACTCTGTCAGGGTCAAATCAACAATGACAGATGGTGTGGCCAACCTATTAATAGGTATTGTATTATGTCGTATGTTGATTTTTATTTACTTGTATTTATTAATTGATTTCATGACTGCGGCATTAAATAATTTCAATCTCTGTAAGAAGTTTTTCGTATCAGATCCATCAGGAATAGAAAATATTAATAAACCAACAAAAAAAAAAATGAGTCAATTTGTACGTGACCGTGGCTTGGACAAACTTAAGAAATATTTGGAAAGAACATTAATTTATTTGTTTTCAAACGTAAAAGTACATACCTGTACTATATTACTAAAAACAGAATATTAGGGAAACACAGAAGAAGAAAAAAAAGTTTGAAAGACAAAGAGAAATAGTTTGTTGTCAAGGCCGATCCGCTTCCATATTTATTCCGTGGAATCCTCAAAGGATCTTAACCAACTTATGTATTGGTGTTCGGTTAAGTCGGACTGTATTTTACGATAGTTTTTGACATAAACTATAAGAAATTTGATGGGAAACGGACTGTACTGATGGGAATATGAAAGTTGAATGCGATCGATGTGATGGTTGCAACTTTGCAACCCTTCTTTGTGAAAATCCTATTAATATTAGAGGTATACACATGAAAGTTTGTAAGAATGTGTAGCTGTCTGGATGTATGTTTGTTACTCTTTCACGCATAAACGGGTGGACCGATTGATCTGAAATTTGGTATAGAGATAGATTACACTGTAATAACACATAAACTCTTTACAGCGGGTAAAACCTATTAAAGAAAAAGCTATTACATTTAATTTTTTAATTTTATTTAAATTCGCTATATCAAATCCAACGTAAAGAACTTTGGTATCCAACAAAGCAATGCTGCCACTATCTGGGCACGCTGCCATCTGACAGTGGTTTGGAGCACTTGGATTTTCTGTAGATTGACTGTGACCGCCCTGTGGTTAATACAATCGTTTTTTTTTTATGTTATAGTATTGTTGCGTCTTTTTACTGCTATAGTTATTGTCTCTTCACTACATAGTGTAAAACAAAGTTGTCTGTACTGACGATGACAACAACAAAGTTGACAAACAAAGTTGTCTGTACTGATGGATGTCGATGATGATGAGGGACTGCCCTATGTATGCTTAAATATTTAAAACTACGCAACGGATTTAGATTTTTTTTTATAGTGATTCAAGAGAAAAAGTCAAAATATGAATTAAACGTGTATAATATAGTAGAGAAGCACTCATAATTTTTTTTTAACGAGGTAGATGCTCTCTTGAAGGTAAGAGATAACGCTGCCCATAATACAGTGCTACCCAGTATTTTACAAAGGTAGAATTCTAGGTGCACTACGCCAACGCTTCTTACTTGAGAGTCATAAGATGTTAAAACTCTTAAGCCCAGTAATTCACTAGCTACAGTAGCTAGTTTTTCAATAAAGGAACAAAAACACTTTATCTTAATAAATTCTAATAATGTCGTCCACAAGACAGTACGTGCCAACTTTAATGCCCAGTAAAGACGCCTCAAGCTAGCCATAAACTAAATACCTACAATAAACCTTGTTGACATTTAAGCTCTACAAGCCCACAGCTTACGACTTCCTCCTAGGACATAATACTTAATTCTATCCTTAACTTTTAGTGGAACATTTGGTTTAACACGTTCTCGTTATTGAATTTATATATATCAATGACGGTTTAGTGAGGACTCGTTTTATCTATAGTTTTAAGTGATAATGTGTTATAATAGTGTAATACACACACACACACACACACACACACACACACACACACACACACACACACACACACACGCACGCACGCACGCACGCACGCACGGCACGCACATACACTCTGAGTGTGAGTAAGACACACACAGAAACACATAAGAACGTACGCATGCACGTTCAAACGCACTCATATTTACATATTCATTTAACATTGTTAAAACATTAAAATGTTAATAGTGTCGATACTTTCATAATAAAAACCTCCAAGTCACTTCAAAAAGTTACCACAAAGCCTAAGCAAATACCAAGTTGAAACGCGCACACTCGTAAACGAATAGGCGCAATGCTACAAACATTACAAACACCGCAAGGCATTATCTTTGTAATATTCCGAGCAACAGTAACATTTATCAACTTCCACGCATCAGCCCAGTAAATTCTCTCTTTGAATTATTATCCTGTAATATGGACTAAATGTTCGCGCTTTTTCTTTATGTAGCCGGTACACGCACGTATGGGTTACAGATTAAAACATAAATTGGACAGACGCGCCTTTGAATTCGTAAGTGACTTTTTGTTGCCTAGCGTTTGGAGGTTTTGTTTGTGGCTATTGGTGAAATAAACGAGTAGGTAACTACTCTTTGGATACATCTATCTGAAGTTTTTTTTTGTGGCAAATGCCTTTATTGAGAAAAACAGACTAACAATACCACAGCTACTACAGCAGTAAAGAATACTTTTATTAACCACAGCTCGGCCATAAACCAATCTACAGAAAATCCAAGCACTTGTCAAACGGCAGAGACAGAACCACTGTCAGATGCCAGAGTGCCCAGAATGCTGGGAGCATTGCCACGTTGAATGGCAATACTTATACGTTGGGGCAAATATACCCCAGCATTTTGTTATAAGATTGCGTATAAAATATTCTTTTTTTTCCTCTATAATCATTGAGGTTGAGATCTAGTGTTATAAGGATACATAATATGCTCAGCAATGGCATGTAGATGGCTGTGGATGATGATGAATCATTGTCTAGTGTCTTGAAGGATCAGCAGCATAACAACAATACCTCCGATTTTTTATCACCAGGTATCTGCTAGCACGTTGCTGCTGTTATCCATAGACGGTGGTAACAAGTAACAATTAACCATCAGGTGGACCGTCGGCTTGTTTGCCGCCAATGGCATAAAAAGGAAGCCTTATTGAGCCAATATATCCGAATGAAATTCTTGTAAAATTTAAAACATGACATTATGCGATTTAAATTTCATTCCTCTTATTCTTTATTCTTTATTTTTTTTTTTCATTTATAATGCATGTGCACATGGGTCAGTTTTAAAGATGCAAATATATTCGTTCGAGTATTGTTTTGTAAAAAACATAACTTTTAACGAATTACCAATGAACCTAATGTTTATTATTAATTTATGAACTAAACTCATAATGACCCATCAATTCCGCAGTCATCAGAGAGCTTTAGGTTGAATAGGCAAAAATCTTCTACAAACTAACCTTCTGTTCACTTCTTTAATCTATGTTCATCATTATTCCGTAACACATGGAAATGCCACAACAATATGAATTTATATGACTGCTGCTAGTATGTTGGTTTTAGACTGTTTCAGCGGGAATACTCTTATGTTAAGAAAAAGCCGTTGGAAAAATGATCTATACGCGAAATTTTCCCATCTTCTAGTCTACTAACGTCTCCGGCCGCATCGTTGCTTCTAACATCTCGCAAGATCGTAGTCAAAGGCTAACCAAGAAAGAGTTAAAAATAAGGAAAAAAACGTAGCCCTCTTTTTTTGTAAAATAAGGATATGTATACTCTGTAGCACGGTATTTATTATCTTTTTAGTATATTATATATATACTAGCTGACCCCGCAAACGTTGTTTTGCCATATAAATAAATAATAAATAACTAATTAAATGACGATTGATCAGTTTTCGACCGGAGAGGAAAAATAATTTAATTACTAAAATGGCTATTAAAAAATAAGGGTTGATCGTAGAAGGGTGAAAATTGAGGATTGTATTTATTTTTGTATGTTGTATAAAAAAAAAATAGATATTAAAAATTTTGTCTAAAAAATAAAAAAAAATTTAGGGGTGGACTACCCCTAACATTTAAGGGGATGAAAAATATATATTGGCCGATTCTCATAGATTTTAATAATAAATAACTAATTAAATGACGATTGATCAGTTTTCGACCGGAGAGGAAAAATGATTAAATTACTAAAATGGCTATTAAAAAATAAGGGTTAATCGTAGAAGGGTGAAAATTGAGGATTGTATGTATTTTTGTATGTTGTATCAAAAAAAAATAGAAATTAAAAATTTTGTCTAAAAAATAGAAATAAAAATTTAGGGGTGGACTACCCCTAACATTTAGGGGGATGAAAAATAGATGTTGGCCGATTCTCATAGATACCGGATAAGCACAAAAAAATTCATCAAAATCGGTCAAGCCGTTTCGGAGGAGTTCGATTACGCACCCCGTGACAGAAGAATTTTATATATTAGAAAGATTATACCTACTCCAGCCACTCTGACGACTAAAATCCCAGTGCTCCAACCCACTGTCAAATGATAGCGTGCCCAGAAAGACAGATGCATTGCGTCGTTGGTTGGGCTCGTAAAGCAACACTTATTTATCCCGCCTTCTAGGTTTAGTCTGCTACAATCTGTGGCCACATCTTTGCTTAATATCACTCGAGACTGTGGTCAAGGGATAGCCTATATTATAATAATGTTTAAAAAAATACTTTCTATAAAGTCTTCGATCACTCTAAATTCACAGATCGTTCTCAACTTGACAAGTGTAAATTAAAAACGGTTTCCTATCTTGCAAGAGCATATTAGTTTTAAATTTTTTTTTTTAATAATATTATTTATAGAATCTTGTTCCAGTTTTTAAGCTTCACATAGCTCCAGTGGTCCTATATAATGTTAAACAAAAATAGAATCTTGAAGTTTAGAGACTAACAAAATGTACAGACTAGAAACGTGTACGAACATCGAGTGAATTTCCCAAGTCCGCGTGGAATTTATATTGAAAATTTTGGTGGATGGCCAAATTTGAAAATAGGATAGCGAAAAATTCAAAGGATTTTCCGAGCTCGATATTGATACGAGTACTTGTAAATAGTGAAGTTGTAAATAGTTTAGAATTAAAAACTGCATTTTTTTTTCTAAAAATGGATTTGAAGTACCAAATTTATAAGGAATGTTTTTAGAAGCCGGACGCAGATCACCTTAACTTAAGGTCAGGCGTCTCTGGGCCTTTACGCGTAAAGTTAGTGTGTGGCATTGATCGCTAAACAAAGCTAAAAAGGCTAGGCTAGGCTAAGGCTTTTTTACACTAAACGATTCATGAGTACCTACTTAAATTCATCTTTGTAAATAAAAGGCATAAACTCACTTGTATTTGCTTCGCAGCTACTCCCTGAAGAAGATCCTCGTATAGGATCGAAACGGTCGGCACGAAGCCGAAGTAAATACAAGTGAGTTTATGCCGTTTTTTTACAAAGATAAACCTATAGGCTGTTCATTTTTGGACACTTTTGGGTGAAAATTACCCCGATCAAGACTTGCGGCAGCGACTCATACTAGTCGCAAGCGTAGGAGGTTCCAGAATCGGAGTATACGGTGGTGGTGGCCAGCACCTTAAACCATGAACCGTCGTGTTTTGCTAACCTATACAGGCTTACTTATAGTGAGTAAAAAGTATTATAACAGAATAAGTATTAGTAAATACAAATATTTTCTCAAAAGGCCAAAAACCGTTTTAGTAACCGAATTTCGATCGTACAAAGTGCGTAACTCACAAAGAAAACGCAAACAACAAAGGTAAAAGAAATATTTATGTAACAACAAAATTATTAACGCACTAGTAATCACGAAAAGCCGTTCTAACAAAAATAACACAATTAATCCGGGGGTATTCCGTATTCCGTTATTGTAAGGGCGCTTTCTAAAGATGAGACGATTTGCGATACGATCTTTCAGAGCATCTCACTATGTCAGTTTAATGTTTTTTATATTGTATTTCACTTTTTTTTTGTTTTTTGTAAGGCCGGATCGTTTTGACAAGAAAGATGAAGTAGCTCTCATTAGACAATAATATGGACTATACTTAAACATATTTTAGAAAGGTAGATAACTCTTTATTAAACTAGAACAATTACAGTTTGAACAAAAATTAATGACCACGCAGCCTAAAATTGTGATTTGACTCAGTAACTAGGTATAAGTAGGGTAACCTGTTCTGTTGGAGTATAAACACCAATTTTTATTATTATTTTAAATGACACATTTCTCAGGGATGGATTGATACTGTCTACTAGACAGTCAACGCCACAATGCCTAGGCAATACCACTGGTGTCTATAGACACACAGGCAGACGTACAGTCAGACTAATGGTGATCGGTTACGGTCGTTTACGTTGTTCATGAAATTTAGTGGAACAGTTTATGTTACGTGTACATAAAGATGACTGCTTTAATATAGGTGAAAATGAAAATAGTATTCTCGTACGTTTTCGAATTTAACTAAAACAATAAAAACCGTTGAATGCTGTCATTGTGAAATTCGATTTGATACGAAACATTCAAAAATCATGCAAGAATATACCAGCATATTATAACTATCCAATTTTAGTATGCTCAAATATCAGTTTAATTTCGTCCCAATGTGCATTGTGCATGCAACGTTCTGTTATCGCATCGTACCGTCTAAAGCAAGCCTTAATCCCGGTGAATTTCATTATTATCATAAGTTTAAAATGGAGCAGCGGTATTATTGGGGTCCGCAAAGCAGACATGCCGGGAGTTGTCATGCCACCGCAGTAATGTTTCTTCTGCTAAAACAAACATTAAAGTAATCAAGTGCAGTAATTGAGATCAATAACATTATTTATTATGGATTTCGATACAAAAAAATACAGATTTTAATAGGACCAAACGAAAAAGATCGCGTTATTTAGACGGAGTCAAAGAATTTTAACATAAATCTTATTATACAAACCACCAAGCTATATGGTATACCTGAGTTGAGTTATGTCGCATGCCATAATATACCGGGACCCACAGTTTTACGTGCCTTTCCGAAACACGGTAGCGTCCAGGCGAAAATTTTTGCAATACTAGGCCACGGACGTTGCACCAAAGTTACGAGTATATAATTGAACTGCACATATATGTACATATAATTTTGAACATATAATTTTGGCATACAACCTATAAATTGTGATTTGACTCTGACAGTGTAAGTAGGGTGACCTGTTCTGTTGGAGTATAAACCCCGACTATAATTATTATTCCACATGGCTATACGCTTGACAACTCCTGTTATGGTTGCATTATGGAATTCACAAAGGAATCTCCTTTCGGTCGAATGATTCCAGTTAACATTATTGGTATAGGTTAGAGGTGAAAGTAAACAACCATTGTTTATTGTTCAAAATAATGGTAATTTTGTTGAGATTTCAAGATGGTTAAAATTAATTTTCTAGTGATGTAGCTGCTTTGATTTTATTAACTGTTTATAGTTTTAGACTTGATATAATAAAATTATTTCATATCGGTTTAATTTCTAGAGTTTTGATAGTTAAAACATCACGGCTAAACTAAATGGTCTAAAATTTAGCATGTAGGTATTACGTACGTAACATAATAATTATTATATGTACTACTTCAGCGGATAAAACCGCTGGATGCAGCTAGTAAAGAATATTAAAAAAAAACTCACATGACAGTGTTTTCCCCTTTTCATTTTTATCAAGCTAATTCACATTAATTTATGTTAATGATCCTTAATTTAAAAGAATGATGTGTTAAAAATACAATACAAAATTGTATAAAAGTGTCTCTTGTGAATTAGACCCTAATGTAAGGGTCGTATTACACACGTTACACGCGTGAACGAACATTGCATCAAAATGTTCGTTCATTGAAGCTTTAAGTTCTCCATTGTAATATCAGTTTAATTTCGAATCTATGATTGATCTTTAGTATCAAATTTAAGTTTAACTTAGTTGTTTCCAACGATACTTTAACTGAATAGATGCCGCTTGTGGTTAAAGATAAAAAAGTCAGCAAAATAATCAGCATAAAAATAGATCAATCAAGTAACTAACTAATTCTTATAATTTAAAGGATATTAATTTTTCGTACTTTAATGTGCAGGCAGGCACGAAATCTACGGCCGCATCGTCGCCTAACATTACACGAAATAGTGGTAAAAGGCTAACCTTTAATGAATTAATAATAAAAGGAATTTACCTACTGTGTGGCGGACTGGATGGCTGGTTACTGGTTACACTTTACCAGCGGAATTACTGGGCATGACATTCAACAAACAATATCTCAGGGTGAAAAGTGCAGTGCTGCACAGAATTTAGAATTTCAAAACACTGGGTGACGCTGTGTCTTATATGGATAATCCATCTGGCTACTGATTTGCACGACTTTTCACTAATTGCTATAAAAAGTAAATAAACTCACGACATCTGTTTTGAAATATTATCTATGGTCACTATTAATTTTTATTACAAAGTTTTATTAGTTGGCTTTCTTTGAGTTCTTAAACTGATTAAGGGTGCCCTTGTTAGATTTGGGCTAATATTTAAAATTTCATAATTTAAAGATCTTCTTCACTCTAAGTCAGTTAGTCTTATATAATAATACTACCCTTTTCTATCAAATTATTTTAAGTGATGGCGCAATTTTCTTTTCTTATACTAGTTACATGATAATAATTATATATAACTAACGTTACCCTTATTTGAAATAAAAGTAGATATAATATGGAAAGAAAATTGGAATTTGTTACTTGAAAAATGTTTATTTTTGTCATTCTGAAAATTGGAATTTGTTACTTGAAAAATGTTTATTTTTCCGCCTGAGCAGTAATGTGCAAACATTACTGTGCTCCGGTAGGAGGGCACTGTAGCTAGTGAAATTACTGGGCTAAAGAGTCTTAACATCTTATGACTCTTGAGTGAGAAGCGTTGGTGCAGTGCTCCTAGAATTTCACATCATTGTGAAATCCTAGGTAACACGGTACTGATTATGGGCAGCCGTTATCTCTTAACATCAGGAGAGCGTCTTGTTCGTCTTCTACTTCATCACTTAAAAAAATTCTAAGTTCAAAGTAAGTCGGATCGTAGCTTTATAATTGTGTATGGTACAATTTAATCTTTACAACCGTATCTATTCTTAAGTAGCTGTAAAATAAAAAAACATGTGAAATACAACTCGCTAAAGTTGCACGCACGTCATACGTCTCGCCGTTTCAAAATCCCCACTAATTAAAAACTTCTCATCCATTTTAAATTATATTGACAAACCAAAAAATATATAGACCTATAAAAATACCTACTAGAGATATATAGCTGACCAACTAAATAGATTTTATTATGGTATTTGTTTATATATTTCCGTAAATAAAGATCTTTTCTGCTCTAAAATGTTATATTTTTTTAAACAAAATGTTCCTGGTGTTTTGTGGCACAACATGCACTTTTACTCTTTACGATCTCCACCACTTTATGTCTTGAGGCTTTCCGGGAAAAGACTCATTAGAATAAAATTTTATATTTAGTAACATAATATAAATTTTATATACCTTGTACAGCTTTGGTATTTTAATTTAGAGCTGTGAATCTTGGAGTTATCTAAATCGATCCTTATTGTTGGCTTGTCTGGATGCTTTGTGGTTAAATATAAAATATAGATAAATAGTAAATTTTTATTTTGATATGAATAATCCTGAATGATTTTTTTTATACTAAATAGGCCTACGTTTGACCACATCCCACCTGATGGAAAGTGAAAATGCAGTCGACGATGGATCACGTAAGATGCCTAGAAAGGTACCTACCTATTCACTCGTGCCTTGAAGATACCCAAGTTGTATCGCTCGGGAAACACGGATGACGGCAAAGTGTTCCAAATGCGACCAGTTCTCATTTTTTTTTTTCAGCTCCCCTATAGCTCTAGTACATTTTCTCCAGCCTTAGGGCAACAGGTAGAAAATGTTAGTCCTAGCTCCGTGCTAAATATTAAATGAATAATAAAGTCCCTACACACATACACACATACACACACATACATACATACATACACAATAACACATACACACACATAACACACATATTAAAGTCCCTGTTGAAATAATTATTATTACAATCATGACCAGTTCATGCCATATTGCGAGTATCCTATTAAAAACACCCTCTAGACAAACCCTCTCTCAATATTAATGGAGTTACAATCACATAAAATTGTCCACAATAATCTAACAGATCCATTCTATCTGAAATCAATCTTAAATCTGTCTGATTCTGGTTTCTGCTGTCCTTTTGTGCTTCATGAACATTTAATTTTAATTAAACTTTTAGAAATACTCCTATGTTTATAAAAATATATATATTTATTTGAGTTTTTAAAGTTATTCAAAATTTTATTTGTAGCATTTTTTTTTTTATGTAATAGGTGACAAACAAGCAGACGGCCCACCTGATGGTAAGTGGCACCGTCGCCTATGGATACCTGCAATACCGGGGGTACCGCTGGTACGTTGCCTACCTTTCAAGACTCTATTCACTTGCCTTTTGAAGAGTCCCATGTTGAAGCTCAACGGAAATACCGCAGGCTGAAGCTCATTCCTCATTTTGCAGGTGTACGGCAAGAAGGAGCGACTAAATCGCACAATGCGCGAATGCATACATAAAAAAATGACCCTTTTTGTTATTGATTTAAACATAAGTTGAGTTTGGTTAGTTAGAAGACCGCATTGGTTTGGTGTATACAGAACAGAAAGCATTGATTGGTTTTCAAGCACAATTTTAAATCCCGATATTATTTGTACACTATTTAAGTTGCAACATTTTTAAGTGCAGTATTTCCAGACTTATTATGTAGGTTTTATAGGTACGGTCTTAATTCCTAACACAATTTTTACACGACATGTTAACACAACCCAAATTGAACAGCACATTACTACATACACTACCAAATCAACGTACTAATTTAAAGTAATCCCTCCACATCTGCTCGGAGCTCCCCAACAATGCCATACAAAGATTAATCTGACCGGATTCAGATTACTCCGTAAAGATACTATTGTTGATTTGATACGGGACCTTATTTGGGATCTCTGTTGTCGAATAATGGCAATCAAGGTCTCGCTAGTTCACTTAATGTCTCCCTTCGTATGGATAATGATATTGTTGAATGTGTTAGGTATAAGGTTCGTAAAGTTTTGGGATATAACGGTGTTATAGTGTTTAGAAAATGAACGAGAAACTGTGTCATTGCTTTATTTTACATTTTTCCATTTGAACTATAGTGGGGCGGTGATGTGGAAAGGAGGAATTTAAAGAGATAATTTCCCAAAAGTGAGACTATGTTGACTAGAAGAGAGTGCGAATTGAGAGATCTACATGAACTTACATAGAACTTTCGTTATAATCTAACAAAATACGAAATTCACATAATGTATACAGTGTACTATAAACAAAACTGTAATGTTTACAGTACACTGTGTGATTTCAAGTTTCTCCGAAATTGGATTCAGACAATTATTTGTTATAGCCTTTCAATAAGTCTAACTTAGGGCACAGTAAAAGTTTTAACAGAATTGGTTCAATATTTTTGAAGATATTAGTCAACATTTGCGTTTCGCACTATCTTGATGCCTGTTTTTAAATTTTAGAAACAAAATTACAATCAAGTTAGATTTGAATCACATTTTTTATGTAATATTTTTATCTCGTTTCTCTTTCACTAGTTAAGCCCATGCACAATGCACATAAATATTAAAGTGTCGCGGTTTGTGACACAAATAAATCGACGGCTCGACCCTAAAACGCATAAATCGAATATCGGCGGTATTCGATAACGATATTTACTTTGTGATGTATTAGCGCGTGATTGGATACAGGGAAGGATTATTTTATCATGTGAAAGTATTACTTTTTGATACTTTTATATTATAAAGCGAAAGTTTGTAAGTTTGTTACTTCATCCCATTTAAATTTTAGCTAAATTAAGCCTAATCACACAATTTTAGCAAAATGTGAGTTATTTTTTTTTTAGTCCTTCACTCATTTCAACACTTATTTGATTATTATAATATAAAATTTAATATATCATAATAAATTTATAGGAGGTCTTTGTTCAGATGTGAGATACCACAGACACACTTAACACTGAAAAATTCGTAGATTATAATTAAAGTGCCGATCAATATTATTTTAGGAGCTACTCTCAGTTAAAGATTGTGACTAAGTTTCTCATATGTAGGTACCATTCAGCAAAAAACCAATTTAAACTTCTTTGACGTCATACGCCATAAAATACACACCATAATAGCTAAGCGGAACTTATCCCATACGTTAATGGTGAATATAACTCCTATGAAAAGAAGACTCATAAAAATCCAAATATGAGTGTAATATTAGGAAATCTTTCGCCCTTCGTTATGAAATTATGGTAATACGGTAATACTTTGCTCTTTTCACTCTTAAGTGCCTTGTCACATTGACTTAAGGTTTATTTTACTTGAAGTTTATGCGTGTAGTTCAGCTTAGTCATACAGATCTAAAATGTGGAGATGCCAAGCGTAGACAGGCCCCTCAATAAACTTACAAGAACATACTCAAATGTGTCCAATTAGGCAAAAAATAACCAGTCTCGGGTCTAATGCAGAGTTAGGTACTATTGTGACTAAAATGGGTCGGCTCCAACAAAAATAACTTGAAAGCCGGCTAATGTAGAGCTTCATAGAGAGATAGATAACCCTCTATTGAAACACAAAAGAAAATTAACAAAAACAACTTAAAAACTAAAATAATTACAAAAACTAAGTGTTGCAATTATAATTGGCAATCTTATCGCTCTCTCATCATCTTACTTATTTAAAGCATGAAATTGTAGTTTTTAATGATTTTGCGTTATTAATAATATTATTATCAATGTGTAATACTAATACCACACTCGACAAAACTTGTCTGATTTGACATCTCCCCTTTTGAATGCTCTGTAAATTTGGCACAAAAGAGTCACGGTGTTATGGTTCTATTCATAAAGGAGATTATTATAAAAAAAAATCTCCCATGGTGTCTCATTGTCGGTAATATTTGGAATATTATTAAGGGCCATATTAGGGGCAGGCTTCGGTTAAAAATATGAATCAAATATCGAATTTTTAAGCCCTCCTGTTTGATTTCTTTATTTATTGAAAGGTTGTTTGCCCTTGAAAATCTTTTGTAAACGAATACAATTGTATAATGAACGATGTTTACACGAGAGTATTGGTATTGAATATGTATTTCATTATTTTCTTTGTAATAATGTTTATTCGATTGCAATTGAATCTTAGGGAATGTTAAGGTTTTTGCATATGAGAGGGGCGATATAATTTGCACTTTCGTATAATAACAGTCCAAACTGAAGAACCCGTGGTGGATATCTCAACAGTGCCCGTTATTCTACCGCCTGAGCAGTGTTGTGCAAACATTACTGAACTTCGGTAAGAGGGTACTGTAGCTAGTGAAACTGGGCTTGAAGAGTCTTAGCATATTATGACTCTCAAGTAAGAAGCGTTGCCGCAGTGCACCCAGAATTTTACCTTTGTAAAATCCTGGATAGCTCTACTAAAATTATGGGCAGTGTTATCTGTCTTGCTCGTCTCTCTTACTTCGTAGCATTAAAAACCCCCCAAGTATGTGCAAAAAAACTTTTATTATAAAACTTGCATAAAATAACCAAATTTGCCTTATTATAAAAAAATAATTTGTTCTATTAAAGGTGAAGCTCTATTTTGTCTGCGCATCCTTGCCAGCATAAAGCTGAGCATATGCCTTTTGCCTAATTAGTATCACATTTCTTTTAATACTATTCCTTAATTTTTCTAGGATAAGCTTAATGTAAATGTAAATTGTATTTTATTTTTTTGGGCAATAAAACTATTTTTTATTTTTTTTTTTTATTTTTTTTATTATCTCGCCTGAAATCAAACAAGAACTATAGTCATAACTACTAATTAATTTTTCAGTGATCAAGTACTAAATGTCAATCTCGTTTCTTCGTTAAAAAGTAGAGAATAAAAGAGATTGTTAATCCGTTTGTATTTCCATACATTCCGCATTTTTTATGTAGGATTAGTCGAGTTACCAAAGCAATAAAACTGCACAGCTAACTCATTCAAGAACCAGGAAAGGAACCCACAACTACTTTTAACTATAAATCGCTTTAAGAGCCCAAACTATCCACTACCCAATCCCACTAAGTACCAAACAAAAGTTGGCTAACAACCCGAAACTACGGGTACCGAGTACCTGAGGCCCTAAAACAACTTGCAAACACAAAATACCAATAAAAATTCCAAGCATCACTCCAAATTGGCATTGTTCTACAGACAAAGCATGCGGTAATAAAACCTAAATAAACCCACTCGAATCTCTTGAAACAGACAAAAGTTGGTCATTGTTTGGTACTCGTGTTTGCTTTGTTAAGTAACTTTTAATATTTGGGAAAGCTTGCAGGTAGGTCTTGAGAGCTTCTTGGTAATTAGTAATTACTGTACAGAGTATAGTTTTTGTTGAGAGTTGAGTATTCCAGAAAATGGTAAGATTTGGTTTACTCTAAGCAGGAGAGCGCTTGCGTGTTAAGCTATAAGATTTATTACTACCTCTTTATTATAGCGATTGCTGACAAAATAATAAGTATAATAATAATAATATAATCAATATCAAATAATTTGAAAAAGTTTTAATGCGTTTCCGTAATGGGTAGGTCTGATTTCAGAAAATGTTGCCTCTTTCGACTATTTGTTCATTTTTCATATAATATTATGTGGCAATCGAGAAGCCGACGCACTCAAAGGCAAGAGTTAATATTTTTAAGTTCAAAATCATATAATAATGCTATACCAAAAAAGTCTATTGACGCATCGTAGCTTACCATCACGCGAGATCATGGTCAAAACTTAACCTATAATAAATAAGAAAAATGTACTACAAGGTGACTAACTGGACGTTGAATTAGTAACCTAAAATCTGCTAGACAAGCTATGGTTGCTACAAATACAGTTTTAAACTATTTAAGACTCTCCCAAAACGTCTTACAATAAGCTTTCACAGCCAACCCTATCAAACTTATCTCTACAATCAGTACTCACAATGTGAGATCTTAACGGCACTTGCCGGCAGTTTTCCAAATAGGCACTTACATCTTTATTCATTAAGTGTTAATGTTCAACAACTATTAGATAAGACCATTGTGCATATAATCGCAGCAGCAGATGCTTGTGACAACGGCAGACAACGCTCTCTTAAAGCTTTAGTAAAGTGGGTAAAAACATAGTAATTCAACAGAGCCATATTGGCAGCATCAAGGAAAGTTTACCATCTAATTCTTTTGATCTCGGTTTAAATTACTTGGACTCATTTATTTTAGAGGCACACATACAATGTATGGACTTATATTTTTAATCTGATATAAGTATGTTATTTTAGTATTGTCAATTATTACTAAATAAAGACACGAACCTAGAGAATTAAGGCGTTTATAGAATTGTTTTTTTCTAAAACACATGTGACCACGCAAAGCACACCACCGCACTGCTCATTGATATTAGGTACCCGATGCGCAAGAAAACTTATTCTTCTCAAAAGCACGGAACCACTTTTGATGTAAGAAGCGCAGAATCTACCTATATTTCTAGTCCATGATCTCAGCACTTCAGCCAAGTGTTAACTCCATTACCAGGAATTTTAAGATAAAGGAATGACTTTCAAAGCCATTGTGGAACAATGTACCGAGCACTCCCCGCATTGTTCTCGAAGAATTTTTGAGTTTGGTTATGATCTTGAGTATAACAGGATTTTGGATCATTGTATGGTCATTTTCTCATTTTGAAGGTCCAGTGGGATAAGAAATCAATTGTTCTATCCAGCGAAGCTGTAGACTAATAAAGTAGGGCGAAGGGTATTAAAACCAATATTGTAAAAGGTAGGTAAGTAAAAGCTTCGCAGATGAGTGCTTCAGTATACTAGCTACCCTGGCTTTATGGCATTCCGAAAGAACATATCCAGGTTTTTAGTGGGTTCCACACTACGCCCACCTTCAGCGGGGGAGTCCCTCATACCGTCTTGCGCCTTTCGACGTGTGTTGATGATGCGTAACGCACTTTCCTGGCTCAAAAAAAGTCAAGTAAAAGCTCTATAAGAGATAGTATATATTTATCAGTTAAGATATTTTTTTATAATAATTTTGATCTCGCGAGACGATGCTGTCGTAGATGCGGTAGCAGATTTAACCAAGAAAGCGGTATAAATCCCACCCTGGCTTCACTGAACATCATGCCAGCACACGGTCACAATGACCGCTTGGGGACACGGTTTTGTCCAGTGGGTGGTAACTAGCCACGGCCGAAGCCTACCACCAGTAAAAGCATATAACAGTTTAGCCAGTGTTACCAATATAAGTATTTTAAAAGACAAACAGCATGATAGTGACTATTTTAGCCCTAATATAAAACAACATGGGTAAAAGAGTTTCATAAGTAAGTCGATAACGCCTAACGCCATGTTTTTAAATAAGCTTACATCCCCTTTGCGAAAGTCCTTGCAATAAACATCTTCATGTGATAGTCTTAACCGATATTTATTGTAATGAGGGTCGTTGGCCTGTCGTTTGCTCTTTCGGGGGTGACCTCGAAGTTTCACGGAAAGAATACGCACCTACCTACTTATCAATACGGAACTCTACTGATATTATAAAGCTGAAAGTTCTCCTTTGTCAGCTTGAACTAATATTGAGGTAAAGATTTTCTTCATCCTTGGACCATTAGTTCAATGTTCTAGCATTAAGATATCTAGCTCATTAAGCTTCTTTGTAATTATTTGGTATACAATAAAGAATTATTCCATTTCGTTCCGTTCCGTCCTATCCAATTCCATTGCGCGATCTAGAATTCAGTACGTTTTGACGAAAGTTTTGTATGAATGAATGCTTTGATACACTTTGAATAAGTCTAATCGGTGGGACAAATTGGGCTGAAATGCTTACCCTTGACATAATAATAATAGAAAGGATACTTTTCAGCGGGTAAAGCGCTGGTCACAGTTAGAATTTATATAGGTACCTGGTACCTATAAGTAAAGTTTGTTCATACTGCAAATAAGCCAACTGAAAATGATTTTGACTATGAGGGAAAAATTTAATATGGTATTTTTTAAACATAAAGATGAACAAGATAAGTTAGATTAGCAACAGACGTTAACCATAACGACCGCCCATAACAGTTGCTAGTACGTATTTTAAATTTTCACATAGGTGTTTCATTGTTTCGTAAATAAAAAAATATTCAGAGTAGGTATCTATTACGTTTTTTTTTATTCTTTATATGTAAGCCTTTTACCACAATCTCGCCTGATCTTAAGCGACGATGCAACCATGTAGATGGCAGCAGACTATACCTAGAAGGCGGGATAAATCCCCCCCTGGTTTTCATTTTGTAGAATTCTGTATTTAAATGTGTATTTAAATTTTATGTATTTTTAAGGTTTCCGTCACACAAACATTTTGTAATTTGGAAGTTCCGCCAAATTTTAAAGTTTAACAAAGGTCCAATGACGTTTGAACTCGACTTATTTAACTAAAACATTTAACTTTGCCTGAAGTCAAATTCTAAGAAATCGAGAGGGTTAAATAGGACCGCGAATAATAAATTAATTAATAAAGCATAGTAAACAGTGGAAGTTTTCTTAGGTTGAACAGAAAACCACTAATTTAATGCGAGATTACATTGGGCGAGCTACTAGCGTAATAGTTGATATCTGCTTCTTGTGCAATGGTTAGGTATTCGACTCGCTTTCCGCTGTCAAGCAAGCGCACGAGCTTACGTCAAACTGCTGGCGCGAGTTTCTAGTTAAAAACTTGAGTAAATAAGAAAAATAAACTCACCTGTTTGTATGTGTATTTATAATCTTTTTATGTCTAAATGATGGAACCGATTACGCCGAAATAATGCACCTACATATTGGTACAACACAAATAAATACAGAAAAGTTCTTTTTGTTATAGTAATAAAAATTTTATTTATTGTTTCCATCTGATTTTTTACTTTGAGTATCACCACGAGGTGTACAATTATAACAACTCGTGTATCTACTTATCGACTGGGCCATGACGTACATGGATGAACCATAGCCAGAGTACCTATCTGTATTTTTGTCACTGGTTAGGTCAGCAGCTGGCACGGTGTAAACACAGCATTAGTTTAATAATGAAACAATTGATTTAGGTTGCCAATTTACGATATTGAAAAAGCTTTATTAAGGTTTCTATCTTTGTTGGTCTTTGTTAGCTCTAATAATTATAGTAACTAGAACGACACAGAGACCCAATTTGCGTTGTTTGGAATATAATACTATAATGTACACTTCGCGATATCACTATCCTACTAGCCCTACTAATGTTATAAATGTGGAAGTTTGTAAGAATGTATGGAAGTCTGGATGTATGTTACTCTTTCACGCCTTAGCGGGTTTTTTTTTTATGTGATGAAGTAGAAGACGAGCAAGACGCTCTCCTGATGTTAAGAGATAACGGCTGCCCATAATCAGTACAGTGTTACCTAGGATTTCACAATTATGTGAAATTCTAGGAGCACTGCACCAACGCTTCTTACTCAAGAGTCATAAGATGTTAAGACTCTTTAGCCCTGTAATTTCACTAGCTACAGTGCCCTCCTACCGGAGCACAGTAATGTTTGCACATCACTGCTCAGGCGGTAGAATAACTGGCACTGTTGGGGTACCCACCTAGACGACCTCTTGCAAAAGAAGTCTACACCCGGTAAAACCAATTGAGCCGATAGTTGGTATAGAGATAGCTCAGAGCCTGAAATAACATACTGTATAGCGCATAACCACTGGGCGCAGCTAGTATAGTATAAAACAAAGTCACTTCCCGTATCTGTATGTACCTATGTATGCTTAGATCTTTTAAACAACGCACCGAATTTTGATGCGGTTTTATTTTAATACATAGAGTGATTTAAGAGGAAGGCTTATATAATGCATGCATAATATAGTAGAGCAACACTGATAATATTCTGTTATGTGCTACGTAAGTGCGTGTGGGTCTAATAACTAGTATTATAAATAAAAGAACCGGGTAAACCGGGGGTAGACTTCCTTTGCAGGAGGTCGTCTAGGTGGGTACCCCAACAGTACCAGTTATTCTACCGTCTGAGCAGTGATGTGCAAACATTACTGTGCTCCGGTAGGAGGACACTATAGCTAGTGAAATTACTGGGCTAAAGAGTCTTAACATCTTATGACTCTTGAGTAAGAAGCGTTGGTGCAGTGCTCCTAGAATTTCACATAATTGTGAAATCCTAGGTGACACTGTACTGATTATGGACAGCCGTTATCTCTTAACATCAGGAGAGCGTCTTGCTCGTCTTCTACTTCATCACATAAATAAAAGAAAATTTTAACCACCGATAGCGTATGTTAAATCTAGACAGATTATGAACTGTCGTTAAATTGTAAACCTAAATTAAAATGGATCATTAATGATCCATGGGCAGGCCACATAGCGCGCAGAGCGGATGGCCGAAGGGGTCGAAAAGTGCTCGAGTGGAGACCACGGACTAGCAAACGCAGCGTAGGACGTCCACCCACAAGGTGGACAGACGACCTTATAAATGTCGCCGGAAGGCGCTGGATGCAGGTCGCTTCCAACCGGTACATATGGAAGTCCAAAGGGGAGGCCTATGTTCAGCAGTGGACGTCTTACGGCTGAGATGATGATTAATGATCCATTTTAGCGTTAACGCTAATATTATAAATGCGAAAGTTTGTCAGCGAGTGTAAGTGTGTATGTTTGATACTTCTTCACGCCTAAACTGGTGGACCGATTGAGCTGAAATTTGGTAAAGAGATGCATAGACCCTGGAATAGCACATAGGTTTACAGCGGGTAAAACCGCTGGGTGCAGCTAGTATAATATGTATATAGCAAAAACTTTATGAAATGAAATGAAATTTGTTTATTTGTAAGAATATTGTTGAGACGATGATAAAACAATCATTTGTATCAAATATTCTACCAAGTTACCGGTGCACAAATATTAAAAAATCATCCTTACTTAGTGGCGTTACCTACTGCCCGCACTAAGCGTTTTGCTTCGTCGTTCTTAATGAGAACTGGTCGCGTTTGGAACACTTTGCCGTCATCCGTGTTTCCCAAGCGGTACAACTTGGGTATCTTCAAGTCACGAGTGAATAGGTACCTTTCTAGGCATCTTACGTGATCCATCGTCGACCGCATTTTCACTTTCCATCAGGTGGGATGTGGTCAAACGTAGGCCTATCTCGTATAAAAAAAAAAAAAAAATGTCATGGTACGTGTTTTACATTAGGTACGTGTTTGTCCTAAAATACGAACATTTATATATAATAGTTAAAGCACAGTCATAAAACACTTTCTAGTCTCTTTTTCATCCCTCCGGAGGTAATTAGTACGCCAACGCCTTTTTGTCCGTTACAAAGACTATTACCAAGTAAAATGTCTATTTATACTTATTCGCTCTTATATTGTAAGAAAAGCTTATTGAATTGATAATATTCAACCTCAAATAATTGCGTAAGGACTGTTAACTTAAAATAGGTATTAATTCAAAAATAATTCTATCGAAATGTTACTTTAAACTTTAAATTCATTAAAGGCCAGTCTTTGGCCACGACTTAGCTAGATGTTAAGCGACGATGCATGCGTAGATGGTAGGAGTCTAAACCTAGAAGGCGGGATAAATCCCAGGATTCACTGCATATCATGCCGAGACATGGTCAAAACGACCGCTTGGCGACACAGTTTTAACCTGTGGTAACTATACCACAATCCATCGATGCACTGGAGATGTGGTGCTGGCGACGACTGCTGCAGATTCCTTGGACAGCGTTTAGGACCAATGTCTCAATTCTGGAGGAGCTTAAAATCAAACAGAGATTATCGACTGTGCAAACACGAATCCTTAAATATTTCGGCCACGTCGTTCGAAACGAACACTCCATGGAGAGACTCGTTGTCCAGGGAAATGTAGCGGGCAAGCGGTCACGCGGTCGGTCACCTACGCGTTGGACAGACCTCATCAAAGCTGCGATACAAACCTCCGTAGTGCAGAGTTCCCGAGACGCTGGAGACCGTGACAAGTGGAGGCGCAATAATGAAAATGCAGCATCATCAACCACGATCACTCTGTCAAGAGTGAAAGACTAAGTGCTTGTTCACGCTATAACACGCGGGCGAGGGCGCGGGCGCGGGCGCGGCAGACTTTGCTTACACCGCACGTGCGTTGTACGTGAACACTTTCATAGCACGTCGTATGTTTGATATTTCGCGCCCGCGCCCGCACCCGCGCCCGCGCGTTCACGTGAACAAGCCCTAAGGAGGAACTATACCTACCACTAGTATAGCGAGTTCAAAGGCTTAAAACAAAGATATCCGTAATTTTTTTAGTAAATCCGCGAGTGAAATAAATTTACAATAAAATAGTATTTAATGGTAACGGTGATCATTTACCACCCAAATTGACTTAGTGTACCTACCGTTGTGTATACCATAAATTCAAAGTCTAAACGATGACTCAGACCACCTGCCCCTTAACTTGATTAAACATCTAGAGGGAAGCAAAATGCATTTACTCGTATTAACATTACAAATTGATCATATTGAATAAAAGCATGAATTAGTAGTGTTCCTTTAGAATATACAAAATGGTATATTTAAGTAAACCAAATATTGTTAATTAAAAAATAATAATAATAACATTGTTATTTCTTGAGAATTGTTTTATTATGTTAAAATATTTTTAAGTATAGAGAGATAACTATTGAAATATGGTAAAAACGTTGAAATTTGATTAGTTGTTATGGCTAGTAGACATCTGTTAAGAAAGCATTTCTTCATAGGGGAGCGAAATGACGAGCGGAAGAGATTGTAATAATATTTTATTGCAAATCAGATGCTTTATAACAACGGCGATGCTACGTTACATATCGTATGGTATAAATATGCATCTTTGGAATGCGACCACCATACAAAAGATTAAACTATACATTACTGGCACCTACTGGCCATTTTCACATCTTTCCCGACTCTCATAGCGAACGTATAAACCTTCGTACCAAAAGGATTATTAAAATATACAATATACACTTTGCTTCGAATCCTATAACTCAGGTGTTTAATAGATAGATAGATAGATACATAACACTTTATTGGAACACAAGAAAAATACAAAAAGAACTTAAGAACTAAAACAATATAAAAACTTAGTGTTACAATTGGCGGTCTTATCGCTAATAGCGATCTCTTCCAGACAACCATGCAGGGAGAGAAGAAAATAAATTCACATGGGTTGGTGGTGTGATGCAAATTAACAGAGAACAAAGTGTTATTATATAAATATTTTTAATTGTACTCGTATTCGTCCCTAATACCTTGTTTACAAAGTAAACCCAAGTACTTAGTCAGTTTCGATATAACAATTTCTAGTACACTCTACACGGTATGATTCTAATCTCAGTACACGATGACAAACGAAAGCATTTCCCGTCTGCGTCTAACAGAATGCTTTCAAAGGATGCATTTTAAAGTCCATAATCTATTCTCAAAGAGCCTGTTAAGCTTCAAGTATAGCGTTCGCGTTTTCGACATTTTAAAGGAATTGTATTTCTATGTTTTTTTATGACAAATTCTATGTAATTTTATTGTTTAATGGTTTATTTTGCTAACTAGATAACAGCGGATTTGCCCACAGGGACGTAATAAAAAATGTAAGATAAAACTGACTGACTGTTAAGCTTTTTGGGTGACAAAAACAATGCGCATCCATCCTTCGCATTTATAATTTTAGAATGTATAAGGTTGTTTCCGTTTTGATTTGATTATTATTTACAGAACCATACTATTATCCTTACATTAAAACTTCCAAAAAAAATTCGGGTAGCGAAGCATTTCAAAAATATTTCAATTTCTACACACCAAAATCTACCTTAGACATACAACAAGAAAGATACAGCTAGCTTCAAAAGATATGATCTACTCGTATTTAACTTTCCAACGTATTTTATTTGCATAACAATATAATATTCTAGACTAGCTTCTTAATCAAATAACCACCGCTCAGACTTTACCTAGAGAGACCTTGGAGAGATATATTGAATTATTGATATTAGTACTCTTATGTAACTTTTATAATAAGTTTTCATAAATAAGCTTTCTTTGATAAACCTTATATTCAGTTTGTACGACTAAGATTTCGTTGAATATTATTTTGACGACAAGAATTCCCGCTTCAAGCAGCATCTTAGATAAATATGGAATACTAGCTGCGCCCAGCGGTTTTACCCGCTGTACTGTAGCCTACGTATTATTCCAGTGTCTGAGCTATCTCCATACCAAATTTAAGCTCAATCGGTCCACCCGTTTAGGCGTGAAAGTGTAACAAACATACATCCAGACATCGAGACATCCATACATTCTTACAAAATTTTCACGTTTATTATATTAGTAAGATGGAAGGACTTAGGAGAAGCGGCATTGTCCAGCTGTGGGACCATAATATTATATTCCTGCTAAGCATGTAAGCTTGCGCAATACACATGAGAATTTGACTGTACCTAACCATGTTTTTGTTTAAAATATGGGTAAATAACAAAGAATAAAAGTCAAACGCTTAATGATTTGATAAATAACTTAAGACAAAAGAAATCACTTGGCTTGGTTGTCTGGTAGAGATTACTATTAGCGATAAGACCGCCACTTGTAACACTTTTTCTCTGATGTGTAATTTTATTTCTTTTATTGTATTTATGGTGGTCAATAAAGCTTATATTCTATTCTATCACTGCTTTATCGAATTCGATTATAAACATATGAGTAGGTAACAAACAAAAATCAAACAGATCATTTCAAAATCTTCTTCTTTATACTAAATAGGCTTACGTTTGACCACATCCCACCTGATGGAAAATGACAATGCGGTCGACAATGGATCACGTAAGATGCCTAGAAAGGTCACTCATGCCTTGAAGATACCCAAATTGTACCGCCCGGGAAACACGGATGACGGCAAATGGTTCCAAATGCGACCAGTTCTCATTAAAAACGACAAAGCAAAACGCTTATCCTTATATTGAAGGTTAAAAATAGCTAGTTTTCTTAACTCTCCGTTCCTTTTTTACTTACAAGCTTATTTCCCAAACAAGAAAGGAAATGTAAGGGAAAACAAATCGAGTGTTTTATTCATTCTTGTAATCCGTCCGGTTAGACGAAAACGTTACGAGAATGAGCTTGCTGAAGAAGAATATGATGCTCTCATAGTAAGCCTTCTTGCTTGTAAATATACACCCACGTTAACAAACACATATGTACCTACTTCTTGCATACAACATACCTACTATTAACATCATACTGTATAAGTGTTTGTGTTTGTTTGAGTTTGTGAATAAACGAAAAGTATTTGCTCGGTATAGGATGTGTTAAAGACGTAGAATTATATTTTTTGTAAGTATTCGCATAGGTTATTGGTGAATGTACCTACAAGAAACGTGGTTTACTATGAGTGCTTCATTGTGTTTAATAAAATTATAGCTCTATTTTATTTTTGTATTCACGGTCCGTCCGGTTTCCTTTCAAGATCATTTTCTTAGGTTTGTTTGATGGATTTGCCCTGAGGTCAGTGGATTACGGACCCCGCAATTTACATTAACCATGCTCTAAGTTATCAGGATTTCTTTTAACTAATGGCAAGGGATAGACATCTTTATCCTGTTAGGACGCTTAACTAAGGAGAAATACTTAAAATTATCATTGAGTGACAGAAATAGGATATATTATGTTAACCCGGCAGAGGTCTTCCTTATTATACAGTCCTTGTTTTATGTATTTGTATTAATACAAGAATATGTGTGTATGTGTATATGTTGTTTAGCTAAAATTTTTGGTAATTTAGTAAATGTCATCTAACTTTAACTAAATTTCCTAATGGTGACGATCAGACGCCATAATATTACTGTTTATTTATTTAAAAAATGGCCAAGTAGACAGACAGTATGTAGTCTATTCTGTTAACTTTTGGTCTGAAAAAGAGTATTGTATTAAAGTAAGCTGTTATATTGATGTATAAACCCTAATCATTATTATTTAGCTATTAATGTAAAAAAACAGGAATAAACACCATTTTCTTTCATCATCATCATCCTATGTTCGTCCACTGCTGGACATAGGCCTCCCCCCATGGCACGCCACTCAACTCGGTTCTCCGTCTTTCTCCTTCTGTAGGGCGTCCTTGGGCGAGATGGGGTGATGATATCCGGAGGGTCGCTGGGAGTGGTTGGAGGAGAAAGACGGAGGACCGAGTTTTCTTTCATTTCATCATTATTATTATGTCTTAAGTACCTATAAGTTTCAGTAGCATGTTATACAGTATTTAATGAAGTCATACACTAGTAACTAGTAATATCTCAGCGAACACAGCAACCACAGACGGGTGCCTAATACACTCCCGGACCGGCCGCACGGACAACTGACTAATCGCTCCCTGTTAGTTTAGGATCACTTTGGGACACTGATTATTTTAACCTTAAGCTCGATTATTCTCTACGCAACCGATTTGTCATGAACGGAAATTGATTTATTTTCATACATTTTTGTAGTCCGTAAGATGTTAAGAAATAATATAAACACTTATCTAACATAAACAAAATTGAAGGATTTTTCCACAATAACAATAAATGCTAAAAACACGATAAATTAAATTTAAAAAAATACCGTAGACTTCAAAAACAAAGTTTAATTTTAAGTTGTTTGTAAACTTCTTTATGTGGATGGAATTCAAAGATCATAAAAAAAATATTTCAACTACGTATGTAAAAATATTCAACTTTTCAGTCATTGAAGTATCAATTCCAAACCTTTCAATCCTAGTATGTCAATTCTTTTTTTTTTTTTGTTATACTAAAAGGAAAGTAAAATCAACAAGTCAAAAATGTTTCCAAAATACAACTAATGCGTAATGTGTAATCCGGGATAATTCCATACTCAAACCTTAATTACACAGTAAAAGCTGCCAGTATTAAATACCACACGCGATTCTCTTTGCCGCCATCAAAAAATCATAATTAAGCCTCTTACTGTCTGGGTCCACCCTAAATTATTTATTTCACTGGCTATCCATTAAAGGCTGGCACCCCTCGTGTGGCTTCCACTCCCCACCAGGCGTCCAGTTTCGGGATCTCCGCCCCGAACTCCGGGCGACTCAGTCGAACGTGTGTCGCGTCCCTCGTTCTACGCTACGGTACCGAAATTTCCTAAATTGTTCTCTAACTTTCGAAAGAATTTTGGGTAAAACTTTGGACTGTTCAGTGTGTGAATGTTTCACGTGGTCCAGTTCGGATTTTCGGGTGAGTTGATCGTTTGAATTTTGTTCTTTATTGAGATACGTATTTTGATGTGTTTTGTTATTTGAATCCTTAATTTCGAAAAAAAGGAAGTTAACGTTCCTAGGGTTAAATTTTTTTATGACTTTCCTATTATATTCTACTATTCCCTATATTGTTAATATAGTTTTTGTATCACATTCTTGGTAGAAAGCTTTGTGTTTTGGATATTACCGACAGAAAAAATAGTAAAACGTTACAGAAAAGACTGGATGTTTTTCAGGAAAAAATAATTATTTTGACATTAAAATATCCCGGTTCTGCTTTTGTTTGTTGAAATAAATAAAAGAAAACCAAGTTAATGACGGGGTATCACAGACTAGTGTAATTAAGTAATTATATAGTTTTTTGTTTGGTTCGTAATAGGTGGTTTTCGTTCGTTAGTGTTACTAGCAGTTATAGTTTTGTAATTATTTTAATGACTAATAATTTTGTTGCGTAATAAAGTCATCAAAATATTATAATCATAAATATACTTTTCCATATTTTTATAGATCCATACGAGAATATAATATATGTGTTATCTTTGTTAGGCTTTTTTGCTCTATACATTACTTTATGCTCACAATAAAGACAATTCATTTGATTAATTTCACAATGATTTTATTTCGTTCCTTAATTGAGGTTAATTTTTCATGAATATTAGATATTTTTGTTTATTTTAAAATGAAAATCGTGCAGAATTTTCCGAATAGTTCTTGAAAATGCTGGTAAGTTTACTAAAAAGAAAATTTTAAATAATACTTTATATATTTTTTGTTAATAATTTTATAAAATATATTTTATTCATTTTATATTTTTCTCTTCTTTCTTGTCTTTGCCCAGCAGTGGGACAGTATAGACTAGAAATATTTTTTTATAAAAGTGCACAATTTAAATATTCAGCGGAATATTTGGCTATCTGTGTTCGATTAATCATATATTATATCATTAATAAAATAAAAGATATGGATGTCTGTTTATGAGTCTTGATATATATTATATATATTTTTTTTATGTGGAGAAGTAAGAAGACGAGCAAGACGCTCTCCTGATTTTAAGAGATAACGCTGCCCATAATCAGTTCAGTGCTATCCAGAATTTCTGATGTGCAATTCTAGGTGCACTGCACCAACGCTTCTTACTCAAGAGTCATAAGATGTTAAGACTCTTTAGCCCAGTAATTTCACGCCTAAACTGATTGAGCTGAAATTTGTAAGCAGTTTAAGCCTAAAAACATAGGCTTCTTTTTAATGGGTACACACAGCTAATAGATACTTTATTAAATATACATCAATATTATTATGAAGTTTGATATTTCTATTATTTTGCAAAGATTAATATACCAATAATAATATTGCGCTAATATTAATTACTGGGCTAAAGAGTTTTATCTCATGATTCTTGAGTAAGAAGCGTTGGTGCAGTGCACCCAGAATTTTACATAATTTTGAAATCCTGTGTGACACTGTACTGATATTATAGGCAAAGTTATCTCTTACGATCATGACATCGTCTTGCTCGTGTTCTTACTTGTTTTGAATAAAAAAAATGTTTGCTTACCATATTTTCCGTTACATTTCTGCAGGACAACTGGTAGAAACAACTCAACTATCATTAAGTTAATGCAGCTGTTGCACTGATTATAATTAAAAATTTAATAAAAGTACAACCTAGTTACGTATTTTTCCAACTTATTACCATAAAAATTTAATCTGCAGTTCCATCTGCATTTCTTTTCTCGCAGTCATTTTATTTGCTTTCAGGGTAACAAATAAACCACGTCTACTGAATTTATTTACAATCCAATCGAACTGTGACCACAGTCACTGACAAGTCTCTTTATTTCCGTACCCTTTGTCCGGTGTAATTAGTTTTCCAATAACCTTTTGTCACAGAGGACTGTAAGAAAGGCAGACGCTACGGAAATGCTTAAGCTAAAAATAATAACGCTTAGATAAAATAATACGAACATAATTAAGTATTTAAGACTGGCCTCATGCTTAAAATTTTACGGTATTTAATAAGGGTAAGGGGGGTATGCAGTGCAGTTTTAAAAACTAACGGCGCAAACGGTATTAGTCATACTTTCTTAAAAAAAATTACATGTGTTTTTTACTATTTTCGTGGATAGCTTAGATAACAGTTTATTAAAAAAAATTAAATAAATAGTTTGCAAGTACATATACACAAGAGTTACATTCCTCATTATTATTATAGTCACACGTAGGTATGTAGTACAATTTTTTCATAATATGATCTCTTGTCACAAATTTTTAATATCTCTCTTATTTATAAAATCTTTATTTATTGCTTCACTATACCAATGAATATTTTTTTTAATATCACTCTTATTTATAAAATCTATATTTATTGCTTCACAATACCACTGAATAAATCACAATTAATACTCTCTAACTGAAATTGGCTTCACTTTTATTTTCAAATCACAGAGTCTACAATTCTCACAAACATCGGTCCCTTTGTCTAAATATATATGTATCTGTTTATGATATCAGAGGAAATGAAGGCTCACTTCACTGGTCGCGGCACTGATCTGGAAATCCTGGTGTTGATGAGCTCAGAGTTTGGCTTCCTTGTTTTTTGCCATTTGCTAATTTCACGTCGGGCTTCTTTGCATCTGTGCTTTTGAAGCCCGTGCCTTCACGCAAAAGTTTGCGCTCAGGTAAAAAACTCAATGATTTTTAAACTACCGTGGTCAAGATATTCTCACATTGTTAGACGTAAGTTGTGTCGTTTTTGTTGTTATAGTAATACTGAATGAGAAAGACCACTAAACTAATCATTAAATTAAAACAAAAAAATACACTTTACATGGTTTTCTTATGGGTGCCATTTTGGTCAGTACTAGACCAATTTGGAATAGGACTGCACGAAAAGGACCAGCTTTCGAATAAAAATAATTAACAAAATGATCAAATTAAAACAAAAAAAAAAGTTTTACACGGTTTTCTCATGGGTGCCGTTGTCAGTAGTCAGTACTAGACCAAATAAGAATAATCAACAAAATCACCGAGTAAAAATGTTGAGATAACAAACATAAAAAATATAGTCGAATAGAGAACCTCTTCCTTTTTACAAATCGTTTAAAATTACAATAAATGCGTGAGCTGGGTACTTTTGAGACACTGTAAGTCACAGTGTCAAATTCCCATTCAAAAAGTGCTTTGGACATTTTTGTTTTGAGATTTTGAAACTGCAATATTGTTACAAGTGGAGCTGGGTTATTATTGTCAATTTTCAAGTGTTTGTGAATGACCAACACTTCTGTCTTTGTGAAATTGATATGATAATAATTAATCAAAATTTCGAAGAAATGTATTGAAGAATCCATAATATTATGATGAATCCACGTTAATAAATCATCGAGTGTTATTTTGATTTGTTTTTATTTGTATCTACTTACCTATACTTTTTTTTAGTAATAATGGTTTATTTTAATTTGAATCATTTGGAATCCTATTTTGCCAATTTTCGGATATCATTAAAATAGCTGGGTGAAATTGATGAATAACACAGCAATTTCTTTTTCTATGCAAGCATTTTGATTAGTCAATTCAAGTCTCTACTTTGCTCTATAAAAGAGAAAACGCACTCAACATTTAAAAATCTAGAAATTTATTTATTTAATGCTATTAAGCCATTCTTACTAGGTACATAATTTGTAATAATACAAATATTAATTTAATTTTTCAACCCTCGCATTAAAATTACTACTACTAATAATGTAAGGCTCTATTTTATCGTAATACTCTACTACAGCGTTACCTATAATATTTATATGTATAGGTAAAATAACACCCACCACAAAATACCAATATCCTTTTTTATAGATATTATCAGTACATTTATCCTACATTGCGTTACATTTTACGCAACGCTTGATAAATATTTTATTTCCTAAATATAACACATTTCGTGTTTTATTTTACCAACGGAACGGGAAAAATATGTTTACCGTTTTGGTAGCCTTTTTGGAGCAGGTGTAAAATATGACGGGCGATATTAGAAATTCAGTTATATGGGATTAATTAAATGTAAATATACAGGTATGGCCGGGCTTGTGGTGTTTGGATTGGTTTTATTATGTAACTAGCTTATGATGGCGGTAGACGTGTGCGCCGCGCCGCCGCGCCGCCGCCGCCGGTCATTTTGGCCACGCCGCCGCCGCCGATCATTTTATCGGCGTGAAATCGGCGTGATTTATTTTTTATTTTATTAACGTAATTATAATATTTTAATCATCATTATTATCCAAATAAAACACAAGAAAGGTCTCACATAAATTAAAACGTCTTGAAAGAAGTAGAAAGAATAGAAAAGAATGATACTAGTCGGCGGCTCGACACGCGACTGTCACTACCTGTTGATATTGTTACCCGTGTAGTAAATTACTAACATTTTGTGAAATTAAAAGCCTGATATTCGTACGGAGGTATGATTTACACTTTCCACCATTTTGTTCCACACCAAACAAGCGAATGCCAACGATGGGGTTCGTTGGCAATCGTTGGCGCTGTGTGGACTTAGCAAAGGCCAACATTACGCCGGGGTCACATAACATCGCGGTCGAGCCCTCGATAAAATATCTTGGACTCGTCCTCGAGGGGCAGTGCTCCCGGGCAAAGTTGCCTGGTTGTCTCCCCGCCTGATCTGTCCGCTACTCCAGCGGTGGACGGACAGAAAGCATGGGTCCTTGACCTTCCGGCTCGTGCAGTTGTTTTCCGGGTACGGATGCTTCGGAAAATACTTGCATGCACCACGTAGCCGGCAGAGAAGCGACCCCTGTTTGCCACCACTGTGGTTGCGAAGTGGATACGCGTGCCCAGCATGGGTCAGTGAGCACCATACCCTCATCGCAGTTATGGGGGAGGAACTCTCACTATCAACCATGGAAAGAGCTATGGTTTCAAGCGAGGAATCGTGGCAGGCCGCGGTCTCATTTTGCAAGAGAACACTATCGCAGAAGAGGATCGCGAAATGCGAACGGGAGTTCACCACCTTGCCCGGAAAAGGAGGCATCCGAGGTGCATCTTCCACGCCTTTTCCATCCCCCTACCTGGGTCTAGACGGAGTACGTGGCTACTCGTCGCTGACAAACCGACCCACAAGGTGGTGCGCTTTGGAGGGTGGGGTTAAACTCCTCTTGACTCCACTGAGACCTTGGTCCTCCTGTCATTTTTTTTTTAATGTGATGAGTAGAAGACGAGCAAGACGCTCTCCTGATGATAAGAGATAACGGCTGCCCATAATCAGTACAGTGCTACCTAGGATTTCAAAATTATGTGAAATTCTAGGAGCACTGCACCAACGCTTCTTACTCAAGAGTCATAAGATCTTAAGACTCTTTAGCCCAGTAATTACACTATTTCTTAATTTGGACCAAACGCCGTCGGAGCCTTGGATGAGGGCTTCGGCGTTCAAGCTACCCCGGTACTATGGCATCCGCAGGAACACCCTCAGTTTTTTAGTGGGTATCCCCGCCGTGCCCATCACTAACGAGGGAGACCTATATACCCTAAGAAAAAAAAGAGAAAAAAGGCCAACATAACGCCAACCACTGAACAGTCCGGAATGACCCTCCACGAACACGGCTTTTATATTAAATCTCCCCCCATACTACAACGACCGGTCGGTGAGTCAAGTCTCTGAGGATCCCTCGTGAAAAACATGTCAGCACTCTCGGTGTATACTATTTTTATAGTAGCAATACCTGCAGCAGTTTTCATCATCTTCGTCGTTTTAAGCCCCTGTAGGAGTCTAGTCTAAGTTTCAACAAACCCTCAAGATGAAAGTCTTCAATCAATGTGTGTTACCATGATGACTTACGGCACTGAAACGTGGTTCTTCACTATTGGCATCATCTTAAAGCTTAAAATCACTCAGTGAGCTATGGAGAGGGCTATACTCGGAGTTTCTCTTCTCGATCGCATCAGGAATAAGGAGATCCGTAGACGTACTAAAGACACTGACATAGCCCAGCGGATAAGCAAAGTGAAGTGGCAATGGACAGGCCACATAGCACGTAGAGCGGATGGCCGATGGGGTCTAAAAGTGCTCGAGTGGAGATTACGGACTAGCAAACGCAGCATAGGGCGGGCACAAGGTGGACAGACGACCTTCTAAAGGTCGCCGGAAGAAGATGCTGGATGCAGGTTGCTTCCAAGGTATATGTGGCAGTCCAAAGGGAAGGCCTATGGTCAGCAAGTGCATTCCTATGGCTGAGATGATGACTTAACTAACGAGCAATTAGTTATTAACCCTTAATGCAGGCATATGCGAAAGGTTGGGTGGTGCATTAGATGGTGGAATTAATGCTCACTATTACATAGTGTATCGTTTAATTTCCTGGCCACCTCTTTAGCGTCAAATTGGAGCGAAATTAACATATTGATATTTAATTAATAATTATCATATAATTCCGCAAAATAACGCCTTATTTCATTAAATATAACAAATAATATTTAAAAAACGTGATTCAGCACGCTTTATTTTGATTTTTATTGAATTTTACCCCCACGCCGATTTCACGCCGATTACGCCGCCGCCGCCGGTAATTTTTCGACCAGACGCCGCCGCCGGTCGTTTCATAATCGGCGCACATGTCTAGATGGCGGCTTTACCCGTGTGGGGTAAAAAAAAAAAATATTGGAGGTTCACGTTGTATTATATCTGATGTATTCCAAATTTCAATCCAATCTGTTCTGTGGGCCAGGTACAGACATCGCGTACAACTCTTCCATACAATGTACTTTTGTGAATATATGGGATCATAGTTTCACTTGACAGCAAGACAAGTCTACGCAATGTCTGTGCTTGGTCCACTGTGGTTTGGACTTTGATAGATCATTTAATCGGTCGGCTTTACTTTTCTATATTTAGATTTGTAAATAATGTTAATTTGACTCTCTAAATACGCGTGTCCGAATTTTACTTATAATTTTTTAGTTCGATTGAAATAAGAAATTATAAAAAAGATAGGCAGATTAAGCCAAATGATTATTTCAAGATAATTTTAGAAGCGTACTCTGATAATATATTTTTTTAAACTTAACCATTTTTTATTGATAATAAGTATTTATTTACAAAAGAAAAGCATTTACATATTATAAATAGTATATCCGCTGTCCTAACCACCATAACGCATGCATTAAGTTGCTTAGCTTAAGGTTAGGTGTCGGTGTGTAAAATGTCTTGAAATATTTATTTATACATTCACTATGAGGTGGGTGGCTGGTTGTTTTTACCTATAGCGTAAAAACACATCGATCATACAAGTCTATTTTACAAGTATAATACGTGTTATACTATTACAACGCGGCACCTAATTAAATAAATGACCGAGTCTAAGGTGGCTTGCATGCGAGTAAATATACGAGTAGTCGGTGTGGGCAGTTCAGCAATTTCAATTTACCTCGAAGCTAACGACCGCAGTGAATTGTACTCTTTGGTCGATGTATTTCATACAATAAGTATACCTAATTGTCGCTCTCGTGCTGGTTCTGTGCCGAAATAATTTTACACTCATAAAAATATTCGATTGTTGAGGCGACATTTTACAATGCAAGTAGCAGTAGATTTTATACTGCACCACTGTACTTGCATTTTGCACATTTATAATATATTTTTAGTAACGCTTGCTTCTGAGAAAGTTTTCTATGGATGTGTAGGAGGAGCATAGCATTCGCCTGATGCATAATACTACGCCTCTTCTGATATTACCTATAGTGCAATGCTTCGCATACTTTTTATATGAAATTTCTACGCGATATTGCACTACAATTTTGCAATAGGATCTGACAGATAAAAATATATTATCATTAATTAGAAACTTATTAAAATCACATATAGGTACATTTTCTTCTATAGTTTCCAAAATTATTAGAGATATCAATCATAATAATATTATTATTACTCTTTGCATAAACTTTTATCTCGCTATGTCTGATGAATATGTCCGTAAAATTCTAAAATATCTTTTGTACAAAGTCGAGCTTAGTCCTCAGAATAAGCACTTTTCCAAGTTTATTCTACTCCTGTTTAAATCAACAGGATAGTCTCAATTTTCAAATTAAACAGAGAAATGCTCACACGAAGTTCACAGAGTTCAAACTGATGTAACCACTTCCCTGGGCCGTAAAATAATATCGGCTACAGTCCACGTTTAATAATCACCTCCGGTTATCAAAAAACAGATTTTAATAAAATTCCTCTCGCCGCAAGAAAAATATTTTACAGCCGCAAAATATAAAAAATGTCAATTACCTCTATTCAAGCAACGTGGAGCCTCAAAATTGGTCTCATTACAAATTTTCTTTAGAAAAACGAATCTAAAGACAGGCCTCTTTACGTGTAATATTCTGTCGTTTTAAATAATGGCTGAAAAAATACGACGGCGAAGTATTAGACGAGATTTTTTGAGAATTTTCATTGTGAGTGGTTTTACAAAGAGGGGAAGCTCCACACCAATTAGTGTCACTCGTTTATTAGTTCTCGACATCGGTCGGTGGGGGGCGTCGATGAGACACAGTGTAAATGAGCGTAGAAAGACAAGCTTTTCTTTATGTCGCTTTGATATTAGCTTTACTATTAAATATGCCGTCAGAGGCAGAGTAATTACTGTACGTATGAGACTTAACATCATATATCTTATAACGAGCGCAGTGCTGTATTTTGTAGAATTTGTTACCAATTGTACCTAATTCACATTGTGACTGAAATGAGCCAACATTACCTATAGCTTAACATTAGACTAGTGTAGAGTCGTCTCGTTCATCTACTTTGTTAGTCGGAAAAATATGTCAACTACAAAATTAATTTGTTAATAATCCAAAAAGGCCTCATAGTAGAATGACTCATGAGACAATGCCCTAAATATTCGACAAATAAGAAGACCTTAAAAAATAGGAGTAAATTTACCCAAAAATGTCGTTGACAAAACTTTTCCTTCTGTATTTTGCACTGTGTCTCGGGGACGTAAGTGTAAGAAGGTAAGAGGATGAAAGATGGAGCTTATTTCTTATTCCGGTAATGGTGCGTTAGTATAATTTATAGGATCGTCATATTAAATGATAGTGGCTGAGCTGCATTTTACTCGTTCGGATGATATATTTTAATAGATGTTTGGAGCAGATGGGCTTTAAAGAAAACTGTTGTTATAATACTGAAAGCTTTGGAAAATTTTGGAAGTTTCTGAGTAAATAGGAGTTTACGAGGTTTTGATTTTAAGCACGTGTATAAATAGGGGAGATTTATTCCTAATTTTGAATTACTTTTAGATGAGAAATATGTACCTAGGTATTAAAAAATAGTATCATTGTATTTAAAAAATGGGGTTTATTCGAGTTTTGTTCATGTAGAGTGAATAGCGAAGAAAACAGTATTTACAAATGTGATATACATGATGGGGATTTGTCCCGCCTTCTAGGTTTAGTATGCTACCATCTTCAACGTTTAAGATCAGGCGAGAGAGATAGTAATCAAAAGTTTACATATAACGAATAAAAAAAATAGACTGAAGAGTTGTAGAAGTTAGAAGTAAAATTACCAAGTTTTCAGATTTCATTTTTCCCCCAAACCTTAACTTTTAATAAATTGTTTCACACCAAATTTAGCCCTAACTTTAAGAGGTTTTTACAGAATCGCCGTTCGCTCATTGCTTGCAAACTTGATGGATTGGTCTATTAGCCGTTAGGGGGTCAGTTGACGGAGTTTCAAAACGTTTTGTTTTTTTATTAGCTCATTCCGAGCGCTAAAGCCTTGTTGTCCTTGATAACGGCCTTGGAAGGCTTTATGTAAGAAACTTCCGAGAATATAAACATTGCGGAGATTTTCTTGCTCCTTGCGTCTTGCGCGTTGGGTAATTAATCCACAGTATATCTGGCATTGATGTATTGCTATGTAGATTTTAATTTTACCGAAATAAATCCTATTTATACATTCTCTGTATAAAGTTTCATTCATTTTGAACCTGTGTGCCAATTTGAAACTATGCTGTGATGACCAAGAGGATAATATTAATATTATGTGTTGTAACAATAGGTGACCACCGTCGCTCTATTTTATGTATTCCCTTTCCTGCTTGGTTGTCTGGAAGAGATCGCTATTAGCGTTAAGGCCGCCAATTGTAACACTTCTTTCTGTATAATCTTAGTTCTAAGTTTATATTATTTTATTTCTGTGTGGAGTTTTCTATTCTAGATATCATTACGCATTCTGGACCATCAAGCACTAGTTCTGTACACGTGAAGCTAGTTGTATAACTCAAGCAGCTTATTCAAAAAGAATTTAGAAAATTGAGTTCTAATAAATAGAAGACATTTAATTATAAAAGTGCTTTTCATGAACGTTGCGAAATTGGAATCTTTTTCACCTAAACTATATTTTCTTTGAGCTAACAAATAGATCTAAATTAAAGAAAAGAAAGGCTGAACTCAGCACCACGCAGTATATAAACCTAGAAATATTTTAGAGTACCTATTATATCTATACGCTAAAAATCTAGATCTAGGAAAAGTGGAAAATATATTATATAAGTGTAATACCATCTACAGTCCACGTACGCATTCTAGAATTGATCAAAAAGTAACCCAGTTTTCCGTACGTTTCTATACGTTTATTAATTCCGTCGTACTCCCTCGGGATTATCCGCCCGATACTCCCAAAGATAATCTCTGGCAAGTCTCTAACGTTACTTAGCACGTGGCTTATATTTCACTTAGGCCGCTTAAGATGAGTGTAGACTAGAGTTTTACAATGTTAACGCTTTACGAATGTCACGTTACAGATAAAACCATGTCCGATACCATCTAAGGTCGCATCGTTGCTTAACATGACGCGAAATTGTCAAAGGCCAACTTATAACAAATAAATAATAAAAAAAACTATGTGGTGTGATGGTATCATTTCAATCGCTAATTGTGTTCACGTGTAGGCCCTATTCGCCTAAATAAGTGATTTTTTTTTGTCTATGTTTGCCAATTCTCAACAATGTTATTTAGATTTCAACAAGAATATAATTAAAAAACGCGATAAAAGAATAGTGATGTAGAACAAACCGCTGAGGTTTATGTTTGAAGTGCAGTATGATAAAATGTAATAGGTACAGCGAATAATCGATGTTACAAGAACAATTTTTTCTAGTGTATACTCACCCTTAGGCTCCTTATCTGCTACGGTACATGTTTTCAGATGGTAATTGTGACCTTTTTTGATACTTTGAGAAGCTTTATTGAGCAAGAGCGCCTAATGTGCGAAAAAAAACAGCAGCATTCACAGTGTTACAGAATGAAAGATACAAAATGAAAATAAGCTTTATATACTGAAGTGCTGAAATTGTTCAGTTTTTATATTTTAATAAAATTTTATTAAATAGGATCAATCCTTTTTGCTATTGGACGCTTATCCTACACATATTAATAGAAAGTTTGTATGTGAATATGAAAGTTACTCTTTCACGTAAAAATACCTAAAATCTAAGAACTTATTATAGGCTTCTTTTATATCTCAAAACGTACTTTGTAAAGTCGCCATAACCACGTGACCGGACAAACGCTTGAAAGTCGCACAAACCGAATGCGGGACTAGACTTAATCATACCAACTCCGAAAATACACCGAGAAAATAAATAAAATCACTCACAAAGCAGTTCTAAAATTAGCCAGCTTATATTATACCATTAAAACGAAAGTATCTCGTAATAGGAACGAGAAACAACATAATATACCTGTTGGTACCTACACGAACGGAGAGAGACTTTTCCGTATTGTGTTCTTTACCTTTTGATGAGAATTCTTACGACAGGCTTAGTGTCACTCATAAAATTTAACAAACGTCCTTATTGCCGTGTCGTAAAGTCTACTTTACCTTGTAGCAGGAGATTTTCGAAGAAAGTTATTTGTAGATATAATAATGAGATTGCCTTGATGGATGGCCCTGTAAACTAAAATTCCCGTCTCAGGTGCAAGTAAGTTAGTCCATTAACCAACTTAGATAATTGCTGATTTCAAGTAAGAAAAGTGGATACGATTAAGAAAGTGCTATTTTGGTGTGGAAGTTCCATCTTAATCAAATAAGTACATTTATTCTTAGCCCCAGGATGTTTTGCGTTATTTAAATACATATTGTTAGCAAAATTTTTCTTAAATCGTTGAAGTAATCGAAATAGGACAATTATTATAATACGAATGTGTATCTGTAGGTACTACTCCTTTTTGTGGTTCAATGGAGGCAAGCACCAATCACTTGTAACGACAAAAAAATTTTTTTTGTAGTCTTAATATGTGGCCCCACTCATGAATATTACGTATTATAACAAAAAACGATGTTTTATAATATTTTTTACGACAAATTTACAGTTATTATGACCCAAAGTCATTTTACAATATTATTATACAGGGTATACAGCCGAGAAGATGGGATTTTAATACCACCCATCAAATTACCCATAAAATGTTCTATCTTGTATCCGCGTCGATGTTAACAGTCCATTTCAGTTCGTACTAATTTAAAATGGATGCCACAGGCTCTTTATAGCGACCTATTGGGTTTTTCAATATTTCTTTAGGAGTACGGAGAGTAAAGTTCACTTGTTATAAGTTTGCCGCTCGTTATAGCTGGACCTATTATTATGAACCAAGAGTTAAAAAATATAACAAGGTTTATTTTTATTCATTATAGGTTAGCCTTTGACATTAATTTTTTCCTTGATCAAATAAATATCGTTCTAAGGAAAGGCCAGGTCAAGACCAAGAACCGCCGAGCGTGTATGAAGATTGTGATGAAAGTTGAGGAAGCGAAAGAGGAGTGTCAGGATCGTACCAAATGGAGGGAAATAGTCTCTGCCTTTTTTTTTATTGAAAAATGCGTTACGCATCGTCACCCCACGCCGGGGGCACGGGACGGTATGTGGGACCCCTCCGCCGAAGATGGGCGCGGCGGGGATACCCACTAAAAACCTGGGGGTGTTCCTGCGGGACGCCATAATGCCGGGGCAACGGGTACGCCGAAGCACTCATCCGCGGCCAAAACAGTCTCTGCCTACCCCAACGGGAATCAGGCGTGATTATATGGAAGTATTTATGAAGCCTTTAGCAATCTCGCCTGATCTTAAACGATGATGTGGTCGAAGATGGTAGCAAACTTAACCTAGAAAGCAAGATCTTCCTCCCTGGCTTACCTGGCTTTGGTGATAACCCGTATTATGAATATTATAATCTTCATGAATTAAATTTTGGTTAACTTACTTTACTACTCTTCACTAGCAATAGGGATATTGACAAGGTAAAAAAGACCCGAATAGAAAATTGGAATTATCAAACAATAATGACACTACCTTATGCTACCACCCACCGACTTATTTTGGCAGCATCTAAAGAAGCGCCTTTTTTTACAAGGTGACGTCCATGCACCAAAAAATAAGCCACTGACAAAAACTTTAATAATAAGGCAAAAGGTGAATATTAGGGATGTTTTAGTTATTTGTTTGTAGTTATATTTTATATTAGTAATTGTTCCCGCATAGCCATTAAAAAGTAATAAAACCGAACATAAGTTAAAGAAAAATAAAAGCAAGCCGCTTACCAGAGCAAAGTTTAACACTACTAAAACTATTGTATACCTTTTTAATTTGTTGCTGAAACAGTGTGAAAAAACTTTACAGACAGATTTTCGTAACTGAATCTCAACTGAGTGCTTTGAGGGAATTTGTTCAAAGCACTGTAATTAAACTTCTTGGAATCTCGTAGATTCTTGCAATTTCAATATCTGGCAAATGCAATTTCTCCTCAAATAACAATGTCGGATTAATTATACTTCCAATAAACATAGTTCTCTTTCAAGCAACATATCCGGAGCAAAAGAATAATAAACGAAAATGATCAACAACTAAACAGAAAAAAATAAAAACACCGTTCTACCGACGTAAAAGAAATACAAACTGAAACGATAAAAGAATCACAAGACCTGAAGGATGATAAAACGCTGGAGAAATGTACCTTATGATGATAGGAACAAAGGTGTATTTACCTACATACATCAACAACAACGAGCTTGGCCATTCATAGTGCGGACCTCAGCCGTAAATCTGCGTAAAGGCACGACTGGTGTGCCCATCCATCCGGGTTTCCTCGGACGCGCCATCCCGTTAGATAGGGCTGCCTACTAAATTTGATAGTTTTTTGGTGCCCCACTTTGTAGTGATTTAATGTTTTAGTTGTTTTAGTGTTATACTTACATAACCGCCGAAGTCTTGAAATAGTTTCTAATAATTAATTCTTGTTCTTCAGATTTATTTACTGGTATTTAACCTCTATAATTCAGACTTTAATATATAATATTTTAGTTTAACTACGTTTTTTTATGATGTGGCCAGCTATATTTACGAAATAAAGCTTATCTGAAGTCAACTTCAGATAATACCATCGCGCATCTTCAATAACGCCATCGCGGTAAACTTGAATAATATAATGTAGAGCAACATAAAGCGATGTTGTAGAATAAAATAATGGTAGTGAAATTAGTAGTAGTTTGGTTTAAAATGATACAGACTCCGATCAGATCTCCTCCTCTCAAATCCGAGATATAAAATCCGATTAAAAAAAAAAAAAAAAAAAACATTTTATTGATTTGTATTAATAGTTTTTAAGTCTTGATTTTTATCAAAACTTTGTATACTATCATGTAAAATGCAAAAATTTAAAGGACTACCCTTTAAAATCTAAAACACCCAAAACTGTCAGCCCTACATTATCGTAAATGAAAAGATATGGTCAGCCTACAGTTGGCAGTTACGCAAGAGGCGCCATTTCCACGACAGCGACTTACGAGACGGTCAGCTGCCGTACTAAGAGGCTTTAGACAGATGTAGGTGCGAAAATAGGTTGCCTTACAAGCTTACAAGTCTGCTCCTAGTTGATATAAGGCTGCCTATTTGTTCTATGTCTCGTGTACCTTTGCTACCTTTACATTTTCATTATTACCAGCGACTTTATATTATTAGACGCCGTTTTCCCAACCCTCTTTTATACGTTGTTTGAAAGATGTAGAATAATTGGGGATTATACTCCAACAGAACAGGTTACCCTACTTATATTGTCAGAGTCAAATCACAATTTATAGGTTGTGTGGCGAACCTATATGTTTCAGGTCACCGAGATTACTACAGGGCCTGCAACATGACCTAACGACTGCCTCTTACATATCTTATAGGAAACTGCTAGGACCCACATTTTTACGTGCCCTCCGAAATACGGTAGCATCCAGGTGAACTTTTTGCCACACACTAAGATTTGACCCAGGGTCCGGATTAAAATCCGGACGTATGACCACTGGGCCACGGATGCTACAAATTATTAGTTATAAGTAAAATTCTCTTCCGTCGTCCCACTAACCACTAAAGTGCTTCTTTTTCTTCGCCAAGAGATACTGCGTCACAAAGGGCATCGTAGGCGTAGATACATAATATTATTCATAGTATGTTTAGAGGAATTAAACGAAGTAAATCAAGATTACAATATATAGTAGTGTACTTACAGTACTTCAAATAATTCAGCCTCGCAAAGGATAAGAAGAAATATGCTGAGCTGACTGCCAACCTTCACTAGTTGGAGAGGCACCGAAAGAAGAAGAAATAATTCAGACGTTTATAACAACTCAACATCCCGTGGTTTGTACATCAATGATGGCGTATACCTTCTAGTCGGTAAATTTTCTGGCACGAGTAGCTCGACCCTTCTATATAACATAAATGGGTAGGTACACCGGTGTTCTCTCAAAACATTAAAATTTTATCTCGAGTCTTCACAAACTTCTAACAAACCATTAATTAACTTTACTACGCGAAAATAGTCCCTCGAACACTCCCTGAATTTTGATCGACTTTAACTTACTTTACTTTACAACTTGTAAAACTTAGCTCTAATTTTACGAGTCGTCCATTAGGCCCTAACCGGTTTTCATTTAAGCCTGTTACTTGGATTCTTAACGTTATGTTTGCGAAAAGGTAAAACACAACATAGTGCCTACAAAATATTGAGACGGAATATGAAAAACTTTAATTTAAAAAAGCCTAAAAAATTAAAACTGAAAGCTGCAAGGCTGTATGTAAATACACTCTAAGGACTGCTTTTATACGCGGCTGTCTTTAAAGACTTAAACAAATCAACTTTATTACAGAGCTGGCGAGTCTGTGGGATCGTTACACTCCAATAGTTCACCAAGCAATGCCTTGTAGGTTTATTATTTATTGTACCAGCTTGGTTTATCCCACTACTGGGCCAAGGTCTTCCTTCCCTCTCTCTATTCTTCTCTTACGTGCCATAGCACTATTGACGATGGAATTGAGTTTGTTCCGCCATGCATGCCGCGAAGTCTGATTCTCTGGTGCTTTGGGCTCATAGCTCACCAGACGTTGGACCGATATGGCCAGCACGATTACAATTCCACTTCAAAAAAGCTAGCAACTTTTTACCAATATCCCTAGACATCCCTAGACAAATTGTTTAGGAACGCACTAAACATAGATACTTACTATAACTATTATGTAAAATTTGTAACTTTTAAAACTAAAGTGCCTTTTAAAAAAAACTATTGTCTTTAAGTGGGTGGTATAACTGAAAAGAGATAAGTAAATCTAGACACGCGGCAGCGAGTCAAGCCAAGTTCAAGCAAAGGAACTGGCGACCGCGCCGTGTGTTATATTACACGAACCGTCCAAAGCGCGTTTTGACGACTTTTTACACCCTCGTTATACAAAAACTATTACACATAGACAAGTCAAATTTGGCACATATACTTAAATATACAAACTATATCTCTGTTCCAAATTCCAATAACACAGCTCAAACGGTTATTTAGATATAAACATCCAGTAATCGGTGAAGTTAATACATACTAAGGGATAGATCAAAAGTAATATCCCAGTTCCAGATGACCTAGAAAGCTGAAATTTGGCATCCCGATAGGTAATGTCGTAGTAACAAAGGGAAAAATCAGAAACTAGTATTTTTTTATCATTTTAAATTATTATTAATTTTTAAAAAATGTATGATATTAAAGTTTGGGACGCCTAGGAACGCATAAAGCAATACATGTAGCATGTTGCTATAATTTTTGTGTAGGCGGCTATTTTCTGTTAGATACTACGAAGTGCGCGCGAGTCCACTATTTCTACTTTTTTTTTTTTTTTTTTTTTTATGTGATGAAGTAGAAGACGAGCAAGACGCTCTCCTGATGTTAAGAGATAACGGCTGCCCATAATCAGTACAGTGTTACCTAGGATTTCACAATTATGTGAAATTCTAGGAGCACTGCACCAACGCTTCTTACTCAAGAGTCATAAGATGTTAAGACTCTTTAGCCCAGTAATTTCACTAGCTACAGTGCCCTCCTACCGGAGCACAGTGATGTTTGCACATCACTGCTCAGGCGGTAGAATAACTGGCACTGTTGGGGTACCCACCTAGATGACCTCCTGCAAAGGAAGTCTACCCCCGGTACTAATATAATTATAAATTTAAATACAAACTTTATACCTACTGTACGTATGGATATATGTTTTTTACTTTTTCACGCCTAAACGGGTGGGCCGATTGACTTTAAATTTGGTATAATAAAAAATATAGCTTAGACCCCTGGAATAACATAATATACACTACTGTACCAAACTGTATAGCGGGTAAAACAGCTAGGCACAGCTAGTCACTAATAAAAATAGGTTCCTGGTACCTACGTAACAATTGTATATTGTATATTCTATGTAAATACCTATCAATATATCGACTCACCAGCACAAGGCGGCTCAGTAACATAGAAGTAATAATATTAACATTGTTTACAATAAAAATAATGTAGGTATGTATATCGCCTTCGGTGCTAGTTGGTGTAAACATTTTAGATACCTACGTACCTGTAACGTATAGTCATAATATTATAGGTATGCGGTATGTGGCGGTATCTGGGGGCACGGCAGTGCCCCCGCCAAGTCGTCGTCATTACAAGTCTTGTCGGCTTAGGTTTCTTTTGATCGAAATTCTAATCCAGTTCCAGATGATCTAAAAAGTTAAAGTTCTATCCAGGTAGGCGGTAGGTATAAAATAGCTGGGTGAATATAGATAAATTTATCAGTAACTAGTATTGTTTAAAAATCAATTGATTAGGTACAATATTCAAATCAATAGTGCACATAAATGCTATATATAAATAAGTACTAAATTAATTATAGGTATAGGTATATCGAAGCACGGCGAGGCTCACGGGCCGCGGTGCGCGGTGCGACGGCCGTGTCATGGAGCAGTGGGTGGGGGGAGGTGCAATAAATAAATAATCATTTGGTATTAATCTATTACATACTAAAAAGTACTGTACAAAAAGCAATGATATCCCATCAAAAACATAAATGTGAAAAGAGAGCCAAGTTCAATATTACGATGTATGTAGGTACTCATAGTTACCTATGATTTGGTAGTTGACTTCAACGACAAAAGAAGTGAGATCTAAATGGGTGCCAAGTTCAATGGTCAGTCCTGAAAAATATTTACAACAACATAAAATATTTTATTACAACTTAAAAGATTATTTTTTCTTATCACTTAGAATTAATATTATTTTGAAGCCCAAAGTTTGACTTGGCTAGTTCTCATGGGCACCATACGACGAAGTATCATTAAGATAAGACAATAGATACTTTATTGTACACCACATAATGTTACAGAAAATACATAAGTACAAAATTAAAATTAAAAATTACAATGTACAAGTTGCGGTCTAATCGTTAAAGAGCGATTTCTTCCAGACAACCAATGGATGGAAGGGACTAATTTACATCATAAAAGACGGTGGCCCACTAATTAGCATTAAGTACGTTTAATAGTGATCAAGCTAAAGTTAAGAGAGTACCTACTTAGTATATTATGAGAACTGGCCAAGTCAGTCTTTAGGCTTCAAAATAATATTAATTCTAAGTGATAAGAAAAAATAATCTTTTAAGTTGTAATAAAATATTTTATGTTGTTGTAAATATTTTTCAGGACTGACCATTGAACTTGGCACCCATTTAGATCTCACTTCTTTTGTCGTTGAAGTCAACTACCAAATCATAGGTAACTATGAGTACCTACATACATCGTAATATTGAACTTGGCTCTCTTTTCACATTTATGTTTTTGATGGGATAAATATACACTCTAACCCACAAACAATATGTCCTAAACGGTAATAATATTTTGGGACGACAGATTACCCTGAAGAGGCAAAGATTCCAAATTTCCCCGAAGAATATATTCGGTGTAACTAAAGAATTACCAACTGTCAATATTTATTTGAACGCAATGGTCCCTCAGGTAGTGAAATTCCGACAAAGACAGGTGAAACGTGCCTTTTGAAGATTTCGGAGTATTAGACAAAAACTTTAGAAAAGGTCTCTAATTCTATAGAAATACAACACAAACAAAATTCTCCTTTATTCCTATTAAGATAAGGACTTCTCTTTTAAATACAGCTAAAGGATTTTTTATAAGAACAGGTAGAAATGCTTTGCAAATTGCATGAAAGACTTCCTCGTATTAGATATTCAATTGTAAATTGTCGTGCTTATTTTTTGTACCATGATTTTTTCTATTCTGAATAGGTTAAGGTTGGACTCACTTGATGAAAGGTGATTATACTGGATATCACCCACTTCTTACAATTAAGTTCCTGCATCCCCTAGATGGGTCAAAGAGCGGCCATATTGCACGTTCGAATCTAGGATGGATCATGCTTACCTAGAAGACAGAACCCCCTCCCCCCTTCCTTTGCACCTTGAAAATTCCCCTCCTTCCACGTGTTTATGTTATAAAGACGTCTATGATAATTGTATATTCCGCTTATTATATCATGTACGTATGATCAGTTCATTAGTGACTTTTGGATCGCAAGATACAACTAAATTGACGCCACTATACTCGCATAGTTTGGAGCTAGCTTGGAGTGTCTTTAGGTCAACTCATGTCGTAACACTAACATACGAGTATAATACGACTTCTCATAGCAATTGTAAGAATTTAACGTCCTTGATATAAAACCCAAATCAATGGATTTAAAATTCTGTTTTCGAGTCTTATTATCATAAAAATCAATTAGAAATGCAATTTAAAATAAATAGGTACCTACTTGTGAAACGTATCAAATATAAAAACTCGAAATCAGCAAAGACTTATCTCCAAATCGTACGAAAAACAATATTCTTAAGGGATTAAGAACCTTTGTTGAAAAGGTTTCGACAGGGAGAAGAGATAATTTATTCAAAAGAATGCGGGTTTTGAAATAAATATTTTATAATTCTATAATCGTATTAACCTCAACGATGGGAGGGTTTCTGAATGCGAAATTTCATCTGGGTTTGTAGTTATCACGAGTTTTCCCAATATTTTGCTGCAATTTGTTTGCGAGTTCGCGAGGGTAAATAGAACTAATTACTAGTCTCAGAAGAGTTTCCATCTTTCATCATAATAATTATTCTTGTAAAAAACGTACGCAACGCATTACCGTGTTGGAATTGCTCCATTTATTCCCATTTAAGAACTTACGTCTAAATATAAATTTTAATTTATTTATTCAAAATTAGAATAGAATAGACAGCTCTTTATTAAACACTACAAATTAAATCAATGATTTAGGATATTTGTCTATATAAAATATATACAGAAAACTAAAACACAATGTCATGACTTAAGTGTATAACAATTGGCGGTCTAATCGTTAATTAATCATCCATAATGTCGTTATTACATAGCAATATCTCTTTATACATATAATAATAACCTATTTATGCCATAATTTCAATATGATGTCAGAATCACTGATGTAATAAATATAAAGCCAAATTCGGAGAACAAAACAATAATCACAATATTGTACATTATTATTATGTCTCTGTCACAAACTATTGTAATAACAACAGATGTCGCACTCCAATTATAAAAATGAAGCACCATATTAGTAGGTACTAAATACGAGTAGGGCACTTACAAATAATATGTAGTTATGTACATATTCGTAATATTGTATTAACATAATACGAGTAACAGTATAGAGAAAAATAATTATAGTCGCATTTATAGTCGACTTGATCTTGTACATTTTATGTTACATTCAGGAGTTCTGGACAGTTTAATTTTGAAAAATTGTAACAATATTAGGCTGGCGTTGTCATAATTTAAATATAAGGGCATCATACATGTAGATCATGTGTATAAAAAACAAAATGATTCAAATCGACTATAATAAAAAAGGTAGAAAAATTGTGAAGGCAGTTCACAATGATTCGCCTGATTATTTTACAATACATTATACGAGTAGTATTTCTTCGGCTTTAGTTCTCGCTTGGTTAGTTTTAAATGCGCGGCGTCTGCCTTCATTCAGCGGTCTGTATAATAATTATCTAGGGGGAGAAACAGGGCGTGGACACATATGGCCGATTCAATAACGGTTTCGTATCGAACAATTTTGGTAAAGGATAATACTGGGCGCAGTTGGCCGGCTGTTTATTATCTGATAATAGAAATGTAAGTCACAATTAAATAGATGTTATAATATATCATAAGTATAATATGCTTAATGCTATTGAACCAGATCTTTATTGGACCATAAAAATTCAATAGAATATAAGCTTAACAATACACATTAGAGAAAAAAGTGTTACGATGGGCGGTTTATAACAAAAAAAAATTGACCAAAGCCTATCACATATTTTAAAGTATCACATATTAAGTGTATTCATACGTGCTAGATGAATTTAGAATAGTAGGGACGTGCATAATTATTACTGTTTATTCTTACTAATTCGATCGCTGAAATTTTTTTTACCACATAATGTGCATTTACTTTGTTTCTTAATGCGACATCTCTAACTCTTAGAGTCTTTCTATATTATTAGAAACCATAACACTGCTTTTATGCTGTAATTATATGTGATTATTCGTCAGCAAAAAGTCTAAGTAAAAAAATCGTCATCCTGATCTGAAATCAGTCACATATTCTCTAGTTATTTTACGTTATCAATAATATGATATTCTAAAATATTACCTCAATGTTAATACATTCAAACAATCGCTTCTATAACAATGGAATATAAATTAGCTAAAATTGAACAACATTTTGTCCAACTAGAATCAAAATCGAACTGAACAACACATTTCCAAAATATCGGCTCCACTTTTGGCACGGAACCCGGTTTGTGTATTTAATACATAATTTTGACCCAGATATTTGGCAATGTACTATTTGGCACTACGTCTGATATTGAACGCAATTTATTAAAATTGTGTAAACCAGCACATCTCTTATTCATTTTTGAACAAATAAAATGAATCTTTATGTAAAAATCCAGTAAGTTCAGTCAGTGTTTTATCTAATTGATCGGAGACGGTTTTTTTTCGCAGTCTCTTATTCATTTTTGGACTTATAAAAATAATCTTAAGGGCGTATATATCGAGTGACGCTTTCTCGGTCGCACTATTTGACAAATTTTGAAATATAAATTCATAAAAATAATTTATAGAAAATTCCTTGGACAGAACAGCCTTCCATAAAATTATTGCATACATTTTAAAAGTATTTCAAGTTTGATATGTTTAAAAATATCATGAAAAAAATTTTTGAGAGAAAAAAAAAATTTAAATTTTTTTTTAGACATTTTTAAATATTGATTTATTTAAAAATGGAATAAAAACTGGAAACACTTTTAAAATGTGTGCAATAATATTATGGAGGGCTGCTCTTATGGAATTTTCTATAAATTAATTCTATGAATTTTTATTTCAATATTTGTCAAATAATGCGAGCGAGAGAGCGTCATTCGTTATATACGCTCTTAATATAAAATTCTCGTGCAGTAATCAAAATCGAGCTTCTCTGGAGACGTCTTGGCCAATTTTTATTAATACCAAATTTTGTGTATAATTTTTTTAGGTCGTATAGCATTTCGAATGGACGCAAATAGAGTTGCGCCCATCATTTAATATAATTCATACAATACAATATAATATATTGCACTTATCCGATCGAATATATTCACCAAACTAAACTGTTAAAGCGAATGCCTATTAAAAGGGTTCTTCGATTTATTAGAGTCACGTCATCAAGATTCCATGAACTCCATACCTCTATTAATTAAACAAATGTACAGATGTTATAGAAATAAACGTCTTTGAATCCGAATTTCAGCCCACAACATTATTTATCACGCGTCACAATCTCTAAAAAAGAACAACAAAATAACAACATTTTATTTCAATTAAAAGTGCTACGCGATCAATTAAAACCAGTCGTTAAAGAACAAAAACAAAAAATAACGCACAAAGAAATATAAAGCGGAGAGCGAACGTACACGACTGGCCATTTTCTGTTTCAGCAATTTTGCCTTTACTTTTTCTCCCACTTCCGTTTTCCCACATAACACGTGTTCTCTAGAACAAAATCATTTCATTTTATGCAAACCGCAAGCATAACACAGAATTGTCCTGTTAAACCTTCACAGTGTAACTGACACGGACAGTCTAGGAAGAACAGACATCGCGCGGGAACAAAAAGATCAGTTGTATATGTATAATTATTGTTTAGTTATTACTGAATTTAAGACTAGATAGCTGACTTATGGAAGTTCGCAGAAGCATCCTATTGTCTACTAAACTTACCTCTACCTCTTTTACTAAACTTTCCTTTTTTAGCCAAGAAAGGATTTCGCTATCCAGAAATATAAAAAAATAAATGTCAATCCAACCCGTCTAGCAATTTGAGGTATGTTTTGATAGATTGGTCAGTTAGTCAATCAGTTACCTCTATTTATCTTTTTTTTATATATTTAGATAGTGATGTGTACAAAAACACACGAACAAAGAGTTTTCATCATGTTAGAGACTGTATGAAAACGTATTATTAGATAGATTTTTATTAGAACAAATCTCTTAGCGGAATAAATTAGAACTATCTATAGATACTATACTAACTATATAAGTGTAATTAGGGAAGATAGTACCTCTAGACTGGTTCGAATATTGAATTTGCGGAGATCGACAAAACGTATTCTTTACACGGCGTCAGTTTTTTCAACTGTCTATAAATAAGTAGTCTACCTGTATAATAGTTTGTGGTAACAAAATTCTCGGAATAAAATGTGTGAAATCAGTTGATCTCAAACACGTAATGGGAATGAAGAGTCAGTATAATTTTGCGGACGTGTTCCTTTTACGGTTATGATTACAAATAAAAATCATAAAAATGCCTTTATTTTCTGTATGGTAACTGTGTAAATTTGAACAAAGAACTCTTTATTCTTGGCGGCCTATTCTGTATCTTTAACCGAAGCTCAATTATGTCGCAATAGCTTTTAAAAAGACAGGAGTAAGTTTAGTAGACAATAGGATTACAAACAATTTATTGTGTGTGTGTGTGTGTGTGTGTGTGTGTGTGTGTGTGTGTGTGTGTGTGTGTGTGTCAGCTCATCATCACTGTTGTTCATAGTCGCTTTGTCGTGTTTGTAGTGTCTATTTATTTACCTATTCGTAGATATGTATTTTGGTAACACATCACAAATCAAGTTAATATCATGGAGTTATGACTAGCTAATGCTCGCAGCTTTGTACAAAACTTTCTTAGGGGTAGTCAACGTCATAACCACTCACACGTCCGCGCTTGACAGCTGCAAAAGCGTTGAACGTCCGCGTCCGCGAACCAAATCGAATCGCGTCGAGCGCTCACTACTGATACCTACTAAACGTCTATTTTCTAGCAAACTATTGAACCATTTTCTATGAAAAAATAGCATTATATAGTTAAAACTATAAAGAAATAAAATATTAGAAAAATTTGATTCAAATATTAACACAAAGTATGTAAAAAAATTCGAACTTGACAATATGTGTTAATTTTAGGTATTTTTTTGGTTTAAACACTTTTTTACGAAACACCTCTAAATATTTTTTGTTTTTACCTGCTTATTATTAAACTAGATTATAAAAGCTTTGTTTTGATATAAAAATATAATGACTTGGAAAGTACAGTGTAGCACAATAAATCAAAACAAACCATCCATTCGTGTATAACGCTGAAGTCGCCTAGAACAAAATCCTGAGAATGGATATATTAAATAAATTAATTCAAACTATTTTAGTTTATATTTTTTAATGTTAGGTATACGTAACTAATTATGTTGAACTGTTTTTCTAAATTTAAGTTGCATTTTAATAAAATAATAGTTGATTGAAATTAATCATGGAAAAATATTACGGAAACGCGGCATAAGCGACAAAAATTTTACATGTCGACTTTAAGACATGTAAAATTGTCCTGATTGTGTTTATTTCCTTAATATCTGTACCAATTCCGAAAGATAGTATCATGATGATCATAATAATATATAATTTTAATAAAATAAGGTGAATTATAAACATTTTAAACGCAGATTTCTCTGGCACGCATGAAAACTTCGAAACTATAATTTCAAAAAATAATTTTTATATGTTGCCAAGAGCTTAGCTTCAGATTTAATGACCACAGATTTAAAATATTTATTACAAAGCCATTTACAACCATATTTACGCAACTTTTCAGCGTTTTCATGGATAAAAACATGTTTTTAAAGTATTAAGTCTCTAAAGCCGCTATAGCGGCTGTAACGTTTAACTCAACTTTTTTTCGGACCGCTATAGCGGTCGGGACGTTTGAGTATAAAACGTATGCGATACTTGTTCCAAATTACAATCCACACACAGTGGTTTGAGCTGTGCTTTGATAGATTAGCACCCTTTCATTTAATTAATAAATATTCACACACATTTATCAACTGGGCTGATTTATAAACTAGGCTCATGGTAAAAAGTCGAAATATCTTGATTCCAATACTTAATAAGAATAAAGTTCACCTGAATTTTTAAATTAATGAGTTAAGCTACCTATTTTTTCAGCATAATCATGTTAGTGTTCGAAAATTAAATGCCAAATGGGCTTTATAATAGCCGTATACGGAACAGTCATCAAAATATCGATTTTCTCTAAAATAACCGCCTCAATGCAGACGGGTGCAATGGGGGAGGTAACGGGGAGGGAAATAACATAAATACATCGTAGGCAGGAATATAAATAAATAAATTTTCAGGCGAATAGCCTGAAATTTACCAGCAAGTTCTTAAGTCGGTTACGTTACAATTTAGAAATAAAAGTTTGCGAAGATAAAAAATGTTAGAAAGGATCATGGATTTATACCTAATGTTTTATCATCAGGAAACACTGATAGGTGTATAATTTTTTTTTTAATCTTTGAAACTTCAACGTTTATTGTACAGTTTTACAAAACTTTTTAATCAAGGAGGAATTAGTAAAATCATTTTCGTTAAATTCAGCTTCAGCTTTCGTTTTCAATCTCGCTTGTCCGCATAATCTTAACTTAAATAATAAAAAAATCTTAGTTCTAAGATTATATTATTGTATATGTGTGTGCAATAAAGAGTTTTGTATTTCTAAAATATTTCCGAAAATTAAATAACCAGAAAGAACTTTTGCAGATAAATAGTAGAAGACAAACCGCGACCAAACCTACCACAAGGAATAATAAATGATCTCTCCGTATATGAATAAAAAAACATCATTCTAATAATAATATCGAGGAGATTTTATGGGCATCTTAGTAACTCTCTCAGTGTGACCACGCCCTATCGGTTACCAAATAGATATTTCGTTATATTGAATTTATCGGGAATACTGCACCGAAGAGCTCTGCAATACCGTCACATTGAATATTATCTCATAGAAATGGAACTACCTTTCAAGATTTAAGTGCTATTTGATAGGGACGTTTTGTAGAGATATTATGAATTAATTATTACTCTTCTTGCAGCTCTGTTGAGTGGATGTTTATAACTTGGTGTTTCATCATCCAGTCATGAAACGATATCTTGGCCCAACTGCAGTCTTATGTGGGTATAAATAGATGTACTTAACTGAAACAGAATAAATATACAAAAAAGAACTTATAAATACTAAAGAGTAGATAGTAAGTGGTGATAGTAAGTGCAGTATATTATAAGAACACAATAATAAAAAGTCTGGCTGATAGACTTAAATGTAGGTACAATAACGTACAGACGATGGATGGAAACTGCCACCTTATTGTTTTTATTTTTACTTGTACCTGTAGAACTTTATTTTAATTTGTATTGTAATGTCAATTTTATATGGATCCTTGAATCTGAAATAAAAATTACTACTACTATTATTATTATAATTGATCATTGTTTTTGTTTATGGGTAGTTTAATTTATTTTAATATTGTACTCATACCAAATATTACTAAGCTTTATTTTTACAGGTTTTGTAACGTATTTTATCCACATTACGAGTATCTACATACAGGCTATTTGGTAATGCTAGTGTCCTAATAGGCGAATGAGTAGTAATTAAGCTTAATTAGTTAATTAATTAACTAATACATTAGATTATTATGTCATCCCTATTATATATGATAAATTAGGGCTTTGGATCCAACAACCTAAAGACCATTAATTATTATTATATTTTTATTATGACCGCGACGAAGACTAAGTTGTAATGATATCTCGCTTTTTGAGGATCTTTTTCTTTTATATATACAACGAAGTAAGAAGACGAGCAAGACGCTCTCCTGTTGGTAAGAGATAACGCTCCCCATAATCAGTACAGTGCTACCCAGTATTTGTAAAATTCTGGATGCATTGCGCCAACGCTTTTTATTTGAGAGTCATAAGATGTTAAGACTCTTCGGTCCAGTAATGCACATCACTGCTCAGGTGGTAGAATAACTGGCACTGTTGGGGTACCCATCTAGTCGACCTCCTGCAAAGGAAGTCTACCCCTACCTCTTTCTAGAATATTTTTATCTTATAGTTTCTTTTTTGTCTCGATCTTATGATTTCTTTTTAGAAGAGATAGTAAGGGTATAAAAATGGCTATCCCTAGTAGAAATAAGTAGATGATTTTTGAGACGAAATCGTGTTAAGACTATCACATAATATTATATAACTTAAAGGATTAGATTAGCTATCATAGGATTTTTCAATTTATAACTAGCGTTGCAAATGTAAACAGAGACAAAAAAAAATAATATTTAAGCCGACGAGCGTGTGACTGAGCCTACTCGTACGTTCAGGCCATTCAGACAGCGTTTATATTTACAAGCTTTGATTTACTTTCACCTGTCTGTTGTCTGTCTGTCTGTATTCAAATCTTGCAAGTTTAGTTTGATCCACTTCCCGGTTCCCGATTGAGCTGAAATTTTGCATACATGTATAAATCGGATGACAATGCAATATTATCATGACATCGAGCTGATCTGATGATGGAGCTAGAAGGTGGCCATAGAGACTCCGTTTTTAAACGACGCAGCCCCATCGAGTTTGGACTCATTTGATTCGTCTTGGCGAGTACTTTATGATGCTAGATGGTTATAATAATAAGATCTATTAAAGCTATTATTAATTTGACTTGTTTTTCGTTTGTTTTTTGTCATTGCTATTCCTTTTGCTTATTTACTTCCTCGTCATAATCCTATAGATATTATCTTCAGCATCGTAATTATTATGGAAATCATAATAAAGTGAAATGCAATGCGTTATGAGGCGTTGCATACGTCAAATTGAATTACACATGCTGAGATAAGATCAAATTATTAGATTATGCAGCATTTGGCTCAAGAGGAAAATGATTTAGAACAAAATTAGAACATAATATTATTATTATTATATATACCGAAAATTATTATATATGGGTTGGTATACTCTTTGTAAACTTTGTTTATTTTTGCGACTGTGTCCTTTACATTTCTTTAAAGCTACACAAAAGCGTTGTCGAAGTTTTTTACTTAATAACTATTTTTAGTTACTGCACAAAGTTTTTTACAATGTTCTCTTCCTCTACAATAATACACTGTATAATTTATTTATATATGCTTTGAATAGAAGTAGCAAAAAACGCACTAATACACCACAGACCACAACTCATTAGTGGAACGAAATGAGCCTTCTATTCGTACAAAACGGTAACATGCTTTATTTGCTTAGAATCCCCTTCAAAGTTGATCTCCTTGTTTATTTTTGCTCTACCTTGCTTATTTACTTACCATCCTTTGCCATACCATTTGAACACGCAGCTCAAAAAAGAACTCAAAAACACTTTACAAAAGACCTAACAAAATAAATCAAACTAATAAACAAAAGGATACAGAATGATGTTTCTTTTATGATTTTTTTTATTTTGTAGATTTGGAAAAGTTCACTGGAAAGTTTTTAAAGACGTTCTCCAGACAAATTTATTGCACTTTGAAATATAATTTTAACATTCAAATATAGCATCTTAGTTTTATATCTCTCAGTAATTTCATCAACTTTGCGCCAACGACTTTGCAGTGTAGCATAAGCTTAACTTTAATGAAATTCTTAAAAGTTCTGTTTATTTTCACTATTGGATTAACGTTTTTATGTTCATAAATTGAATAAAAGATTTTACATGTTAAATTCCAGCAAATATTCGTAAAATTGCAAATAAAGTTTCACATAACTTTTGATGTTCCTCATCTCCAAGGACATAATAATAACTGGCACATTTTGAACTTAATAAAAACGAATATAAAGAGAGCGACGCAATGTTCTCTATTTATTAAACTTTTTCTTTCAAGACAAAGAACCTAACTGCCAAAGTTCGCAATAAAATGTACGGGGGTTCTAATTAAAAACGGGAAAAGGGCATCGAGGGATCCCCGCGATGTCAATCCCTAAACATTTAGGAGAAACAAAAAGAGGTATAAATTGTACATTTCTCTCCCCCTCACTCATCACTAAATAACGTTTAGCATAAAAGAGACGGGACATTTTTAATTAAGACTGAACAATTGTGTGTAATTTGATTGTAATAGTATCATTTGCATTGAGAAATAAACGCTCAGGCGTTTTACTTTATACTATGGTAGAGTAGTGATTTAGATTTGTTTTATTACTTTTGTACGCCTCTAATTCTCACTCAAAAATTCTTTTGACGTTTAAAATTGTGCGTGAGTATGAACTAGTTTAAAATAATAAGATAAATTAAGGGGTTTCGTGCTACCGGCAAGCGGCCGGTGGGGCGTCCAAAGTACCGCTCGCGCTGGAAGGATAAAGTGATGAAAGACCTGAGTGCGCTCCAAGCTGTGCCTTGGGAAGCGACAGCGCAGGACAGGCAGGAGTGGCGTCTTCTTGTGTCGAATGCCAAGACTCAATATGGGTCGCTGTGCAATCTTAGTTAGTTAATTAAGGGGTTTCAAATACCATAACCAAAGAAAGTTTTATGGTGTTATGTATAGGATAAAAATTTGTCTAAATGTTATTAAGCATATTATATATTTATTTACATCAATCAGTTTAGACGCTACAGGAATATAGATAACAAAGATACTCAACCACATCCATGGGTACATATTCAATGGGTATAATATATTATGGGCATAATATTAAAATGAAAACATACATAATATATAGCATTATAGCATAGAAAGACTTCGTACCTATTGGATGAAGAGTCTGATTCGTCTAAATGTGAACTCGTCTTGCTATTGTCTTGTGAACTCGTCTAGATGTAATCGCATAAAATATATCTATCGAAACCATGGGTAGGCATTGGTTAACAAATATGAATTTTAAAAGTTTTTTCTAACATATCACACAATTGTTCTACTAAAATTAATTCAATTTGAAAAGCTCAATTACAATTAATATTATTCAATATGCACACAATACTGCTTTTTAATTAACCGTCGCATTGATTTCGCGTAACGATATTGGTTTTATAACCGCAAATATAGCGTTATGTTTCAATTTAAAACTATTGGGACGTGATTATCACTTAATAGAGTATAATAATATAAATGTTGCAAAAGGGGAAATGATACCGGTTTATATTTCATAATTAAAATCGCCATTTTAATCCATACAAAATTGGTAAATATAATAAAATTATTACGGCATTGTATGTATTGCCGTTATATAAGTTATGCCTATCTAATATTACAATAAATAGGCCAAGCGCGAGTCGGGCCACGCACAATGTAGGGTTGCGTAGTTCTAGTAGATTGAATACACTGCACAACAGCATTTTGGATGATTTTTGACGACGATTTCAAATTTGTGACTGAAATTTATGTACCAGCTCTAGTTAAAAAGATATGACACATATTATGTTGTTTTCGTAATAAAACGCTATAAATGTAGAGATCATCATCATCATCATCTCAGCCGTAAGACGTCCACTGCTGAACATAGGCCTCCCCTTTGGACTTCCATATGTGCCGGTTGGAAGCGACCTGCATCCAGCGTCTTCCGGCGACCTTTATAAGGTCGTCTGTCCACCTTGTGGGTGGTCAATGTAGAGATGATCCTAATTAATTTAAGTTTAAGTTGAAAAACTCTTTATGTTATTTGATTTTCTTGCTGAAACTGAAGGCAGAGCTATTCTAAATGCTATTCTTATTCTAAGGGCTATTCTAAATGCTCTAACAATATTCAGCCATCATATGTGCGTTCCAGAAGCCTTGATAGCGTTACTTCATCGAACAAAAGTTCGGGTGGAATTGCTTGCCCAATTCTTCACTTAGTACCCCAAGATTGTCATGAATATAGTCTAGGTGGTCGTGGAGAGAGTGTAACTTGATGGTAATGTCACATTCGAGCCTTTGAAAGTGACGCATTAGTTTTTGGACGTGTTGAGAAAAGTCCAAATAATTCTTACTTTACAAAAAAAAAAAATAACCACCATTGGCCTAAAACAATGTAAACCATTTTTAAATGAACACATTATGAGCCAGTTATGTTCCGCATACTTAATTTTTAATAAAATCAAAACAATAGTTTTATGTTTACACTAAGCAAAAATAAGTCATCGTGATGGTTCTCGAGTCCTTTCCACATTATAAGATAAGATAAGATAAGATAAGAAACACTTTATTGATCCACATATAAAGTATAAATTTACATTATAGCGGTTTCGTACCAAAATCTATTTATTTTCTAATTTGTCCACAAACGTAGATACTCAACACACGTTTTGCATAACTTTTGGGGAATCCAAGGCTTGTCGTTAATTTCCAGGGAGTATCCAAAGTAATTTTTGTAAGCCTAAATTATGAACGTTGTCACATTCAAACGGAATTCTTTGAGCATAATATTCTCCGCAAATTAAAAAAAATATATCCGGATCATTCACACAAGTAGCCTTGACCATGCTATATCAAATTATAATAAAAAAACTTAAGTTAGAAATTATGAGCTAAGTAACACTGTAATATGGTGATTTATTTGTGATAGCTATAACTCGTAAACAATACAACCATGAACAATTCGCTTGCGCGATCTAATTTTACTACTAGCGCCATCTAGTTATGCATTAATAAACTATAGGCTAGGTTAGCTTTAGGTATTCTTATTTTGCTGATTTTACCGAAACTAATAATTTTATCTTAACCGCTATAGTTTTCCTGGAAAGTTCATGGTTGAAAGCATACCTCTGATTTTTTTCAGAATTTTAAAGCTAGTAGTTCAGATTTTAGAGGGGGGGGACGCTCAATTTTTTTTTTAAAACTTGAATATCTTTCACACAGAACATGAAATCGAAAAAGTTTCTTAGCAAACCGTCCTTCATTTTAAAATACCTATTCAACGATACCCCACACGATGGTATCAGCCAGAAAAAAAAAATCATCCCCATCTTACGTGTACGGGAGGTAGCTTAAATTAATTAATTAAAAATTATTTTTTGTCACCGTTCTCTTACCCTTATTATTACTTACCTGTATACAAAATTACACTTTTCTAGGACTTATAGTTTCTCCGCAATGCCGCGGACAGACAGACGGACGGACGGACGGACAAAGCGAAACTATAAGGGTTCCTTGTTGACTACGGAACCCTAAAAAGTAAACATTTTATTTTTGTAAAAAAATAATTAAAAGAACCAGCTTACCGACATTTCGGACAGTGAAAAAATCTGTTATTAAATTGTAGCTCGTTTTGTTTTTTATAGATTTTTTAATACCATGAGTGACAGGGCGAGCAAATCATCATGATTGCCCATTTATCAGACTCAGCGCTACCTGGTATTTTAGAAGTCAAAATTCTGCGCGGCACCAAAGAACAGATACTACGAGTATTAGCGGCACTGTACTGCGCCAGATACTTTGAGATATTAATTGTTAAATGACAATGTTCATGAATAAAAAAAATACTACTCGCCCTCGCTCATTAAAAGCCAGTTTGATGTCAGTGTAATATTTTTTTCATCCCCTTCTCAAGTGCTGTGACTCATCCAAACTATACTAAAATTTCACTTTTAGGAGTGCTTCGATGACTCAACCAATATTTACCTAATATATACTTTAATATAACCTTACCTATCATTCTTGCATCAACTAATGCACTTCCCCACTTCCTCTAATGTCCATACAACACGTGACCCTCCCCTTCCACCGTTTATCATTTTTATCATAATTAGTTTGATAACAATGCTTAATGCACGCCAGAGGTAAATAATTGAAAAGGGTGAGGCGGGACATCGTTTATTTTATGGTAATGGAAGTTTATGACTGCTTTGGCTCTTAATAAGGCTTTATTTGTTCTTTACTTTATTTGTATGTTTTGTCACTGTTACATACTGAATAAGAGATGTCTTTAAGCGTTAAGGCCGCGCATGTAGAATTGTATCTACGTTTATTTATTTAAAATCTACGATCTACGGCTGCATCGTCGCTTGACATCACGCGAGATCGTGTTTAAAAGTTAAACTATAAAATTAATAAAAAATAAAACTTGAGAAAAATGGTTGACTTGTAATCACTCTACACGTAGTCAAACGTTTCTCAAAGGGATCATAAAATCGCAATACATTGGTAACAGCTAATGGCCCTCAGTGGTGTCATTGTGATTTTAAATCGAGCTTAAATCCGATTGAATCAACTCTTTAAACACGTGAATCATTGTACTCGTAAAGTGATCCAACTGGGGTGACTAACACACAGTCGTGTGATACGACCGCCGACCCCACAAATTAGGCTGAGTGCATGCGTAGTATGTACAACGAAGCGAGTTACTGAATATACGCTAGCACAGCCGGACTATTAATAATTTGGTTTGAATATTTTTAAAAATACTGAAAATAACGCTATTATATTAAAAATATTTTAGATTTCCAGAAACAGCGCAGTGCCGCGCAGAATTTTGTATTTCTAAGTAATAGGTGGCACTTGTGTGGACCTAATAATATGGTAATCATAATAATCGAGGAGCTGAAAAAATAGAATTTCTGTGAATTCAAATCTCTGTAGTACTTATATTAAGCCTGATTTTTTTAAATCTGATTTATACTACCAGTAAACACGTTTTTCAAAGCAACAACCTTTTTATCTTGCTGACTCGCAAAAATATACCGTCGCCGGGATTACGTTTCCCAAAATTACCAAATAGCGCATAAGCTCACGCCACATTACTCAAAGCTTTGCTTACATGTCTAACTCTCTTTTTTTCTTGTTTCAGTTTAGTGAAAAGGGAGCATGGAGACAGTCGTCCAATATTTACTTTTAGCCCTGGCTCTGACTTCAGTGCAAATATCCTACACTGAAAGCCGTCTAAATGAAAAACGCAGGGATAAAACCGAGAGGCGGTACCACGGCGCGCAAGTGAAAGATAACATATGCGAGATAACCAACAGAGAATCAAAAGTGCACTGCTACTGCGAGAGCACGGAGATAAAGACCGCTAAAAGGGCCGATTGCTGGGTATTCAATGGAGGAATCGATTTAAACGATCCAATTTGGAACACTTTCAATTCGCAACCCCATTTGGAGAGGCTCACGTTCAATGTCAGATCCGACGGCGCGCTTCGATTCATTCCCCTGCACGTGATCCACAAGATGAAACGTCTGCAGAAACTGTACATACACTACGCGACGCTCACCAAGATCGAGAAAAGAACCTTCACTAACATGACGACGCTACGTGAAATAACCTTAATGAACAACAAAATAATGGAATTAGACTTCTCCGCTTTCACCAACTTGCCTTCGTTAGTTAACTTAACCATAAAGGATAATAAAGTGACCGAGATACAGCGGGACGTGTTCGTCGACCTGCCCAGTTTGAGATATCTAGATTTGTCGTTTAATAGTATTAATCTGGCTCACGACGGATGTTTCCAGCATTTGTCCGTTCTCAACGATCTGATATTGGAAGCGAATTTAATTACAGTGCTGACTAGGGATACATTCAGAGGGCTGGGCAATCTGACGAGATTGGATCTTAGGTCAAACAAGTTGTCGATGATTGGAGATTTGACATTCACCGAACTGTGGAATCTGAACGAGCTCCTATTGGACAATAATGAATTGAAATATCTGTCGGAGAGGGCGTTCGACGGACTGGCTTTGCTTCAGAAGTTGTCGATGACGGGTAATAAATTGAAATCCATCAATGAGGGCCTTTTGGAAGGCGTGCGTGGACTTGAATTATTGGATTTGAGGAACAATGACATCGAACATTTTACTTACGAGACGATCAAACCGATTGCGGAGAATCTGAAAATGAAGACTTCGGTTTTATATTTGAGTGGTAAGTGTTTTTAAAAATACCTTTTTTTATTCATTACAGGTTAGCTTTCGACAATGATATCGCGCGATGTTAAGCGATGATGCGGTCGGAGAAGAATGATGGAAGAAGCTTCACTGAACACTGTCATAATGATTTTTAATGATTTATTATATGTAGCTTAAGCACCGTCCGATTAGAAAAAACACAAAATAAAAACATTAACAAAACCAAACAGTTAGATACTTAATCAAAAAATATTTTTATATCATACTAGTGGACCCGCGCGCACTTTGTTACGCCTAATCAGTATTTCTCTACTATAAATATCCTATAAGCCTTCCTCTTGAATCACTCTATCTATTAAAGAAAACCACATCAAAATCCGTTGTGTAGATTTAAAGATCTGAGCATACATAGTGACAGACAGACGGGGGAGGCGGCTTTGTTAAGATAAGATAAGATAATTTATTCGTCAGAATTTTGGTACAATAAATAAGATCTTAAAACTAATAGGTTCCATCAAAATTCTGCCTTAGCAGGCGTACAAATATCGAATTCAATAATTGTAATTTATAAAATGAGTTATTATTCATATAATGTGAATTATTACATACAAAGTCAAACAAATTGGATAAAGATAATTATTTAAGATTATTGTCATTTAAAAAATCCTTAACAGAATTATAACATTTTTCCAGAAGCATTTCAAACAATTTTCTTTTAAATGTGTAGATTATTTTCTGTAATATACATATAATACTATGTAGTGATAATTTATATTATCAGTACAGATTCATTTAAAAACTGTTGAAATATGAAACACCTAAATTGGCATATAAAAAAGAAAGAAAGAAAGAAAAATCATTTAATCAAGCACAGAGACACAGGCACATAGAAAAGAAAAAAATAAATAAAAACAATCACTCGTTTCCAATAATAGATTCACAAGCGATACTAACGCATTTATCCGATTTTATTTTATTTAAAACGCTCCAATCAAAACGTAGAGTTTCAGCAAACAATTCGAATAAAGCGAATCATATCAATGAAATGTATCGTAATTTAATACTCACATTTGTTACGAGCGAGAACAATAAATAAAAACAAAACACACTCTTAGCTTGGTTAATTTAAAGAACGATTTGAAAGAAAGATAGCATAAATTATAGCATAGGCATCACGCAATAACTAGGTAAGCAGGGCTCGAAGGAAAATATCCTCTCATAATAATATCCTGCAAAAAAAACATTTTTGAAACGAAGTACCTCTATTAACTTTCTTAAATTTTGTTGCATATGGCTAAAATGCAGACAAATCGATCAACATTTTCACCATGAAATTTTGAATACCACACACGATTTAAAGCTTAAGGTTGGACGCTGAGCTAAAATAATGCCAGTGATAGACCAGTAATTTACGCTTTCTATTAGTACCTAGTATAATATCTATATAATCTAGGTTTAATTTAGGAAAACTTAGTTAAGCCGGTCACATGTGGGTTTATCAAACTTTTCTTCGGTTACACATTACACACATATAGGTAGCTATATCGTCTTACTTCTTACTAATATTATAAACGTGAAAGTTTGTATAGTATGTTATGGATGTTTGGATGTATGTTGGTCACTCTTTCACGCCTAAACGGGTAGACCGATTGAGCTGAAATTTGGTATAGAGATAGCTTAGACACTGGAATAACACATAGGCTTCAGAACAGCGGGTAAAACCGCTGGGCGCAGCTAAAACATAATATATCTACATAATTGAAGCCGATCACAGATGGCTAAACATGGGTTTATCTAACATTTCTTTGGTTACACATGTCCTGATGTAGCCGTAACATAATATATAAATGTACATGGTATCTACTCGTATTTATAAAGCTCTTATGAAGATAAATAACTATATTTTCCAAACAATGGCACACGTACTCGGTCTTGCGCCCCTGGTTCGTTGCCACCCTCCGCATTAAAGACAATTAATGAGTGTTACAGTCAATGATTTTATACAAAAAATATCAGTATGTTAACTTGCACTTTGATCAATTCCAAATTTATTTTAGTTAATTTGTTTTTTTTTTTTATTAGGTCTACGTCATAAAACCAATCTGTGTTCCAAATTTCAACTCAATCCGTTCAACGGTTTAGCCGTGCGTTGATAGATGACTGATCTATCAACGCACAGTCAGTCACTCTTCCCTTTTATATATTTAGAAAACCCAACTCATTCCAAAAAGAAAGGTTGAAATTACAGCAAAACTAGAAATTGTCATAAAATAGTATAAGTATAGTCTCTGATCGATTCAATACATCAGTAAATGGTCCTTTATCGAATCAACAATGACGTAATAACTCGATTAAACGACAATACAATGTGTTTTTATTATAATAAACAACAACGTAACGGCTCTCATAGTCCCGCTGTGACTTTTTCATGATAATAGGCACACGTGTATGAAACCCTTATTTATTGTACTGTATTATTCGTATTCCAGTCACGAAATTGGAAACTTCCCTTTGTTAGGTAACTTAGGTACCATTTTTTGTATAGTTCTATAATATAAGTTTTTTTTATGTGATGAAGTAGAAGACGAGCAAGACGCTCTCCTGATGTTAAGAGATAACGCTGCCCATAATCAGTACAGTGCTACTTAGGATTTCACAATGATGTGAAATTCTAGGAGCACTGCACCAACGCTTCTTACTCAAGAGTCATAAGATGTTAAGACTCTTTAGCCCAGTAATTTCACTAGCTACAGTGCCCTCCTACCGAAGCACAGTAATGTTTGCACACTACTGCTCAGGCGGTAGAATAACTGGCACTGCTAGACGAACTCCTGCAAAGGAAGTCTACCCCCGGTTTGTTATGTATTAATAGCAAATTATGTTTAACTTGGGAAGAGTGATAATATACAGGGTTATTTTTAAAATACCTGCAACCTCGCAGTACCAGGTAGCTTCACCATAAACAACATGTGATATGTGACTTTTGATAATTTGTTACATTTTACTTTCATACAAAAATTCAGATTAAAAATTATTCAGAGCATTCTGATGGTTTTTTTTGTTTTTTGTTTTATTTAGTCTATGCTGTCTCACTGCTGGGCAAAGACCTCCCTCATGTTTCTCCTCCTGTCCTCACCTCATTCAGATGGAATATTAAATTGATATTTATTTGGTATGAAAGTAATTAAGAAATTATCAAAAGTCACATATCACATGTATAATTGTTTATGATGTTAGCTGCCTGGTCCTGCAAGGTTCCAGGTGTTTTAGAAATAACCCTGTATAATAAAAATAACCCTGTATAATAAAAATAACCCTGTATAATGATGGTAACATGAAATTACTGGGCTGTAGAGTCTTAACATCTTATGACTCTAGAGCAGAAAGCGGTCCAGGACACCTAGAATAATTGAACATCATTGTAAAATCTTGGGTAGCACTAAACTAATTTTGAGCATCGTTATCTCTTACTATCAGGAGAGCGTCTTGCTCGTCTTCTTAATTCTTTATATAATATTATTTTAAAAAAATAGTAAATTTATTTTGGCAAGTGTATCTGAAACCAAATGTTTAATTTATAATAAGTGTACAGGCTCGCAGTGATAAGGAAAATACGATGAAAACCTATAAGGATATTGATAACATCTTGGGACTGTTGCCAACTGGATTCGGCTTTAGATTTCATAGAATTATATTATTTCTAAAGGAAGGGGAGTTATAAAATTTAGGTACTTATTTAGTTATAATAATAATACTGCAGTGTGTTCGATTGCTATAATAAGATTATATTTAAAAGTTTATAGATTGATACTACAAGTACGTGTATATATACATATATTTAACTTTCAATATCTCAAGTCAGTTACATAATATCTGACTAATAATATAATGAGAAAATAAGGAGGAGGAGGGGGTATTATTATAATTAGGCCTCTACATACTTATTTACATAATTTTGAAAATCTTTGTATTTACCAAGCAGGGTAAACTATATTTGAGAAACTATTGTAGAAGAACTCGCCATAAAAATATAAATATTTAATTTTCAAACCGTACTGGCCGCTAGCAAAAGTTCAGTTTAAAAATGTTCATTTGTTTTAAAAGATACAAGCTCCAAAGCATAACATTATAATTTTCATCCGCACCAAGTCCTTTAAGTTTCGCTGAATATTCGGAATACAAACTCGTTCAAGCAGAAGAATTAATGCAGCGAGCGTATAAATAATTTTGCCTTTCGAGAAGTTTCACATTCCAGTTTTAGATGTTGTCATTTTGTGAAACACATCTTTGATATTCTTATAAGTCGTGATTGTATTGTTCTGAGAATCATTTTGATAGACAGTGATTTGGAGCACTTGAATTTACTGTAGATTTGCGAGTGGCCAAACTATGGTTAATACAAGTGTAGTGTGTATGTGTGTTATACTGCTGTAGTAGCTATATTATGGTTTCCTAGTTTTTTCACAATAAAGTCATTCGCTCCATTTGATCAATGTCATAAATTCAGTTTCGTCAATAGCAGATATCATAAATTCATGGATTTTGGAACAGTCTGCACCACGAATATTAAAGCTCAGGAAATGACATTTCATCGTTTGTACAGTTCGTGGAAATATTGCAGTTCTACTGCAAAGAGACTAGAGTTGGATAATTTCAGCTTCATACTGCTTTGGCTCTATCAAATGTATAACATCCATTAGGAAGTGGTATCTATTAGATGTTAAAATAATAAAAAAATATTTACTGAGCTCCATAATTTTTTATAAACATGACTTTGACAGCTGCATTAAGTATTAAGTAGACGTCGTTAACCACGTCTTCAAAATTATAAGTACATGTAAAAACGAGCATCATTACTATTCTAGAATTATCTTTCTATCTATTCTCCATTTAACAGTTCATAATTGACTAACAATAGCACTAATTCATTGTTTATTTGTCCAACAGGAAACAGCCTCGCTTGCGATTGCCGCCTCTCCTGGATTCAAGTTCTCCGAAACGAAACCAAAAGCGAACCCCTCCGTCTGGCCCTTGATGACGTCACTTGCATCCCAAGCCCTGACAGAATTCAAACCACTTCAGAAATCCCTGATAAAAAAGATCAAGTTTACACGATTGAAGCTAGTGAAGTTAATGAAGAGTACGAAGATAGTAGTCAGTATAAAATGGAACCAACTGTCCAACCAGTCATCGCCAATCAAGTAGCTATCGTAGATATGCCCTTAGAATCCATGCCCTGCCCCAGTGAACTAGTCCAAAAAGGTGAGGATTCACTCATGCTCTCATCCCAAGACGAAAGCTACTGGCAATCAAGTTCATGTGCAAAAACAATTTCAAGTCTCACTTTCCTAACGTTAGCATTAATATTGTAAGCGCAAACAAAAATGAACTCTATGGGATCAGCGATTTTTGTGTGATTGTGTCTGTAAGCGTTTATGTAATAAGAGTCAATTTTGTAATATCAGATAAGAAAAAGACTGGTATATTTAAATTAGATATATTAGTAGTTAAGACCAGTGATGTAGTTGCAACATGAAATAAATGGAGATAGATTTAGTTTGGTAGTTTTGTTCGGAAAATTAATTAGCTATGATAAGAATAAATTATTTATTTGCCAGACTGTTGTATTAGAATAAGTGACCTACCTTTAAAATGTTACCTTTCATAATAATAATATTATAGTGTAAATAAATAATGTAGTTTAGTGATATGAAGGAAGACAGCCACGGTTTTAAATGTTCTTGTAGTTAGAATGTTTAAAGATATAAATATTTGCCTGATTTTGAAGACTTCATACATTATTTTGGTATATTATTATTAGACACAGACAAAAACAGACGGTTACCATCACCTATCATAGAATTTTGTAACACCACTGGTATTGCCAAATTATTGTCATTGAGGCCAAGTAAATTCCTCCCTGCACAATTCGGAAAACGGCTACAAAAACCGCTGGTGAAACAACTATGTCCAGTCGGAGGTAACTAGATACCCAAGGCCTTTAATAATATAATCAGTGAAACCTATGGAATTTTCAATATTTCGGAATGTATATCCCCCTTATATAATATAAAAAATTACTTATCTTTATGTTAAGTCTTTAGGTTCTGCGTAGTCAATAATATTATTATTAGTCATGACATAGCTTTACTTTTGTTATTAAATCTTCATCATCATTGCATGGATGCATCTTCAGCTCATATCGTCCCACTGCTGGGTAAAGGCCTCCCCTTCGTGCCATACATTTCTCTGTCAATGAAATTTTGCTATGTACATTTTCCCGCTCACATTTTGCTCTCGTTAAGTCAATTTCACCATAAATTTATGTTGTAAGCATTAACATTAAGCATTGTACATATTATATTTGGTAAGGAGTTGGACTAAATTGAAATAAAAGATTTTGACTATGAACGTTTTTTTTCTTCTTACCCTTATGGCTATTAAATAAAATAGCAACTGCAGACTTTTCTAATACCTACCGGGGGTAGACTTCCTTTTGTGGGTACCCCTACAGTGCCAGTTATTCTACCGCCTGAACAGTGATGTGCAAACATTACTGTGCTTCGGTAGGAGGGCACTGTAGCTAGTGAAATTACTGGGCTGAAAAGTCTTAACATCTTATGACTCTTGAGTAAGAAGCGTTGGCGCAGTGCACTGGGTAGCACTGTGCTAATATTTTGGGCAGCGCTATATAGCTCTTACCATCAGGAGAGCGTCTTGCTCGTCTTCTTACTTCGTTGTATAAAAAAAATAGCTTTTATTGATAATATTATTTAGGCTCTGATAGGTTTATTAAATTGAGTCTTATAAACAAGACACGCCTGGTATTCAATTGGTGGTAAACGGTGACGTTGGCCCATTACGGTCAAACTTTTACTTAAGTATTCAATAGTTACAAATGCCTAGGCAACGTTGTGATTCACTGAGCATCCAGAGATACGAGATATTTTATTCAACCATAAAGCGTCGGGTTTTGTATTTATTTGTGTAAGTATCGATGTGGCTATGAGGGAGTGTGAGTGTCTGTGTTTATTACATGAGAGATGAAGAATAAGAATAAAAAGTATTTATTATCAGTAAAAAGATAGATATTATGACATGTGAGAATTAAACATTATGAAACACAAGGAAAATATGAGTAACATAAAAAATAAAACAACACAGACAATCCACTGATAACTGGAATAGACTCAGCATGTACCGGGCAGGCAGGTCATGCGCGGCGCTGATTTTCAGCCTACCCCGTGCTCGACTAAGATAAGCGAGTGAACCGATTGTGCTATGATTTAATATGTAAATAGCTTAGATTCCAAATAACACATAATCTTATACTTTTAGGCGAGTAAAACCGCTGGTTGCAGATATAACAAAAAAGTAACAACATAATATTATCATAGTAATATAAAAACCTGGTGAATACATTTTAAGTCTAAATGAACTCCACGATTAAACATAAGGCAAATCTGCCTAAGTAATAGGTACCAGAACTAAGTCCCAAATATAATTTGGCTTGGAATTCTCAAAGCGCTGAGAGCTTTGTCTCATTCATTATTTCCTGTACAATGTTTGAACCAGTTTCTTGGTTTCAAAACTACATACGAGTACGACATATCTACGTACATAATATTATGTATCTACATGTGAAATATATACAGGGTTATTAAAAAGGAAGATGTTTCTTGAAATGTTTTGCAGCGTAGATAATCAAGGACGTTACTTTTCGACAGGTTCAATATCTATGTATATGTATAAAAATTACGTTTGATGGTGTTGACCAATTTTTTATTTTTTTTGTCAATATTCGTTAGATCAGAGAAAATATATATGCCTTCTGAATAATAAGCCTTAAAAGGTAGTCTATATTATTTACTCCTGTATTTCATGAAAAGGTTGTAAATATAATATTGCGAACTCCTTTTTTTCTCGTAAATAATAACATGACAAGGTAGGTTGCGGGTTCGATTTCCGCATGGGACAAATGTTTCTGTGATCCACTGTATTTGTTTCTGGTCCGGGTGATTCAATATCTATTATATGTATGAATGTATTTATTTACAAAAGAAAAGTATATAAGTATTGTATCCGTTATCCTAACCACCATAACACAAGCAGTAAGTTGCTTAGCTTGGGATTAGGTGGCGCTGTGTGAAATGTTCTGAAATATTTAGATTTATTTTATTGTGCCTACTACAAGTTTATAACAATAAATTGTAATTACCAATAACCCTGTATATTCAATATAAACACATTTATCTATACACGAAGAAACTACGAAAGCAGACTGATTACCGAAGTTGGCATCACCGAATTATAATACATTACCTTCGGGAGGCAGAGTTCCTCTCCAAACGTAATTACAGTTACTTATAACTTTGATGAGTAATTGAGCTCATTCGAACAGTATTAAGGAACAACAGTAATGGAATTTGTTGAAATATACGTCGCAAAATAAGGGGAATTCAATCTATCAACGTACAGCTCAAACCACTAAACGGATTTGCTTGAAATTTGGAATAAAAATAGGTTTTATGCCGTTGACCTACGCTAAGAAAGGATTTTGCCACACTTACAAATCCGCGAGCACAAGCTAGTCTATATAATAAAAGGTGTCTCCTGGAAATGAAATAAACATTACCGTTTAACAAAAACAGTCCTCAAAAAAATAGGAAGCCGAGAAAAAGCAGGTGTCAAAAACCATCGTATTTCATATACGTTGGGAGCTATGAGGCAGAACATTTGTCTTGGAAGTAATTACGCGAGAATTATCCTTATAACGCTCACTGTCCTGGACAAATAGGGAAGATCTATCGCATAAATAAACATCTATTTGGAAATATACCAGAAAATATAATCCGCTTGGGTGTAAATGTCAAAAGTTAATGATGATAATATTACTATGCTCATATGCCTACTGCCTGTTAATGTTTAATAAATGATAAGGCCCTGTGGGTCCCGGTTAAAGCCTCTAAGATATGTAGAGGGCAGTAACAGGTCACGTTGGATGCTGTGTAGAAACCTAGGTGACATAAAACTTAAGCATATAGGTTAGCTACACAAACCTATCATTAATTTGACCCTAGCAGCATAATGCACAAACTGCTAGAGTCAATGTACAAAACAATACCTGTTTTGTTTTGGAGTCTAAACCTCAATTATATTTACATAGAAACCTACAGATATTCAATAATAGCAGTTGGGAAGATGTGATTTCGTGAGGTAAACTACTACTAAGCATGGTAAACTAAGTAAGCGGCATAATTTGTTTAAATCCGATAGCAAATAGCACATAATCTGCAACATCTCTTAAAACGGAAAAACAAGGCAAAAAAATCAATTTTTGCACTAAGTAAAAGTGCAAAAATGTAGACGAACTCAGCTCCTTAAAATGTTCCAGAGGTAATAAGTACAAGCATTTTACTTCGACGGCACGACACCTAAGCCCCTACTATTGGTTAGTGCCTGAATAAATTATTAACACAGCTCGAAATTGTTACCTATACTGTATTTGCTCGGTTTGCTGAGTAGGCAAGCTTTCGTGTTAAGACCGTATGAATTACTATAGAAATGATAGTAATAAGATATTTTTTAAAAATATTATATATTTTATTTATTACATGAGAAATGTATATCGTTTTAAGAAGTTTCTCAGCACCAGCTGGAGCCTATCAACCAATAATTAATATTGCAATCATATTACGCTATAACAATATAAATACATAACATTTTAACAATAAATAATCCTTTAAAGTTTCATGCCTTTTCATCTCACAGAGGTATTTTCAGAATAGGCAGTAGATTCTTAAAATAGAACTAATTGCAGGAGCTAGTGTTTTGGGGTTTTCATGATTTTTTAAATATTAATTAATTGAATTAATGAAGCAAAGCAGCCGTTGATTTTTGATGTGGAAAAGCACTAAAAAAACTACAAGGAGGGAATAATACGGAGTATAATAATTAGATTGATTTTTTGAAAGGTGAGTTTCGATCGAGAACAAGTAGTAGTGGTTCCTCGTCGTGATTCCCATGCGCGAATGTTAATGCCCGTTTCTAGATGGCTACCATTTTCCGTTATTACATCTCTTCGTATCTCTATCGGGCAGAGAAATGAGTTTCTAAATAACACGTTTTGTCACATGAAATGGTAACGTATGCTCGGGGAACGTAGGCGGGAGGACGTGAATTATCGCTTCAATCTTTATAGGGTTTTGATATTGTTTTTATTAAGGCGTTTACAATGCGTCTTCGTGTTGTTAAAATAGACATTGCATTTTAATGATCGCAGGGATATAGAGCACTGAACCGAAGACCGAATTGTCAAAAATGTATGAATAAATGACGTATGACGTATTATTAAATCGATACGATGATACGTCATTTCATACATTTTTGACAATTCGGTCTTCAGTTCGGTTCCCTAACGGCTAAGTGAATAGCCCTGCAGGAGTGCTAGAGTGAGATAACCACTTAGATTATAATTGTTTTAAATAGTACCATCATTCTCTTAAAATTAAATTGCCTTTTTTCGCAGCATTAAATCTGATGCGCCCTACAAGATTGTCTTCAGAGTCCTTGAAGACATACCGAGTACCTACTTAATAAAAGATTATTATGTGGAAAGTCATGTTTTTTTACGTAATAGAAGTCTCAGGTAATCATCACATCGACACCTTTGATTGATTGTTATACAAACAACATTTTTGTTATAATGCCTTAAGATTAACTTTTTGCAAATTCCTCAACAGGGTCGTTTCATAATATTATTGCACACATTTCAAAAGTGTTATATTGTTTATTTTAAAACTACAATAAAGGTTTGGTGTACAATAAAGGGCTATCCTATCTTTAACCCGTATGAAAATATTTCAACGTCAACCCACACTACTAATAGAGCTCCATTTCTCAGCAACATAACCTTAAGTAGAGTAATTAAACAAAGCCTATACAGCTAAAAGCTTCACAACTAGCCTTATTAATTTCCAATAGTTGAATGGTATTGCAGTTCTATAGGTACAATTAATGGTAAAAGCACGAGGCATTTTGAAGGAAAATGCATTGGCGACGGTCATTTTAGTTGAAGACTGTTTGATTGGTGATCCGCTGGCTCAAGTTATAAAAGACGGGCAATAAACACAAAATAGTGAAAAGTAGTGTTGGTGTGGTGTTCTAAGCACTTAAAATGGTGGAAGTTTGAGTTTCTACATTCTACATAAATGATCCTAGAATAATGTCGTAGTTTTAAAATGTTTCTGTATTACATGTTTTTCTTTACGTTAAATAAATATTTTTCATTTTTATTTTTATTTCATTACATTGTCTCCAATTTGGTTCAACCTCAGTATAAGATCAAATAAGAAGGAAAAGAAACCTACAGATATGCGCGCTTTCCTGAGGACTTTATACTATTTACTTATTTACTGCGGCGTAGTGACCCTTTTTTTTTTTTTTTTTTTTTTTTGACCCAGGAAAAATGCGTTACGCATCATCACCCCACGCCGGGGGGCGCGGGGCGGTATGTGGGACTCCCCCGCCAAAGATGGGAGCGGCGGGGATACCCACTAAAAACCTGGGGGTGTTCCTGCGGGACGCCATAGTGCCGGGGCAACGGGCACGCCGAAGCACTCATCCGCGGCCCCGACGGCGTTTGGTCCTCACTGACAGGAGGACCCCTCCGCGGTGGGCGGCGTAGTGACCCGCACTGAGTCTTGGCCCCCGATACAAGAACAAGACATTCTTCTCATATCACATAATATTTATAATACCATTTCTTTCCACGACTGAGCCTGGAACGCTTCAAGATCCCTTTCCACCTCATCATTCCAGCGATACCGCGGACGTCCAACCAGCCGCCTACCCATCGCTCGTCCGAGATACGCATGAGCCTCCAACGCCTTTTACAAGGAAAACTACTTGTACCACACTCCATAAATAAATGAATAAAACAGAACAGAGGGTAATTGTCAAGTACAATCTACGATATAACGGCTATTCAGTACAATAATTGTTTCAACTTGTAATTGGTGCCATTAGAACCGTCTTAAGGATTGAATATTAAAAGGAAATGTTAAGGGAAGTATAGCCTAACCATTTTTAACTTGCACTTTTTGACCAATAAAAATGTTCGCGACGTATAAAGGTAACACCAGCAATTAAGGAGTGGTTGAGCTGTAGCGACATTATAATTAATCAAATGGTTACTTAGAATAACAAAAGTTGAAATAGCAACTCGGATACAGATTTCGGCAATTATTCTAATGCCTAAGATTTTTGAGTTGACCAATTATGAAATCTGATTAAAATTAACGAAGGTGTTCTATGAATAGCTACATTAATTTTGTTGCATTATAAATGTTGTTGTCCTATGTATTATACTTCTGTTATATCTATAGTGGTGTGGGATCTCAAATTTTGGAAATTTGAAGGGTTCAAAATGTACTTATTTTAGAAAAGAACTAGACGAATAATGTTTTACTTCTTAAAAAATATACAAGTAAGTATAAAATACGGGCTATAATATATCATTAAAAAAAATCATATTGCGGGCAATCCATTCAGGAATAATGATTTGATGAATGACTGCATACGTGTAGTTTTTAAACTACCCTCATCGGAAAAAATGCCGATTTTAATGTATACTGCGTTCGCATTTCACCAATAATATTGGTGAGATTCAACAACTAATATATTTGGGCGACAAGCAGTTAGTTTTTTTTTTTATTAGAAAACGTTGATACGTTTGATTGATTGTTTGATTTAGGGAAACATGATGAGCATAACTTGAGGGCTCCTCATAATATGCTCGTGTTGTCACAACAAGTGAATTAACCGCCATTTTGTAGCGGCGGCCATTTTGGATCGATCTCTACCAAACATAGCTAAGACACTTCCGACACTTTCGACTAACTCTACTTTCAAACAAAAAAAACTAAATCAAAATCCGTTTATCCATTCGGAAGCTACGATGCCACAGACAAACACACACACCACACACAGACAAACAAACAGACAGTCACGTCAAATTTATAACACCCCGTCGCTTTTGCGTCGGGGGTAGAAAAAAGAGTATTTAACAAAATAAATGTATAATAATATTAGAGACTTTGGGTCCTTGGGGTCCGGGAGCTCACCGCATTTTCCAAAATTTATCTCAGCGCTTGGTCGAGGCGACGTGTGACCGAAATGCTGGGGTATATTTGGCCCAACGTATAAGTATTGTCATTCAACGTGGCAATGCTGCCAGCATTCTGGGCATTCTGCCATCTGACAGTGGTTTGGAGTACTTAGATTTTCTGTAGATCGGCTTGTGACCGATCTGTGGTTAATAAAAGTGTTCTTTACTGCTGTAGTAGCTGTAGTATTGTTAGTTTGTTTTTCTCAATAAACGCATTTGCCACTTTAAAAAATATATATGTGTTATGTGCTTAAAGTGGTCACTTTACGACGTAATAATTATACGGAAGCGGTTAATTGCCATGCATGTCGCTAGAACTATGTGAGTTATTAATAATTTGTAAGCGCCGTCCTTTATTAACGGCTTCCAAGTAGTCCTTTGTTATGTTAAATCTTCAGTATTAGGTACGTGTACAACTGTATAGTAAATGCAAGTCATCGACGTTAAAGGGGAAGTGTCTATCTATTAATTTTATTAGTCAGTACTTAAAAGGTACTTATTTAATGCTAGTTTTACAAAAAACATTATAATATTGTAAAATTAGCTTCGACGTTTTTAATATAAGTTTAAATCGCGGAAGTTTAACGTGTCAATGATGGCCGTATATTATGTTATTAGACTAAACCTCGAAGGCGGGATGAATCCCCATTTTTTTATTTTTTAAGTACCCATTTCTTTGGGCCCAAAATGGCTGAACTGTTGGGCCTGTTTTATATGGTTACTCCTACTCCTATTCGGAAAAATATTTTATTTTTAAGAATCAATGCTACTGTTTATTATTAAAGATATCGAAATCCATCAATCGGTTATCAAGTAATGAATTAAAGCACACCTCGCCCTCTTTTATTGAAAGCAAGCGCGAAGTATTTTTAATATTACTTATTTTTCTTATCTGATCTTTCAACGCTTAATTATAAAATATACCCTTCACTCCTCTAACAAAATTAATAAGAAAAATATAAAGTAGAAAAGTAAACGTATCTTTAGCTGGACTTGCACTTACCACGTCCGCGGCACTATCAAAGTGAAACCTATTTCTTAAAGTCGCTTCTTACTTTACGATGTAAACGTGCGGTAGGGATATAGATTAAACATTGGAGTAGTTGCCGTATGTCTCTCATCATCATTAGTTTATATTCTCTCACTGTAAGAACCTCTTATTAACAGTGAAAGAATAATCTGGGCTTCAAGAACACACCACAGAGCTAGAAAAAAATGTATATTATTTTTGTTATTGTATAGTAGATGTGTAGGTACTTTTACATTATTAGATGTTATAAGTATTAAAGGGTGCTGCATCTAAAAGAAGCAGCAGTTGCGCAGTAAAAAAAAGCCACAGAGCTAGGTCCTAAAGTTGACTGCTTGTTGTAGGCTTCGGTTGTGACTAGTTTTAGTGGCCGAATTCGGCTAGTGTTTACTAAAGTGAAACCAGGTAGGTCACCGTCAACTACATTACTGGTGTTGAAGACGTCTATAGGCGATGGTACCCGGTTATCATCAGATTGTTGATCTGCTCGTGTGTATAATTCCTGCTTCTCTTGCCCGAAATTTGTAGGTTCTCTACTTAGACGCAACCCACGGCATGTTTACTAAAAGTTCTCTTCATGTAACATCATGGTGCTAACACATTAAGGGAAGTATTGTAAAAGCCTAGACTTACAAACTTTTGTGTAAACTTTCTTTTTTATTAAATAAATTTATTATTTATTTATTATTTTATTATCTATCTATCTATCGCTTTACTGTGTCATCTTCTGTAGGCCACCATGATCCACACCACAGCCACACCTACCGACCCAATACGAGTCTCATCCACTTTTAAAATCATGTCGCGATATCTACCCTGATTCCCTGAATGGAAATTTCCGTCAGCGAAGCTTTCCACACTGCCGAAGATCGGGCCCAGTGGAAGAAAATAGTTTGGAGAAAGCAGCATGAAGGGGGTCACGATCCTCAACAGTGAGGGACCGACTGAAGAAAGAGATCTACCCTGATATGTCATCTATGTGTAGCAACCTCGCTATCATGTCGGGAGCAAACTAAATAAATGCACTTGCTAGGAGATTATAGGACTGAAGTAATATGGAAAAGTGGATAATGGACGATGTCAGAGCCAAACTGATGCTGGTTTTCACTGGGACTCGAGTTGTTGTATATATGCTTCCATAAATCATTTATTCCTCAGATTTAAGGTACAGATACAGTTCTAAATTATAAACATAGTTCAGCTCAAATTTGCCTTTTCAGGCGTAGGACAATTAAATTATAATTAGATTACTATTCATATTAGACTAGACCAGAATATACCATACCGATAGGCACCAGAAGTTTGTAACGGAAGACAGTTATAAATTCCACACGGACGAATTTGCGGGCTAAAGCGAGTTACATACACAATAGTATATATTTTTACTACTTATTTGTGTTTGCCTAGGTATAACAACATTTACGCAAAGTTCTAGCTCCTAGCTCACAGTAAACAGTAGTAATAAAAAGTACTCCATACGAGACACATTAAAGTCTGGAGTCTCACCGAGGGAAGCCGCGTGTTTATTATTAACGCGCGACATTGTGTTGACACGGGTTAAGCCTTGGTTTCGCTGCTGCGGCGCGTCGCATTTCTTAACCACTAAAGACGGTCTGTGACAGATTTATGTAGTGCTTAAATCTTTGTTAATTCACGAATAAATATTGTTAGTAGGTCACTAACAGAATAGATGCCGCGAGAAGGAAGGCGCAGCGTCAGCAGACCACCTGCCCGATAGGTCAATGACATCGCAGGAAAGACCTGGATGCGAACTGATCAGGACAGAATTGCATGGCACAAAGAGGAGGAGGCCTTTGCCCAGCAGTGAGATGATATGGACTGACAATGATGATGCTGATGATGAACATCCGATACGATAGAACCCGTAGGGCACAGCTATTAAAAGAAAAATCGAGATGACTCACCGAAGCTTTGGTTCTATAACATGCTCTAACTAAAGAGCAAACAATGTGTTGACTATCTCTTCTTAACTTAGTAACACATTTCTATATTAAAAATAAATTATATTAAATAGTTTAAGTTCTACATTAAACATTAAGTACGCAGTATGTTTGTAAATTTAATGCCATAAAGTGGCATTAGCTAAACCACACCTTAAGCTTCAAAATATGAAAGGCCGATGAAGTAGAGCGTCGGGAACACACCTGCAGCGCGTTTTACGCGGATTGCTTGCTAACAAAGGGTCTGAAATCCTTCTGTGAGGTGTCTGAACCTACGCTACGTTTTTATTAGTGGGACTCTATCGAAGTGTGTGACCTGATTGCGTAGCCCATAGGGAACTCGGGTAAATTTCAATACAGTTTGTATTTGAGTTTGTTAGTTCAGTGGGACTTAAAGGATTGAAATTGAAATAAGCGTGCGTATAACTATTTTTCACTTCTCATTTAACTAAGCGACAGTGAGTCAGATCCTACTTTATTTTCTTAGATTTCCTAGACCTTCTAGTGATCCTGGCAAAAGCCTTGACTTGTCAAAGACAGTTCTCCACTTCTTTCTATTAACACATTGACTGCTGAAAGCACAACAGCTGTGTTTTTGAGGACGGAACGCGAGTGCTGAAAAACACAATTTATGTTGTTTTTTGCCAAAGGATTTTTCCATACAAAATTAATTTCAGGCACCTAAGATAGTTCTGTAAAACACCGCCGCAGCCAATGTGTTAAGTGTGTGTATCTTTGTCGAAATCTTTAGGTCTCATTTTTGCTGCAAAAATATCACGAATATAGTTTCAACCATAAACTTTCCAGGAAAACTTTAGCGGTTAGGATAGCTGTGTTAGTTCTAAAGATATCTTTGACGAAAGTTAAGACAGTAAATACTCGATTTGCCAGTGCTACGGAAGCCTATATTTTGCGCGTAGTCCGAATAGCGCTTGGCCTATTTATTTTAGTATTTTTAAGTACGTCAATTTTGGACTAGTTGCACAGAGGTATTGTTGATGGTTACGTCTCACATAATATGTGACATTATATACAAACAATGTGACTTTTTAATGTGATGAAGTAGAAGACGAGCAAGAAGCTCTCCTGATGTTAAGAGATAACGCTGCCCATAATCAGATCAGTGCTACTTAGGATTTCAGAATGATGTGAAATTCCAGGAGCACTGCACCAACGCTTCTTACTCAAGAGTCATAAGATGTTAAGACTCTTTAGCCCAGTAATTTCACTAGCTACAGTGCCCTCCTACCGAAGCACAGTTTCGACTGTGTGACTTTTATGTAATAGGTGAAACAAGCAGACGGCCCACCTGATGGTAAGTGGCTACCGTCGCCTATGGATACCTGCAATACCAGAAGTACAGCTGGTATGTTGCTTACCAACCGTACGTAAGCCAACCGGCTGGAGTTGTCCAGAACTCTTTCTCTGTTTCTATCAGTCTTAAGTATCTTAGAAATCCTTAGGTCTCATAATATCATCTTTTTAAGTACGTCAACCTTGAACCTACCTCATGGCTTTCATCTGAAAATAAGGTGTAAGACATGTAGAAGTATTGTTGTTGGTTACAAAGGATTCCAATCAGCGGCTTTTATTAGAGCTATCGCTTTTTTACAACAGTACAGAGAATAAACGAAAAATATATCTACAAAGTTAAAAGAGGCTTTCATATCAGTATTAGAGAACTTCAGCAAATGGACTCTAAGCGCCGGACGATACGTAAATTTTTAGAGAAAAGTTTTGCTGTATTTTTCACGAAATTCACACCAAAATTCGAATTCGAACGGCATCAAATGAACGTAATTAAAAGTTGAACACACGAACGAATAAAAAAAATGGACTGTACTTGTTAAAAATGAGGCATCCATAATATAAGGCCAGTTTCTTATATTATACCTACTTATTATGACCAATGCTGGTATATTAGTAGGTGTAAGTGATGGGTTACATACATACTCGTATGTGTATGCCGTACATTATAAATATGTCGTGTATTTTATGGTCCTTTATTTCGTTTCTCAACACGCCGCAAGTACTTTGTAAATACGATTTAGCATGCCTCATTAGTATAATCCAAGCTCAGTCTAGTATTTCTTTAGATTCAAGGCACGAAATTGAAACTTAAAAAGTATGATAATATCATCACAATGCTCATATGTATTATGCAATGCATTCGCTTTCCATTCGCAAACGAATTGTTGTATGAATAGCAATTTCGCATTTGATATGAAATGAAAATATTAACAAGTATTGCATGATATGGATGGATGGTTTACAGTTGCCACGCAGTTCCAATATCCGATGACGTGGATTTGCGCCAGTTTAGGGTGCCGATAGATCAGAATTTATTTTTAATAAATATTTCAAGCTTTCTTAAAAAAGTCTTGAGACTTTATTGGAACACATTATAAGTGTAACAATAAAGTTTCTAATAAAACTTTTTAAATATTTTTTTTAAACATTTTAGGTAACTAGCGCCCAGCGGTTTTAACCGCAGTACTCAGTACTTATGTAACCTATGTGTTATTACAGGGTCTTAGCTATCTATAATATACAAAATTTCAGCTCAATCGGTCTACCCGTTTAGGCGTGAAAGCGTAACAAACATCCTGACATCCAGACATCCATTCTTACAAACTTTCCCGTTTATAATATTAGTACGAAAAGTTCGCGCCTTTGACCACGATTTCGCGTGATGTTAAGCGAAAATTCGGCCGTAGATGGAAGCAGAATAAACCTAAAAGGCGGGATAAGTCCCTCCCTGCCAGGGCCATTGTACATCATACCATAACACGATCATTATGACCGCTTGGCGACACGGTTATCTTTTTACAAGCTTTTATTTACTTTCACCTGTCTGTTGTCTGTCTGTCTGTCTGTCAGTAATCAAATCTTGCATGTTTAATTTGACCCCCCTTCCCGGTGTCCGATTAAGCTGAAATTTTCCATGCCTGTATAAATCGGATGACAATGCTATATTTTTACGACATCAAGCTGATCTGATGATGGAGCTGGAAGGTGGCCATAGGAACTCCGTTATTAAACGACGTAACCCCATCGAGTTTGGGCTCATTTGATTCGTCTTGACTAGTACTTTATGGTGCTAGATGGTAATAATAATAAAATTTTAAGTTAGCCTATGGCCACGATCTCGCATGATGTTAAGCGACGATGCCATAGATACGAACAGATTAAACCTAGACGGGGGATAAATCCCTCCTTGTGGCCCAAGCACAGACACTGTGTAGAGTTGTCTTGCTGTCAAGTTAAACTGTCATCCCATACATTCACAACAACGATCTTATAATTCACAAAAGTACAATGTATGGGAAGACAGTTTGAATTGACAACAAGACAAGTCTACGCAATGTCTCTGTTGGACCACTGCTAGCGATATTATAACGTGTTAGACGTCTGAGTCGAGCCTAAAATATCTATTTTGTGAATATTTATTAGCATTTCACTTCCGGCGCCTAATATTAGACGTTTACCAATATATTGGATGTTCGATGAATCTAATTTTATATTTATTGATGTTATTTATAGGAAATTATGTGGTTTTACGTGGGTATTAATTTTGTAGACATTTTGCATCAATCTAAGTGTTATAATCTTATTACGTTAATGTATGCTTAGTAATATTATGGTACGTTGGTAGAGCTTCTCAATTTAAGGCGGCCTTATAAAATCTTTTGACACAATCAACTCTAAAAAATTACCTGTACCGTGTAATATTTATGTAGTATTTCTCTAATATTTTTATATGTAGTATTTTTGGCTTTTAATAGTGTTTTTGAGATCATTGTACTATTATCTAGAACTTGAGATATACTGCATACTTGTACTACACGATAAAGTTAAAGGTACATATTTCTTAACTTATATGCGACTAATTTGAGAAGCTAACATTTATTTATTGTTTAGATGTTTTGAAATTTTACTAGATAACATTTAACAAAAGCTCCTTAGAATTGTCCAACATTCCAGTTTTAAAAATGTTTTAATATAAATCACCGTTTTTTATTATTAAACTTACAAAAAATCCTAAGCAAACCAAAACATCCCACGAGTACCGACCCCAAATTAAATACTTGATTTGTTGCATCCAATAATGTCCAAAAAATGTAATACGATTCAACATTGGACACTTTAATACTGTTTGAAGATCATTTACCATTGTGCTGGGAATAATATTGAGCTGTTACTACACAATGGTGATGCGAATGGGGGACTCGACAATCGAGATACCATCGACGACAAAAGTACTAAAATAAACAAAAAATAAATCATAACTAAAACAACAAAAACAGCACAACTCACGTCTAATATTGTCGAGAATATCTCGAGCCAACGTCAAATATAGCTAACGTCAACTATTTTTGATTTATATTTTCTACATATCATTTTGTTTTAGAGCGTATTAGGTATATTATGCTTTTTATTTAAAATTTGTCAATATCGGTTGAATGGCTTCAATGTGAATAAATTAATTTAAGCGAGCATTTTGAAACGAGCTTAGCAAGTTTTTTATTAACTTGTAGAAAAAAGTATTATGCGGGTAATCAAATATCAGAAACTCAAAAGCAGAGATGGATCTCTTATACAATCCGGCTTTCTCCAGACTCAACTTAAAAAAAATCAAAATTCAAGTAATTCACACTAAATCAAATCACTCCTCACTCTACATATTAGCGGCTTCCTATTTCTTCGTCTGCTTAAAAGAAGTGTCCACTCCAGAGCTCGTCTACCCCAGTATTATCTATTTTTATTAACACTTTTGCATGCGACAGTACAATCAGGGTGGCAATAGTACTTGTATGGTATTGACGTCGTTGATATATCGTGCGACGTACAGTCGCGGTCATTTATTGCAGACGTGTTTGTTGCGTTTTGGATGTAATATGAGAAAATGTATGTTAACAGCTGTCACTGCTCGTATTATTTAACCGTTTAGTATGTGATTGTACCTATTTTGACAATATAGGCCCAACAGTGCCAGTTATTCTACCGCCTGAGCAGTGATGTGTAAACATTACTATGCTTCGGTAGGAGGGCACTGTAGCTAGTGAAATTACTGGGCTAAAGAGTCTTAACATCTTATGACTCTTAAGTAAGAAGCGTTGGTGCAGTGCACCTAGAATTTCACATCATTGTTAAATTCTAAGTAGCACTGTACTGATTATGGGCAGCGTTATCTCTTAACATCAGGAGAGCGTCTTGCTCGTCTTCTACTTTATCACATAAACACATTTTTACAGAGCTGCCCTTCAACCAAAATATTCGCTAAAAGTTTCGAAATTCGCAAATAAAACTAAATAGGTATAATATAATCATAATACTTCCGTTTTAGGTATTTTTTAATGCAGTAAATTATATCACTTTTTGTTTGAAAATATGACACAATATTTGCGCGGTTGGTTTTGCTGGTACCCTTAGATTCTCAATCGTCTTAAGATGGCTATAAATTATTTTTTTTACATTCAAGTCTAGAACGCTGGAGATTAAGGCCAATGGCTATTTAAAGCAACATTGCTGCGACTCGGTATTTTACAATAGACTTAAATTAAGCAGTAAGGTTTTCACAGAAGCTTAACAAATCCATCAAGTCGTTACGTTTTTACAAGCTTTTATTTACTTTCACCTGTCTGTTGTCTGTCTGTCTGTCTGTAATCAAATCTTGGAAGTTTAATTTGACCCACTTCCCGGTGTCCGATTGAGCTGAAATTTTGCATACATGTATAAATCGGATGACAATGCAATAAAAGCTTGTTTTTTAAAAGTTTTTTTTTTAAAGTTCACTTGTTTCTTTTATCCTCTATTTTAGCCGTATTTTTAAACTTGTGTCTAGAGAGGTACAAGTTTAAAAATACGGCTAAAATAGAGGATAAAAGAAAAAACGTAACGTAATATACCTCTGTATACCTGTATCAAACTAGCTGTTTAAAACTTGTATCTTTGTGGTGTTTTCAATAAAAAGTGACCTATTCTTTCCGACGAACACCAATTTCTATAACCATTATAATATTAAACTAAACTTAGATATTATAATATTTATTACCGTACTTCATCATCATCATCATCATCTCAGCCGTAAGACGTCCACTGCTGAACATAGGCCTCCCCTTTTTTTCCATAGGCCTTCCATATGTACCGGTTGGAAGCGACCTGCATCCAGCGTCTTCCGGCGACCTTTATAAGGTCGTCTGTCCACCTTGTGGGTGGACGTCCTACGCTGCGTTTGCTAGTCCGTGGTCTCCACTCGAGCACTCTTCGACCCCATCGGCCATCCGCTCTCCGCGCTATGTGGTGTGTGTGTGTGTGTATTACCGTACTTATTATAACTAAACTTTAACTACAATTTACTGCATTATATTTATTACATTACCTAAAACGGAAGTATTATAATGATAATTCCCAACATACAACGAGGTTAGAATTATAAAACGATCTCATTAAAAATAGATTTCCCAAACACATAACCATTTGGCATTATAGTCGGTTAAACAGTTGGTAACCAGAGGTCGAATCATGTTTGCATTTAGATTGTTTGCCGTGATAAATGTAATTCAATGTATTTATGCTGGACAAACTAGTCAAATGGATCCTAATACGTATGTAAGTGATAATATGTAGAGAAATCAATTGAATTAACTAAAGGGACAATAACTGAAATTTGAAAAAAATCTTTTTAAAACAAGCTTTTGTTATTATTACCACCTAGCACAAAAGTACTCGACAAGCCGAATCAAATGAAACTCGATGGGGTTGCGTCGTTTAATTACGAAGTTTCATGGCCACCTTCCAGCCCCATCATCAGATCAGCTCGATGTCATAATATTATTGCATTGTCTACCGATTTATATAGTACGAGACCCATTTGCAAAAAAGTCTTCAAATAACGATTTTCGTGGGACACATCTCCGCCATACGAATTATTGGTATGTACTTATTTGGGATATTTTCCTGAACACGAAAAGTGCGGTAGTCACTTCCTAAGTGTATGGAGGGGGTAGTTATGACGTCACAAAGATGGCGCCGGGCCTATTCTATTGTGCGGGTTATTTAAATATCTACTGAACCGATTTACTTAAATAGGGTGTCAAATGAAAGGTTATTAAATAAGCATTATTTTATTCCTACAAACTATCAATGTGAAGTAAGTACCAAAGGAAATATTTCCAAAAATCATAATTTCTAAAAAAAAAAATTTATTCTTATGTTTATAACTTGGTAACCGTTAGGATAATGCAAATATAGGTTATGATAAAATATTTAGTTACTTTCATCAGCTTTCTAAAAAACCTTTAATCATTACAATAAAGCTATAAACAACGGAACTGCAGCCGTTTGAATGAGCCTCGGTAGCGCTGAACTCATAGCGGTAGCTAAGCCATTAGACGGGTTTTGTATAGAATTTTAAATAAAAAGCATGTGCGATAGTAATGAAAATATAAAATAATATTTAAGTAAGCTGCTACCTATTCAAAAGTTGTATTTAGAAGTTTTTTCTGATGTGATCAGCATAATAATAAGTAGGTATGTGTTGTACTAAACTTACTGAAAAAAATATTAAAAATAAAAACATAATTTTATCTAATTAATGTCCTCAATCTGATCTGTATCTTCTAAATAATTATACTGGTTATAACATTTGTAACCGACATGACATATCCCTTCTAAGCACTTTTGTTTTTTGTCATTACATCCACAACGGGATGAACGGCAACCAGCTTTACATTGACATGATATAAGTTCGAGATCTTTCAATGAGATTGAATTGAACGGATGAAGTAACTGGCAATAAAAGATTAGTATCCTCGATCATCCAGCCACAGCCTATGGGCTATAGGTTCAGGAAGCGTGGGCTTTGCTACGTTCGCGTTCTGCCAACATAACGTCTGGTAGTTCGATCTTAGCGCATGCTGTCGAAAGGCTTGTCGTGTCGGCGGTAACTTATCAAGTTCTTTGATGTTCTGGAACATTACTGCTCCTAAATTGTTTAGGCTATCCAGTTCTTGGTATACAAACAAGAAACCCGGACTGGGTTTCTTGTTTGTATACATAAGAATGACAAATCTTCCAGCGTTACAAAATTTTTCGTCTGTAAGCTGTGGGCTAACATCATAATTTGAAAGGAGTTGATAATGTTTTTGAAAAATTGGCTAGCTTAATTTTTTTTTGAGACCTGACAACGCGCTCGTAGTTTAACAAGTCACACCCAGAATTAGAGTGTAATAAAACAGCAATGATTTCCTCTGATTTCATTGATCATTTGAGAGGTACTCAAGAAGAACCCGTTATCCGTTTCATACTACATGGGATTGACTGTAAACAATCGGGCTTTGAACGGTTAATAGTAAATGACGTGCTACTCCTCGTTATGCACTTCTCTGAGGAACTACCAAGTGTTGTGTGGATTAAATCCGGTACTAGCAAAAAACCAACATTTATTAACGTTTATAACATATTAGTGCCGCAGGGCAACTTATGGCGAGCTGTTGGGGAGTAGCGGCCCCACGCCCGGGACCCGAGTGCTCCCGGGGGAGGATCCTGTTCCTCATCTTCGGCTTGCCTTCATTGGCCGGCCAGAGTGGAGGCGCGAGAGCTGCATGCTCAGAGGGAGGATGTGAAGCATAAGTAGCGAGTTGGCCTTTTACGTGTTTAAAGTCCAGGGACACCTCTCCACCTATAGCCACTTGCACTAACGTTGCCCTTCTTGTCGGCTATTTAATGCCGGCCTTTATGGGGGCCTGTTTAGTGAGAGTGAGTGGCGAGTGATCACCTGCCTATATATTTCCTAATGGGACGGAAGTGGCAGGTGCCGTAGTCTTAAGCAATAGCCTCATTAACCATCCATTTAGAATACACATCCATAGCCTAGTTCAAGTGGTTTCCATTAATTACTCTCTTTGAGCCCATTTTGTATAGATGGACTCGCCACAGATAGACTCCGATAAGTGTCACCCATCACATTTATAGTAAAAGCTCAAAGGGGCCTCTGCGCGTTGGACTTTTTTGTCTCCGTGTACGCCTATAAAAAGGCCCGGGTTCAGCCCGTGTTTAAGAGCGACATATATACTAGAAAACATGACAACCGATAAGAGGAAATCATTGCTGGCTTATCACACTCTAACTGGGTGTGACCCTACGAGCGCGTTGTCAGGTCACACAAAAAATCAAGCTGGCCGATTTTCCAAATACATTATCAACTTTCAAATTTTGGTGTAAGCCCACAGCGTACAGACGAAAAATTTTGTAACGCTGAAAGATTTGTCATTCTTATGTATACAAACAAGAAACCCGGACTGGGTATACCAAGAACTGGATAGCCTAAACAATTTAAGAGCAGTAATGTTCCAGAACATCAAAGAACATGATAAGTTACCGCCGACACGACAAGCCTTTCGACAGCATGCGCTAAGATCGAACTACCAGACGTTATGTTGGCAGAACGCGAACGTAGCAAAGCCCACGCTTCCTGAACCCATAGCCCATAGGCTGTGGCTGGATGATCGAGGATACTAATCTTTTATTGCCAGTTACTTCATCCGTTCAATTCAATCTCATTGAAAGATCTCGAACTTATATCATGTCAATGTAAAGCTGGTTGCCGTTCATCCCGTTGTGGATGTAATGACAAAAAACAAAAGTGCTTAGAAGGGATATGTCATGTCGGTTACAAATGTTATAACCAGTATAATTATTTAGAAGATACAGATCAGATTGAGGACATTAATTAGATAAAATTATGTTTTTATTTTTAATATTTTTTTCAGTAAGTTTAGTACAACACATACCTACTTATTATTATGCTGATCACATCAGAAAAAACTTCTAAATACAACTTATGAATAGGTAGCAGCTTACTTAAATATTATTTTATATTTTCATTACTATCGCACATGCTTTTTATTTAAAATTCTATACAAACCCGTCTAATGGCTTAGCTACCGCTATGAGTTCAGCGCTACCGAGGCTCATTCAAACGGCTGCAGTTCCGTTGTTTATAGCTTTATTGTAATGATTAAAGGTTTTTTAGAAAGCTGATGAAAGTAACTAAATATTTTATCATAACCTATATTTGCATTATCCTAACGGTTACCAAGTTATAAACATAAGAATAAATTTTTGAAGTGAAAACTTCTTTAGCGGCGCTGAGCACTTTTTTGTATGGGTAAAAACTTTCAAACTCGCGTCAGGGTCACGTGATGCTGATCGAAAAAGCGTAAGATCGAGGGGAAGGGAGAGGAACTAGTATCTCCCACTCTTTCTACCGTGCCTGAGTGTGCTGCTCTGTTTAGGCGGCACAGGGGGCTTAGATTATATTTTATATTTATCTTATTAATATTATAAAAGCGAAAGTTTGTGTGTATGTGTGTGAGTGTGTGTGTGTGTTTATATTTTATATTTTTTTTATTAGACACTTAAATAGGTTCGAATCAAAACTGTTTGTTTCTTACTTCAGTTATCATAAACCAATTGTATCAGTTGTAAAAATTTGCGATGATGATTCTGATAATAACGATGGTGTAAAAGTCGTCGAAATTATGGATGGAAGTTGATTTTTATGAGAGATAAAATTTAATGTTATATATAAATAACGATATAATATTATAAATAACAACATATAAATTGTAATATTTGTGTACGATAGCGCAATAAATAAACATTGTATTCTACCTCATAAATGATAGTATTTTTATACTTATAATTAAACACAACGTTAATATTGAAGTTTTCACTTCTGCCGGCACTCCCGGAGTGCTACCTTTTTTTTATTTTTTTTAGAAATTATGATTTTTGGAAATATTTCCTTTGGTACTTACTTCACATTGATAGTTCGTAGGAATAAAATAATGCTTATTTAATAACCTTTCATTTGACACCCTATTTAAGTAAATCGGTTCAGTAGATATTTAAATAACCCGCACAATAGAATAGGCCCGGCGGCCATCTTTGTGACGTCATAACTACCCCCTCCATACACTTAGGAAGTGACTACCGCACTTTTCGTGTTCAGGAAAAAATGCCAAATAAGTACATACCAGTAATTCGTATGGCGGAGATGTGTCCCACGGAAGTCTTATTTTTTTGTATTGGGGACCGTACTAATATATGTACATGTACATCCAAAATTTCAGCTCAATCGGAAACTGGAAAGTGGGTCAAATTAAGCTTGCAAGATTTAATTACAGACAGACAGACAACGGACAAGTGAAAGTAAAATAAAAGCTTGTTTTTAAAAAGTATTTTTTTTATTTTACTTTTTAAATATAATTATAAAAGTGTCTACTAAAACAACAGAGAACGAGTTCAGATAGTCTAAATGAGAGTTTGAGGAAAGTGACTTAAGTTCTTTCGGATGTCATTTTTCTTAAGCTCCGCTGTAATCTTCAACTTAATGTTTTTATTTTCATTTATTACAATCAGCCCTCTAAAACAGCCCACCAATACCAACCTTCTTCGAAGAAGCGTAAAAATATTATAGAGTCTTTGTGTTATATCCCAATATAGTAAATTCTAGCTTAATCGGTTTAGTCGTTTAAGCGAGCAGACGTAACATAACACACATGTACACACAGAAATTCATGCACGCTTTTGAATTTACGAGTATTTAGTAGGATAACGCAAAGTTTTTAATTTTTTACCAAATATCTTTAGCAAGAGAACCTAGTATAACGGTTATCGTATTTTCAGATAAAAATGACAGTAAGCGCAGTAAAGAACACAAACACCAAGAATATGCTGTGGAACTACAAAGTGAACCAGCCATGTAAGCACTACGCCATCGCTTATATACTGGCTAAAGAATTGAAAGCTAACAACTGTGTGGTTAAAAAGGTAATTATTATTCAGAACCATTAATTATTATTCATTATAATATTTTTAAGCTAGCTGAGACATTGATGAAAAGGTCTTGGATGGAAAAACATGATTAGGCGAAGGAAGTCTCGGTAAACTCTTAACTGTAGGTCTTAGGTAGATTTCGCCTGTAATATGTATAAGACCATCTAGGTCATTTTGAAGGCATTATAGGATTATTAGGGACCTAACATTTAATTGTTGGCCACACAAAGTTGGAGACAAAATTATGAGTAGGTAGGTAGACATCTTTTCTTTTTCGACTTTCTCTTTGTACATTCATCTATTTACGTACTCGATGACGGTTGAATTCTTTTCTTAAAGGGTATATTTTACAGATGGTTTTGTTTAATTATATTATCGCAATTGGTTCAGCGGTTTTGGGTTACTAATTAAAACGTGTGTCTCACCCACGTTTATTATTATTTTATTTTTTTAAATTTATTTATGGGCTTTGTCTGCGCGACCACATCGCCCTCCGCTTATTGAAAGTGGGCTTGAAGTGTGTTATATATTTTTTAATTTGCTTGTACTGTAAGAGTAGAGGATAATAAATTCGTAGAACTTTTACATATTTTTATATAATAGTAGTAAAATGTACAAGTAAAATAATATCCTTTGAAACTGTTACGCTAGTATCAAAAACAAGTTTATTTAAGCCCTGAATTACTTCGATAGAGAGATCTAATTATATTATTAATTACACAAGTCAAGGCCTGAAATCAAATTGAGTTCTTACCAAAGCATACCTTGTACAGAATTAATGATACCTATTTCTAATAATTACACCTCTATGTACTCGTTATATCAGGATTTTCAAATTACAATTTATGTTATTGAGTTCAGACTCTTCTTAATTAGGTTAAGGCATTAATTTATACTCGTGTTTCGTAAGTTTTGTTTTATTAACTTGTAACATGACTACGTAGTTAATTATAAAATCATAATATTATGTTTGATAATTATATAAAAATTCAACAAGTGAATTTAAAGCTCGCTTTAAAATACTATGCGAAAAAGGGCGAAACACACGTTTGTATCCAGAACTTGAAAACCACACTACCGGTTTTGATAAAATATAGATGGTTTCGAACGAAAAATAAAATACCAAATACAATTTTACCGCGGGTAGACTTTCTTTGCAGGAGGTCGTCTAGGTGGGTACCCCAACAGTGCTATGTATTCTACCGCCTGAGCAGTAATGTGCAAACATTACTGTGCTTCGGTAGGAGGGCACTGTAGCTAGTGAAATTACTGGGCTAAAGAGTCTTAACATCTTATGACTCTTGAGTAAGAAGCGTTGGTGCAGTGAATTTTACATAATTGTGACGTCCTAGGTGGCATTGTACTGATTATAAGACGCGTTATCTCTTAACATCAGGAGAGCGTATTGCTTGTCTTCTTAATGCATAAAAAAATAAAATTGAATAAAATTTTCCAAATCAGTTCTAGCGTCTTTGAGTACCTATTCGATGTAGTTAGTTAAAATTTTAGGTTTAGCTCTGTTTAAGCGTGAAGAGGTTACAAACACACATCCATGTACACATAATATTCGTAGGATCTTTGGATGATAAGCGCAGTGTATTGTTGCAAAGACCTAGTTGCCTATAAAATTTCAAGCGAACACAGCAACTTCATAAAATCATAGGTCTACTTTATCGCTAACCATCAGGTGTAATCGTCTTAAAATAATTAAAAAAGCTTTATAAATTGTTTTCAGGGTGATTATTTCTGCATCGTTGACTTTACGGACTCGACATACAAGTTCTTTGGAGACTCCTTTTTCTACGGCGACTTTCTGTTTAAATTGACGGTGTTATCTAATACGGGGAACGTTGCTTGTATTTATTTTAATCCTGTATTCAGTAAAAAGTAATCCTTGAAAAATATTTCTTTTATATACCTACCTATATTTTTCATCAATTGGAAACTCCTGCATTTGCAAAATCCTTGAGTTAATTCAGCGACAAGTTGTCTTTTACGACTTTATCCGTTACATAAGGGAAAAAGGAAGGCAAACGACCACGTGGTTGAAGCCCGATGCGCTGCTTCGATCCGCACTACTCTCCACTCTACTAAATTGTTGAGACTAAATTTATATCTAGGTAGTTTAAGCTCTAGAGTACTAAGTTCTTTATAACGATTAAAATTGCTGGACTCAACTAGCTCATCATAGGTGCGAACGAATATGCCGGAACACAACTTTAATTACAGCTTGAGGACAAGGTCGCTTAAAATTAGGTGTCAAAATGATTAGTCGATACAAAATTAATAATGTACAGCACTAACCAATACACCAATTCCCGAAGTTAAATCCAAAGTTAATCAACGCTAAAGCCCACAGCGGTTTGGTACAAGAGTTAGCTGACTTCCTAATTCGATCGATCTAATCATTTAACATTCACGCCTGTGGTACCTGAATGTGGTTGCGATCGGACCACCTATTAATTAAAAAAATAGATTTGCCAACCATAGAATTTTGATTGATTGATTCATTGATATACTCGTAACTCTATTTATTGGAACACCACAATATAAAAATACAGAAAAACTTACAATCAAAAACTAGTGTAATAACTGTCTTATCGCTTATAGCGATCTCTTCCAGATAACCGTGTCGGAAGAGAAGAAAATTTATTCGAAATGTATCATGGGCGTTCGTTAGGCCATGATTAAGAACCTCGGCGACCTCAAACTCTAACATATAGGTTGGACACAAAATAAGGAAGAAAAGTTTTCAATAAGGTAAGTACAAGAGTTAAGCTGACTTCCTAATTCGATCGATCTAATCATTTAACATTGGCACCTGAATGTAGCCGCGATCGTATCACATATTACTAAAAAGATTAGATTGACCAACATAGGCTTTTTGTCCTCTGTAGCCAAACGCCGTACTTGTAAAGTTTACGCTAAAAAGTACTAAGATTGCATTAAAACGAAGAACATCAACGATGTTAAAGACATAATATAATATGACATTTTGCGCGAGATTTACAATATACTAGCTGCGCCCCACGGTTTTACCCACTATACTGTAGCCTATGTGTTATTCCAGGGTCTAAGCTATCTCTATACCAAATATCAACTCAATTGGTCCACCCACGGTCACGGTTGGGTCACGGTCGGTTAAGGCGTGAAGAAGTAACATACACACTCACTCACTAACTTTCGCATTTATAATATTAGTGTGATAGACTTACCGAACATTATTTTACGAGTAGCACTAGCCACAAGTATTCGGCGCTTGGCTACATGGTATAAGCAGAATCGCTGTATCCAGCATAGGGAGATAGATATTTCTGAATAATCCTGTTTATAATATAAATACGAAAGTCTGTATCAATGGATGTATAAGTAGATGTTTTTTACTCCTTCACGCATAAACAGGTACTGGTTGGACTGAAATAAATAGGTGGCTTAGATCCTAGAAAAACACATAAATTCAACGGATAAAACCGCTAGGCACAGCTTGTCGAATATATCATAAGTGAGCAACTAGAATGGAGCATGTGCCTTATGCCTTGAAACACTTTTATTCACTTCTAGCGAGTTTGAAACCTTATCATGGCCATTTCTATGCCGTATTTATTCTTTGGATCGGACTGATCGGATGTGTAGATTAGTCTTCTAAATAGGCTGTATTGGTTCGATTTGGATGAACATCGACAAACGATATAAAGCAAATTGTATCGCACCAAAAACAATTCAGGCCAAATTTGCAATACCTGAACACTGAACATGTTTTTAATATCTATTGAAGGTTTCCGATTGGTCAATTTACGGTTTAGAAAAAGTAGTTGTCATCATAGTTTATCTTCTTTTAAACATTAGAAACAAAACTAATATTTATTTATTATTTCGTTTAATGCACTCACCAAGAAAATAAAAGTAAATCTGTCTTCAATGAAAATAATTTCGGGACTCAGAATAACCCGTAGCAAATTAATTTGAAACGTACTAATAGTTTGCTATCCCTGGGCTCGACTAATTAAGGTATGGGTGTCGTGGTTTTGTAACAACATCTACCAATTAGCGAAAGGTTGAATACCTCTGGTAGATCTTAGATAAATTAGGGCAGAACGCTTAGGTTCGACTATCTTATTGAAAGTTGAAGTTCTAAGCGTAAGTGGTTTAGTTACTGAGGACATAGGAGGTAAGTTCTGAACACTGGGCCATTTACATTATCGAAGTTAAAAAGCTTACTGAAATTACAAAGGCTTTAATGTGTAGGAGCACCACCTACGAATATATACGATACGCTACAAAATAATCCCGTGGGCAGAGCCTCTAAGGAAAAGATAAAGAACTGTATATTGATACTATACATAAAGATTAAGCTAACAAGCCGAAATTAAAAGTTAATGGTGTACCAATTAACGGCCCTATCTCTCAAAGCGATCTCTTTTAAACAGTGCAGAGATAGGTAATATTAAAATACTTAAAGAACGGTGGTAAATAAATTGTGTAGCTAGGGAGTCTAATAACTTGGAGCGAATTCGCGACGATTCAGCGAGTACTACCTACTCGCTGATATTCTCCATTTTACATCAAAACTTGCTATAGTTAACCTACGGACGCATATAAAAATTTAAGTTTCACAGCATTGGCGAATACCATAAGAAATTATGGCTTAAATAAAATCCGGGCCAAATGGAGTCATACCGCATGAATGATAGAATTTTTACACGAATATGAAGTTATAAAATTTTCAACGTACATTTTATTGGAGAGTTTATTTTTATGCGGCGCAGTTTAAAATAGCTGCACATACCTTACTTGTGCGAGAAAATTGATGTTATCGCATTTTAAGGACGGCTACACATAACATACTATATTTTTTTAAACAAACTCAAACTAAATATGCATTACCTTATTCAAATAGGAGCACATTTGCACCTTTACAAAGTTATTGATAGTGTAACCCCACTATCAATAACTTTATTTGTTATCTCTTAACATCAGGAGAGCGTCTTGCTCGTCTTCTACTTCATCACATAAAAAAAAAAAGTATTTTCTTTCTTTCTTTGGCACTGTTGGGGTACCCACCTTTTTTTTTACAACGATGTAAGAAAACGAGCAAGCTCTCCGGATTGTAAGAGATAACGCTGCCCATAATTAGTACAGTGCTGCCCATGATTTTACAAAGGTAAAATTCTGGGTGCACTGCGCCAACGCTTCTTACTTCAGAGACATAAGATGTTAAGACTCTTTAGCCCAGTAATGTCACCTAGCTACAGTGCCCTACTACCGAAGCACAGCAATGTTTGCACATCACTGCTCAGGCGGAATAACTAGCACTGTTGGTGTACTCACCTAGACGACCTAGAGAAAGGAAGTCTACCCCCGGTGAAGACGATCTGCTGCAATTGAAGTGGTGCGTTTTGTCGCGTATTCTTAACGGAGGAGCCTTACACATCAGCCGAAGGTCCTTAACCTCGTGTAAATCCACCCCAAGCATACTTACCGAGTTAAACCTCTCAGGCCATGTGTTTCTCATACAGACGCCGTTAAGTGCGCTCCGTGTAAAATCTAATTAAGCCCAAATGTAGTGCCGTGAGCCAAAACTTGTGCCCTCTACGTTACCGTAGCCGCAAGCCTCGAGGTGGGAAAATAAACCTTACAAAGATGTTGGTTTCACTGAATAAGTCAATAAGAGTTGTTTCAAGACCGAGGGCCTATTGGCTATCGCCAAACGATATGTAAAACACTAGAATCCATACACAAAATTGTGTACATTACTTGCTTATACCTCCTCATAAATATAAGTAGAATTACAAACGAAGCAATGTATAATGTACATTATAGTTGTCATCAATCGTAGTGGGTGAGAATTAGTCAATAGGCTCTCTGGGTCATCTGGAATGCGTTACAGGAAATTATTATTGAAACTACCGTGAGTTTTATTTATTTCATAAACAAAACCAAAGTACTCGCAAATTCGAAGAAGGAATGCAATTTTTATGTTTTAACAATAGTACTCGTATAAACATGTGCAATAGATTAAATAATTTTTTTTTGCGGAAAATGATCAGTGGACATAGGTTTTTTAATTTAAAATTTCAAGTAATAAAATATCATGATATATTTACCATACATAAAAATATTGATACTTTCCTTGATCGCTCATTTATATAATTTAAAGATTTAGAAATTGAAAGTCTGCATAAAAATACCGTCAAATTTATTAAGATCTTACATTACACAATGAAGGAATTTATTGATATTCATTTTTAGGTATTGATAATAAACCAAATCATTCTTAAAATAGTATACCACATCTAGTAAAACTGTATTTAACATTAACTTCTAGGGCGGAAAGGCAACGAGCGACAAAAGCTTTCCTAAACAAATTACCGGCTGAAGTAAAGACTCCATCAGTTTTTATCAAAGCCACCCCTTTTGCCATCGATTCTTTTTATTCGCCATGAAATATCTCTTATTCGAATGAAATGAGAAGGGATCACAGATAAGATATCAAAATGGATGCCAAAAGTCTCTTATTTTTATCTCTCATCGTTTTTAGGCTTGACTTGACTACGGCAACAAGGAAGCCTTATAGTTTCGTTTTGTCTGTCCGTCCGTCCGGGGTTGCGGAGAAACAATGTGTCCTAGAAAGCTATAATTTTGGTGATGATATTATCTATTTTTTCGTCACTTTTTTGGTATTTTGTATGTGTATTGTGAACCAATAATCCAAAAATATAAAATTATGTAAATTATAATATAGTCTTGTTAGAATGTAGCATTTAATTTTGGCTAAACTTTATGTTTTTGGCAAGCCTGCACATACGAGATTTGTCGAAGCTACTGCAGGCTCAAATTCAAATCCTGCCTTTTTAGAATCCAAGTGCAATTGGCTTGTCTTACTGACAAGCCAATGCACTTGGATTAAACAAAGAATGTATGCATTGCACGCAAAATACGTTTTTTTATTATTATGTCATGCAGAATATTTAAAACAGCCAAAGTACAAATAAAATTTTAAATCCTGCTTTTTATTTAAGTTCGTAGAGGTAACACAATGAAAAAGTGGCTAAATAGATGACATTTTATTGGATACCATATTTACAAAACCAAATATTCAATAATATCATTTGACATAAAAAATAATTAATATACAAGTTATACAACATGTCTGTTTGCGGCATCTATTGAAATATATAATATTCTATGGAAGGGATTGAAAATATTTTCTCAGATTTATTGCCGAAGTTGATCGAGGATTATTTCAGTAGCTTTAACCGACCGGACCATCAAAATGGCGACGGTAATAAATTATTTTTTCGTCTATTCAATAAGGGTAGCGAAGGTTGAGATGAAAACGGAGAAACTTGTTAGAAAAACATTGATGCGCTGAATAAAGTGTTTTATTTTATATCGGCAATTATAATATTATCTACGAGTTATCAGTCGATCAATTGGATTTAATTAAATTTTTTTAAATTAAATTTAGCGGGGGTAGACTTCCTTTGTAGGAGGTCGACTAGGTGGGTACCCCAGTGCCAGTTATTCTACCGCCTGAGCTGTGATGTGCAAACATTGAGGTGCTTCAGTAGAAGGGTACTGTAGCTAGTGAAATAACTGGGCTGAAGAGTGCACCCAGAATTTCATCTTTGTAAAATCCTGGGTAGCACTGTACTAATTATAGGCAGCGTCATATCTTACGATCAGGAGAGCGTCTTGTTCGTCTTCTGACTTCGTTGTATTAAAAAAAAATAACTTACTTCTGTGATCATCGGGTACTGCAGGCGTGAACTCCTCATGAAGGACATTGTAGTTGTTCGAAATTGTGCTTGAGATATTCTCAACAACATTAAGAGGGTTTATGTGAGAAGAACCCACTACCCTAGAAAATCGCAGGATTCTTTAACGTCCTTAAGTGAAGAAATTTTTTATTCATGGAAGTTTGCTGGAGGATGATGATTTTCACAAAACGAATTTTAATTCCTTCGTGGTTAGGGTTCCGACCAGCCGTCTGCCGACCTTCATGAAGGAGGACTTCTGGCCGCAGGGAGTCGTGTTTCGGAAATTTCGAGGTCGACTTCCTGCTGACTCTGCGCGCAACACGTCGCCGGCGCTACGTGTCACCTAGTTTATGATATGGGCCTCTGGTACACTGCGTCTGTGGCAGTGTACTATTGCCTGAAATAAATGAATTATTATTATTATTATTTTTCCGTGGTAAAAACGAACACAATTGCAGTGTTTTACAACACGCTGACTAACTATTACAGTCACTTTATTACCTAAAACTTATTAAATATTTCATAAAATATTAAAAAGAAGGCAGAATTTCAAAGCTTATTTCATCGCATAAGCTCTATGACAGCATAAACTCCATCGCAACAGTAAAGCCTTTTAAAATATTAGTTTCTTGGAAACTTTAAGGAAAGCACTCTGATATGTTCTTTTAAAATCTAATTTTACTTAATATTCTTGTCATATGGTCGGAAAAGTTTTTAAGTAAATTGAATGGCTGTTCTACGAAATGTTACATACACTTTGATATTAGTTCTCAGAAATTGAAATACTAAACTAATAGAATTACCCATGGTACAACGAATTTTAACTCTACTGAAATAAATAATTCCTTAATCGCAATGAATCAATCAAATCGTTTATTTAAAAAAATAAATATTATGTTTAAGTTAGTACAAATAGTTTTAAATGATATTATAACCTTAAGTAACCCAAAAATTGCTTACAGTCATCTTGGGTGACTTCGAATCTTGGTCTAACTTGGAACGAGGTTGTAAAAATGGTTTAGTAACTTATTACATGGACGGATCGTTATAGATACGTAGAAAATATTTTAAGGATCCCGTTATACGCAGATTTTTTATTAAAACAACTATATAATGTCTCCATTCAACCACGTTAAGAGTTAGATGACCAAAAATGTACCAAAATCACCAAAAAGTTTAAAGTTACCAATGTACCAAAATCACCAAAAAGTAAAAAGAACCAAAAATGACCAAAAAGTTTAAAGTTACCCAAATATATTCAAATACTCAAATACAAATACTCAAATATTTATTTGACATAAATTATTGTACAATCTTTTTTGAACCCATTGGTTCTCGAACTAGATTCACTGTGTTTCAGGAGCCAGTTGTCGGAGCCAAGATGTCTTTAGTGTAATGTTTTAATTACAGACAATATTAGGCTATGTAAGGTAGATACTAAATGCAAAGGTAGATACTAAATGCAATTGCCTTGAAACACACATAATTTATTGTGCAACATTGTTTCACAGACCATCATTTGGTGCTTCAAAATATAATACAATGTTTTCCTTTGTCCTAAATACTCAATGAAAATAAACCTGGGAGAATATCATGAAATACGAATACCTACATGAATAAAATTCAGAAGCTGGTATCATTATAATAAGTTGGTTCAATGCCGCAAAGGAGCTTAAATTTTAATTAGTACGAGTATAGACTATAGGTCTTCTTCGTTCCGAACATTAACCTTTGCGAAGCGTGAGTCTAATCGCATTATATTTGGCGGAAACCTCTGAACTTTACTACCTAATTATAAAGTCAAACTTTTTGATATAATAATTATGAAGGCTCATTTGCGTTTGCAAAATTAATAGGTAGGTAAAACATAATTTTCGAACATTTCATTTCATTATTAAGCCTAATTGTCAAAAAATTTAGGAAAAAAATTCTAAGAATATTTTCTTCTTCTTTTTTTAGCAGTAGTTATAATTACAAGGTTAAAGGACCAATATCGTGCGTAAGTCATAGCTGGTAAAGTTTGCCTCATAAATTATTTTAACTCTGTTTTTTTGCTTTAAAAGGGATTAAACGAGTAGTGTAAATAATGAATCCAACCACATTCATGCACTATGGAGGCAAATCACAAGATCAATATCACCATAGCACCGTTGTCCAAAAATAATAATGATCACAATCCTCTGCCATGAGGAAACGTTCGCAATGATTAAAGGAATCACATTCAGGGCCTAAATTCTTGTACAAACAAGTAAACTTTAAAATTTTTTTTTTTAAAACAAGCTTTTATTGCATTGTCATCCGATTTATACATGTATGCAAAATTTCAGCTCAATCGGACACCGGGAAGTGGGTCAAATTAAACTTTCAAGATTTGATTACAGACAGACAGACAGACAGACAGACAGACAGACAGACAGACAACAGACAGGTGAAAGTAATATAAAGCTTGTAAAAACAAACGACGGCGCAGCAAAACGTAAGCAAAAAATAACATATAAAACACATGTTTATTTTCAAAAAACACCACTTTGAGGCGAAAAAAAGATGCTAATTTAAAAATAAATAAGTTACATAATTTGATTTTGTACTGGTATCGTAAGAATTTTCATGATATGTATCATAATTTTGATAAAATTTGACAATGGACGTTAGCAAAACGAGAAGTGATTTTGGTCCGGAATAACCCCGCTTCTTATTCTGGGATAAAAGAAATGAGAAAGAAAAGAGGATGAACACATTAACCCATGGGGTATTAATCGCTTTTATAAACCAATTTAATATCTTTATCATTTTAACCTAACTTCAAACACCAAAACCAAACATTTGACAAACATATTTCTATTCCACACAGTATCGCGGGAGAAAATCTTGTCAAATAAGTTAAACTCGATAAGTTTCAGTCGGCGATGCCCATGGGAGTTTTGGGAAACAAACAAACTTTGCACTGAAGGAAGTAAACCATATAACTAACTCTATTTCAAGTATCTTTGTACTTATTACTTTTACAACCTCTGACTCGCGTTCTTAAGGCGCTATTCACACTTACTGGGCTGGTGCAAGAAAATAAAGCGAAGTGGGGTTTTAGGCTAAGATTAAAACAAAAAGGGTCAGATACGGTTCTGGCGTCTCTCAAATGGACCTCTCAAATTAGGTTAATGCACACAATTTACTTCAGTCAAAATCAGCGCGAGTCGGCGCGACAACCGCCACTTTCAAACACAACAGGTCCTAATTTGGCTAAAGCAACGATAGCGCGTATCGTATCTTCCTTTAATTTTAAACTAAGGGTTTGGAAGACGAGCCAAGCAGGCTAGTGGCATGTACTTACGTTGTGTGTCGTTTCAATATTATGCGCTTAAAGTCTTTATTATAGTAAAGAACAGAACTTAATTTAAAAAACAAAAAAAGTAAACCAATTTATTTTTTCCCAATAGGTACCAGGTACATACGAGTAAGTCCCCAGTAAATAAACTATTATGATCCACATCAAATATTCAATTAACCATTTAATAATATACTTTCCACAATTAATAATACAGTTAATTTATAAAACCATTATAAAGTGGTCAAATATTAACACAGAATCTATTTTAAAACGTGATTATCAAACACCAAAATTCGGTGAAGCTTATATTGAAATCTGTCCATTAAATATTTAAATTGGGTATATTTTACCACAGACCATTGTAATAATGGGAGATACTCGTAGGTTCTGCTCTATGCAAACTCAAAACATGCAAAATTTATTCGTAAGTATAATTATTATACTCAAACTGCTACACAAATAGGTACACGCATGTCCGTCAGCTACTAATTAATCTAAAAGTATTTTTTTGCCATTTTTAAAATGCATTTTGGTGTGTGTGATGTTTCTTCTTGACGCCAAATCGGCTGTACCAATCGATTTGAATTTTGGCTTAGATATAGCACATACCCTGGAATAAAACAAAAGACATTGTGGAGAGCAATTGCACTTTTTAGGGTTCCGTAGCCAAATGGCAAAAAACGGAACCCTTATGGATTCGTCTTGTCTGTCCGTCCGTATGTCACAGCCACTTTTTTCCGAAACTATAAGAACTATGAACTTTGGTAATTAGATGTATTCGGTAAACCGCATTAAGATTTTCACACAAATATAGAAAAAAAAAACGAAAAAGATTTGGGGCTCCCCATACACTACAATTTTTTTTTTCATTAAACCATACGTCCGAACAAAGGTTTTAACGAGATCTAATAATTAGTTTTTTTTAATACGTGATAAATCGTAAACCGCAATTTAAGTTACAACGAACTACAACAACTTTTATATTATGTTACTTGCTGTTACGGAACCCTTCATGGGTTAGTTCGACTCGCACTTGGCCCCTTTTTATATCGTACCAAGTTTTACGCCGTAAGGATTTTTTTAAATACACAATGCTACGTTACTGTTACTGGACTTTGATGGTTGTTATATTTTGTTTGATGCACGGTATCTGCCTCAATTACTACATTTTGTAGCAAAGCTTAGCAAATCGCATCATTTAATTAAATATTCAGTCCGCTAAACTGTTACCACTTATTTTGAACAGTTCACAAAATCAAGCTATTTGTCAACTGACATCAAAATAGAGCTATTTAATACCATAATAATATAGCTCTGTCTTATGAACTGAATTGACTTTTATTTTTGTCGGTGAGATAATTCTTCATGTATGATCCCATAAAAACTATATATGATTTTTTGTCATTAATTACTAAGCTAGAGAAGTACACACATATATCATCTTTTATTTTTTACTATCTCAAGTAGAGTTTTTCGAACAATTACGATGTTTTTCATCAGAAGTTCAATAAGGGGACTAAAATTGACCAACCACAGTGCTGATATGGAGATAATATAAAAAAAATAAAACACGTGATTGATCCATTCAAATCAATTTTCTTTCCATTTATAATAATAAGCATTTTTGTATAAAGATAAACCACTGTTAACTGCTACTAATTATTAAAATTCCAATATTGTCGAATCGGCCAAAGGTTGCCTAAAAACCTTTTAAAGGTTTAAACCGTCCATTAAAGAAGGGTCTCAAGATTTTAACAATTTTTCAATAAAACGGAACGCTTGTCCCTTTAAAGTATTAAAGAGATATTTTCGGTTAAAGAATTAGGGGATCTTTTCCCTTTTTGAGATAGAAAATTTTACGAGCCATAATTTTGTAATGTAATCTATAAATTATACTAAAAATCTAGTGTTTTCAATTTAATTCATAAATAAAAGCGTTTCAATAGATCAGCTCTTTATTGCACACCTAACTGGCTAGACTTTAGTCTAGTTTTCTCCGATTTTATTTATCATTTTTAAGCAGGACACTGCAAGATAGAATTACACCAATTGTGCTAATTGGCAATCCTATCGCCAACTAGGCAAAATAGATGATGTACTTAAACTAAGCTCAATTCAGGCTTGTATCTTAAGGCTCGGAATTTTGATTGTCAAAGTCTGACTTGTTATAATATCTACAGGTTAAAATGGATTGTACCTACATTCTACATGGCAACAAGCAATATAGGAAGATAATAATATGATTAAATTAACAAGCTTATTTCTAAGAAAATTATAAATCGCCAGTTCACAGGTACAAATTCCTGTAATCACTATTCATGTGCCATTTTATACTTTCTTTGAAATACGCTGTTAATACTCGCCTCAGTTAATTAACGCTTCAGCCTCACCTATAATAAAATGGATCAATATTATTGTAAGTTCATAAGCAAATTGCTATTACAATTAAATAAAAACACCTTTTTGCAGGCATGGGCCTTATCAAGTTTAGTAGAACGTATATTTATATTTTTAACAGGCTTAATTGTAAACAAAACGAAAAAGAACGTACAAATATAGGTCCTTGGGTGCTTTAAATTGAACAAAAAATGATATATTATTGTATTTTTTTCTGTGGAGCAATGTACCACTAAAAAGAGAAAGGAGTCATTTATTGCCTTGTAGTGAGACGATGCAAGCTAAAAAATACAAATTATGATAATATGTATTTCAATGAGTAAACCTTTTTTTTATTTATTATATAGGTTAGCCTTAGGATAATTAATAGGAGCAGCCTTTCAAAAACTGAAGCACAGAAAAATCCAAAAAACTACACCAAACCTAAACAAAACAAGGAACATACAAACACCCTTAGAACTATACTCATTAGGTATAAACAAACCATGAGAGCTCTCCGGGACGCTCACGTATCGCAGTATTTAAATCAAGCATCATTCAACAGGCCGCCGTGGGCCTACACTTGAAACCTACTTGGTCATGTACGACACAGTTGTTAAACTTCACACCTTCTTCAATTATTTTAACTGAAATAATTTTATATGACAAACTAATTATTTATTGTGATAAAAGGTAACAATACCTTCGTCAGGAACTAAGAGTGGATTGACGCGAGAAAACGTAGCCAGTGTGATAGGAAGAAAGAAAGTAGGAGTGTTTCTGGAGTATGCTGAGAAGATTATGAGAGTTGTGACTGAGAGGAATAACACGCGCGGAAATGAAAGAAGTTGAATGAAAGTAAAATGCGTGAATAACACGCAAGGTGAAGAAAGAAAGACTTAGAGGAAACTGTGTACCGAACGCCAATGTCGCCGCTACCACACACGGGGGAACTAAAATAGGGAAGGAAAAAAAGTAACAAAACTACAGTCGCCATAAAGAACACAAATCGGCCACACGACAATCTATAAAAAACTAAGTGCTGGAGCACACACTGCACGCTTGGTTTTTGGCCGGTGGTTTTTGAGGTGTTGGATCACACACCACATATACATCTACAAAAAATTCAATAATAGTAATGTAGTCAGCTTTTTTGGCACTTTACCTTGTAATTCGTATCTTAAAACTACTGAACCGATTAATAAAACTGGTACATACAATATGGTGAACTAAAGGAAAACATTTCCGAAGTTTGATATAGAGGTTATGAAGCCCCAACATACTGTTTCATATCAACAATAATATCACATTATTGAATCGACAAACTCATTTTTGAAGTCGGTAAAAAGGTATAATTGACAACCCAGGTACTGACTTCTCCACGGAAACTCCAACTAAGATCCCGAGATCGACTAAGATGTACCTAACTTTTATTAGAATTCTTGGCGGGGCAATATTCTCACACTTGACTTGCTGTGGAAGGAAAAAAATCGGTGAACCGATCATCCGGAAAATTACTGGAGAAGCAAGATAATGGATACACAAAGCTTGTTGGAATAAAGAATAGGCTCATTTCCGATACGTAACGATGATTTTATTTATAAAAGCTTTAGCAATTTTATGGGTTTGTTGAGTGAACAATATGTTATATTGAAAGATCCGAGTTTACGTTACTTATTGCGATATTTTCGTTTCATTAATTCGATACAAATTAAGTTACAGTTAAGTTTATTTTATAATAAATTATTAACAAATTAATTACTAATATTATGTCTTGCTTACGTTTTAAATCTTCGTATTAATATACCTAGTAAATAATAATTTCAAAATGGGGAATGGATGGAGATATGATGGATGATAGAGTAGAATGGTGGAAAATAACTTGTGGTGGTGACCCTACCCTAGTGTGGGATAAAGGCAGGAAGATGAATGTAAAAATGTATAAAAATCTATTCATAAAAATATTTGAAAAAAAATGTAATATTGGGAAATATACTGATCTTTTCTTATTTATTATGTGTTTAAATTATAATAATCGTTCACTTAATATCAAGCAAACTTCGTGCTCGTGTCATTCACCTACCTACTGGTATAAAGCAAAACAAGTTAGAGTTTTTCTTGGATTCCTTTCGATGCTCATACAATTATTTATCTTCCATTTTCTTTTACGAGTAACGTAAGTACAAGTAGCCTGAAGGCAGGTTCACTACATTGGCCCTTCGTTTCTGTAAACCATAGTCATAGTTGTATTGAATTTCGAACACGATTCTCAGAAGAAACCCGAATTTATTTTTCTCCAAATCAATACAAGCACAAATTAGCTTCAAGATGGTTCAACTTTTAAATGGAAAAAATAACATAGTTAAGTGTTTCAAGGAAATCCATTAGCGTCCTTATTCAAGCCATGACCATTAATTATTATTACAATTTTCTTTGATGATTCTTCTGGGACCACTTGAGAGGGCTCACAAAAATACGCCATTTTTAGATTTTATTTCATTTACTTGCGATGCGACTTTTAGAATTATAGCTGTACCTATTATAGACACCCAATCATTGGTAAGTTAATTTGTGTGGTGATACACTTGTTTTTCCTATCACTAATAAAAAGCTCTACCTACACCTGCAAACCTACTTTTTCGGAGCGCTGAGATCTCGTTAAGTAGCAAGATTTTTTACAAGTTTTGTAAGAAACTAAAAAATTATGAACCGAAGAAAGAATTACTAAAATGTATAAGTAAGTGTGTATGTAGTAAGAATATATTAAAATTGATTAAGTATATTGTAATTTAATATGAAAATTTTAAGAAAGCGTTACTATTCTTGTAAATGTGACTATTTATGTTACTTTTTGAGCTTGACGTGGTTACTTTTGGAGATAGGTCACTGGCAACACTGTCCGGGTAGCACCCGTTTAACGTGTGGCCGACCTGTGGACTGCACAATAATGAAAAATATTTGATTAATTTAATCAGTTATTAGACAATTTTAAATTATCAGTGGAATTATATTAATACGATAATCCACTATCCTATTTATTTTGTGCCTACTTTGTACATTATCGAATAATTATTATAATATTAGGCACAGTAAATGTTTTTAACCGATTTCAATTAAGGCGCTTAACAATTTAATATGTCTCTTACCTAGTAAAATACTGGCATAACTCAAAGTGATATAATTTTTGTAATTACAAATTAAATTAAATATGCAGAGAAATAAATGTATGTTATTGTAAAACTTTATTAATGAGTTAAATAGTGTTTTATTAGGCGTGCATATTATGCCATGTCGTTGAAACTGTATATTTTTATATAGAGTTCTATAAAACTACACATAATAGCTTCATTTTATTAAAAAAATATGATACAACATTTCTGAGCCGAAACGTTAGTTTGTAAGTGTTCTTGCATTTTGCTCGAACTGTCCTTGAATTAAACAGATTTTGACAGGTTTTTACTTACATAAAGTTCAATTTTAGACACAAGGCATGTTTCATTAAAATTGCTTCAGTAGTTTTCAATATATTATGATTAAAATATGTCAACCCAATCAAATCAACAATTGGTGTTTTGCTTTCTTTTTAAGTATACAGTGTATTTAATAATTAATAATTGATCCACACATAATAAGTAAATACAAAATAACACAAAATACAAACAAATACAAAATAAAACAAAAAACTATGAACTATATATTATACTAGATTATGCTCGTGGCTTTGCCAGCACGGCTAAATCCTTTCTTAGCGGAGGTTTATGTCATAAAACCTATCTGTGTTCCAAATTTCAACCCAATCCGTCAAGCGGTTTAGGCTGTGCCTTGATATATCAGTCAGTCAATCAGTCACTCTTTCCTTTCCTTTTATATATTTTTAGAATACGAGTACATTACAAACACAAAAGTGTATTATAGTTTTATATGCAAAAATAAGCCCAAATAATGTAGATATCAATGTCTATATGATTGTACACCTAACGAGCCTCCGTAGATTGTTTAATGTAGTGTGAAGAGTTTAGGTGTCATAATCGACCTACTCGGCTGTCGCTAAATCGCTTTAGCTAACTTTAATGTGCAGACTGCTTTTTGATGTTTTGAGATATTTTCTTATAAATATAGATAATTTTTTACACAAATACATACATAAAAATCACACCTGGTTACCGCTGGGGTAGGCAGAGACTATTTCCCTCCACTTATTGATACGATCCCGACTTTTTAACAATAATATTAATATATATTATTTTCTCCTTTTAAAAGTATATGCGTAAAATGGAACAACTTTTTTGTATTGCAATATTGAAAAACAATAAAAATGATACCAGTTTTTAAGAGAATTATTTTTAGTGCGCCCTCTCTTGAAATGTGCCTAAAACATTTCTCTCAGGAACATATAGCTAGTTTGTATGGAGTGAAAAGGCCATTTTTTTATTATTTTTTTTTATCCCAGGAAAAATGCGTTACGCATCATCACCCCACGCCGGGGGGCGCGGGGCGGTATGTGGGACTCCCCCGCCAAAGATGGGAGCGGCGGGGATACCCACTAAAAAACCTGGGGGTGTTCCTGCGGGACGCCATAATGCCGGGGCAACGGGTACGCCGCAGCATTCATCCGCGGCCCCGTCCATCTCCAAAACAACTTTTTTAAGTAATAAGATTACTAACAACAAAGTCATGGAGTAACATACAGAAAAATACAGACTGAAGAACCTTCATGATATTATCATTGAAAAAGAAAGAAAAAGATACACTCGAAAGAATCCAATATCCAAGTTGCAATAATATCTAGAATCAAGCACAAAGAAAAGGTCAAGGTCTCGGCCCTCGTTTAAGAAACCCAGCTTCCGAACATTTGAGTTTTTTATCCAACCTCAGAATAAAGTAGTCACTACTACTCTTTGAGTATTAAACCACGACAGGAAACGACTCGGGTACATATTTTTATGCGAAAAAGTCTGCCAGTTTTTGCGGGGGGTGAGGCAATGCACACGTACACAACACTACATAATATAAAATAAAGTTGCTTCCCGCGCTGTCCCTTTGTATGCTTATATCTTTTAAACTACGCAACGGATTTTGATGCAGTTTTCATTAATTATTATTGATAGAGTATTTCAAAAAAAAGGTTTACATGTATAATAAATGCATAATATAGAAAAGCACTGATAATTTTCTATTAAGTGCGACGAAGTGCGCGCGGGTCCACTAGTCAATAATAATGATAACACAATAATACATTTTAGAAAAAATCACTGCAGTCGTATCCGTCAAAATTATAAATAACATAAAAACGACACGGCTCCGTCAAAATTGTCAAACACTGGCATAAATAAATATACTCACACACGTAATGTACTTACATACACACACAGGGACAACCTGTATTGTTACAACCAGTTCTATGCCCGGCGGTCTATTTGTTTGTTGGCAGTGGGGGCCGCCTGACAGTGACTATCCAGTTGGATGACTTATCAAAGCTACTACAAACTGTAGGCTTTACAATATGACCCTTATGTCAAGGGGATAAGAGCTATCAATTGTCAAACAGATCTTTGAACTGAATCGCAGATTAAGTACTAGTTAGTATGACTATTTAATTTACGTACGCATTTATCTGTAAGTTTTTAGTTGTTGGTAGTACTCCAAAGCAACAAGTCTTGATGAGTTGCATCTCTATGAAATAAGTATCTGGAATTAATACGACGAGAGAAAAAAAATTGTTTTCAGTGAGTGTGTAGTGGTGTGAAATACCTATGTGATGAAGAATCATCTTCTGTGATTGTTTTTGCCATTGACAGTGTAGTGTTTGGACTAAAAATATCTGTCTTCTACTAATTTTACTCAGGTTGGAATTAACACATTCGGTGCCACAATGACTCGAACAAAATTAACGTGAACTCGCCTGGCGAGTCGGTGGCACCGAATGTGTTAAAGATACCTATTATGTATTTACTGAACATGACAAGTGCCTATAAAACTTATTTTAAACTTATGTGACTCGTAAGAAAGAGCCTTCTGTATTTGGCTGGAAGAGAATGATTGTTTTGAGCTCATCTCTAATTGTAGATATATTGAGAAATACTTATTTAAAAGGTAACTCATAGGGCCGTAATAAGTACTGCTCGCAAAAGGTTTAACACTAATTTAGCTTGTTATTATTTTATTATTTAGTTTATTTTTTTATTTTTAGGCTATCACTAATTTTATACCATGTCACCTTAGTTACAAATCTTATCAATTCCAAGTCATGAGTTTTTATCAGTGGTAAATTAAACAAATTCATTTATTATCATTACTTTGACTTTGATAAATCGTGTGTGATAGAAAAATATTGTTTTTACGACCGCTGGTGTTTGATTTGGGTATGTTTATTCAATAAATCGTTTACTATTATGACAACGCTTTACATCCCTCAAAATGTTTACCTACTAGCCCTGTCAATACATATTTGTAGATAAGCACCCCAAAGGGTTTCCTATCGGAACTATTTACGGCCTTCACTATTACTAAACACATATAATATATTTTTTAATTTAAACATTTGTACGCCCTCTGGGTAGAAACATGTTGAACTAAATATCACATTATATAACATCTATATTTTTTGTATATGAAAAAGAAGAGAATAAAGATAAGAAAAAAAAAAAAGATTTTCTGATTCTAATATGGAAACGCGACATTGGGAAAAGACTGTTAATTGACATATGTAATTACTATTACATATTTATTTTTAAGTGCTGTGTATTTAATTTTTAGTGTGTTTTTAGAGCATTTGTCTTTGTAAAATTTACTTTATTTTATTGTAATTATATAGAATTATTTATCTTTTTATCTTATCTTAAATTATGATTTTTAAAACCTCAGTAGGTATTTAATAAATCATCAAATTTATAATACAAGTAGAATTTAAATCTATGTATCAATCATAAACGTTTTCAGGCATTAGTCAGTGCTTTTAAAAACTTTTAACGAAGTATTAATAAAATAGGGATGTTGTCAACAAAAAAATATATATTATTTTTAGTCCATAATTTATATATATAAAAAAAAAATTATTCGTTACCTATAGGTTTGCCTTTGACCATCTTGCCTGATCTTAAGCGGCGTTGCAGCCGAAGATGGTAGCAGACTACACTTAGAAGGCGGGGTAATTTGTTTATTTTATTCATAGACCAGAGAGGGCCAGGGGGGTTAGACAAGCGCCAATCGTTTGTCGCTATCGCTAAAAAAATGTATTGAGATGACAGTCGTTGTCGTTTGTTTTCCGATAACGAATGTCATCTCAGTACATTTTTTTAGCGATAGCGACAAACGATTGGCGCTTGTCTAGGCCCCCTGGCCCTCTGTGGTTTGTGAATAAAATAAAAAATGGCTAAGATTTTTTGTTGCCATGCAATAAAGAACACTTATAAATGTTATTATCGCATTATTTTGAATAGGTTATCATGACTCGTACACGGATTACATATTATCATTTAAAATGATGAGAGTGTAGGTAAACAGTAAAGTGGTGTTTACCGCAATGTTCCATTGTCCTGAATAAGTGGTATATCATCATCAGCCGGAAGACCACTAATGACAAACCTTTTTTGATGTCAAAAATAAACCTACAATTATTAAGAATTCTGTGGGAAAACCATATAATGCTCGGATGCTCAACATCTGCATTCAATGCAATGTTGCCTAAACCTATGCTGTGTTACGCAAAATCCATTGAAAAAAAAAATTTCAAAGTCTTTTCCTCTTTATCAACAGAAATACATTAAACTCCGTGCCACTGCGAATAATAAATCGTTTTATACTGTTATATTTAAAAGATTATTATCAAATTGCATTTTAAAAATAGCAACTTTTAAATCTCGTAGCCTTAATTTCCTAAGCTACCTGCGTTGGTTCACGATCTCCATTCGAAAGCCTCTTCACCCCATGGTTGAAAGTTGAAGTAGTAGCAGAGTTAATTAAATACATAACTAGCTGCACCCTTTGGTTTCATCCGTGTAAGTCTCGATCTAGCAGGAAAATCAGGATAAATAAATAAATATAGGCTACATTTTATAACAATTTTCCGTTTTACATGTGTTTTTCCCGGTTCCAGCTATCTATATAAGTACGAGTATTATCGTAATCGGTTGAGTGGTTTTTGCCTGAAAGAGCCACAAACGTATGTTTGTAAACGTGTGTGTGTATACACACGCATATGATATACAAACACATACAAACTCTCCCTTAGCATTTAACATAAGGGGAATATATTAAATATTTTTATTATTTTATCTAGCCTATACTATCTCACTGCTAGGCAAAGGCCTTTCCTAAGTCCGTCCACATATTACGATCAAGCACCGCCTCTTGCCAAGCTGCCTGGTGTGTGCAGATCATCAAGCTAGCCCTGATTTTATTATTGTTAATAATTTTAATTGTAAGCATGCTATTTATTCTTTCACAGAAACATGACAACGGTCAAAATAATTTCAAAAAGTTCAAGAAGGCTATTTCATCTAAGATATTTTTCAACTTCTCATAAAAGTCAAAGTCTGTGGACTTCGGACAACATCGTGAAATCACCGTTCAAGGACATTGAGATACCAAATATCACAGTACCGGAAAAAATCTGGCAGAATCTGGACAAGTGGGCTGATAAGACGGCTTTGGTAAATATTATTTTATATAATAAAAATATAAAACAATAGTACATTATATACCTACCAACCTCACAGTAAGAAAGTTATGTTATAACTTAAATAATAGTATTAAATGTATGTAATACTTATTTAATCAAAAAAAAATGTTAATCAAGAGCTGTAGATTTTGAAAAAAAAAAAACAACAAGATTATACAGATAAGTAAATCAGATTCTGGAGTTTAATATTATGTCAAGATTGTTACAAGACTTCCGACATCATGTAACGACTGACCCTACAAATCTTATAGTCGCCTAAAGAAATGTAGGGTCAATCCCCCAGTTTAACTTGCTTTCCAGAGCACACCCAGACGAGAAAAGATTTTATTTTTTTTATTTCATCCCAGAGCAGCGAATTATTTGCTCGACTATTATTGCGTCACGGAAGCTACAATGCTGATTATATTATTTTAATGCCTTTCTTTGTGTTTTGCTATAATCCGATTCTGATTTCCAATACAATGTTTCGTCTATGTTTTATACCACTTCATAAAAATTAATATTTAAATTCCTAACCCCACAGGTATGTGGTGTCACCAATCGATCGTACACTTACCACCAAGTGTACAAGTACTCTCAGAACTTCGCTGCGAATCTGCGATTAAAGTTTAACATCCACGATGGCGACGTTGTTTGCATCATGATGCCTAACTCACCAGAATACGGGGTCACTGTACTTGGCATACTGCAAGCTGGTGCTGAAGTTACTACTATCAACCCTGTGTATACCGCACGTAAGGTCGATTTTACCTTGTATCTTTTTTTAGAAAGAACTAAGGAGATATGAGCAAGACGCTCTCCTGATGGTAAGAGATAACGCTATCCATAATTGGTACAATACTGCCTAGGATTTTACGATAATGTAAAATTCTAGGCGCACCACGCCAATGCTTATTGCTTAAGTGTCATAAAATGTTTATAAAGACTCTTAAGCCCAGTACTTTGTTTAAATTTGTCTATAACTAGAAAGAAAATTTCTACTAACAACCAATTTATACCAGTGATAGGCTTTGGCTAATTTCCACCCACTTGACGAAACCATGTCAAGAGGTCAGTATGACTGTGTTCCGGCACGATGTTCAGCAAAGCCTGAGAGGGATTCATCCCGCCTTCTATGTTTAGTCTACTACCATCTACGCCCGCATCGTCTCTTAACATAACCCGAGATCGTGGTCAAAGGCTGGCCTACATATAACAAAAATTTAAAAACCCCCAACGCAATATGTAAATCAACATTTTGTGGTGGCGGCCATTTTGGATTTTAAATTTATTATAGTGCGTTGTATTCTACTCGTTAAGCCCTTTCATTTGATACCCATATTGACGGGGTCGTGGAACAGAAAAGTAATCCGCCATTTTGTAGCGGCGGCCATCTTGGACCGATTTCCACCAAACATAGCTAAAAACACTATCGACTAACTCTACTTTCAAACAAAAAAAAACTAAATCAAAATCAGACAGACACGTCAAACTTATAACACCCGTCGTTTTTGCGTCGGGGGTAAAATAGAGTTTATTTAAGTAATTAGAGTGAGTACTTGTACTCATGTCACACTTTATTTTTATGGCAATTTAATTTACTTGAGCGTTACCAAATTGGTAGGAATGTCAATTATCAGCTCCTACGGTTACTGTATACATATAAATATGCCTTACGAGCAATGATTACTGCTATCATAGGTATACAATTATTTTAAGTATGTTTGTCTATACGTTGGCCTTGACGTGTACAATTTTCATGTAATTTTTATAATCACTTTAATGCTGTATGTTTCTTATCAAAGATAATAATTGGACTTATATTATATAATTCCAATTTTTTTATTACCACTCACGTAGTAGATAGCCAAATCTCTGTAATAACGATTTATTTCTTTGCAGATGAAGTCGGCAGACAGCTTATCTTATCAAAAGCAAAAGTAATCATTGGAGTACCAGAAACGATAAAGGCTATTAGAGAATCATTTAAAATAACTAAAAAAGACATTCCAATAATATCAGTTCTCAATAATAATGAAAACTTACCACAAGGTACTGTGGCTTATGCAGAATTAGCTCTAAATGATGTAGACCATACAGTACTGAGAGAAGTAAATAAGAAACCTGATGATATTGCATTTCTGCCATATTCAAGTGGAACTACTGGTCTTCCTAAAGGTGTAGAGCTCGATAATAGGAATGTGGTTTCAAATCTTGTGCAAATGGACAGCAATGAAATAAGGCATTTCTGTGATACTACAAGTAAGTAACCATTCTAAAATAATATCCTATATTACTTTTTAAGACATAGCAAAATCGACACCTACAAAATAATTATAGCAAGCATAACACGTTAGGTATATTTAAACATAAAGATTTTATTAATTTTCGAAATTGAAAAAATTAAACAGTTCCTAATATATACCAGTGCCGATTTACGAGGAGTTACTTTGCTTGACTTGAGCTATAACAACTATAATAATTCTAACAAATTTAATGAGTGAGGAAGGTACTTATACTAGTATCGTATTGTGAGGAAGAAAGCAATAAAGAAATAGCTTTCAATGGTTCAAATTGATATATCCTGTGTCAACTTATATTTTGTTGTTAACAGCAAAATACGATAAGATCTTTGAGTTAAGATGTGAAAGTTTTATTTGGTGTCGTATGCTTACTGCCAGATAAAACCCAACCACTAATTACTTGAACTCTGAGCACTAAATAATTTCGGGTTTCAGCTAAGGTGCACGAGGGTAACTCCAAACCTGCGCTCACGGCTCGCCACGTTTCATTTTCCTTTGTCCTACTATTTGCCCTGGATGCGGCAATTTTAGGTCAAGTTCTTTGACGGGCACTTTCTTGAAATTTCAAAAAATCTAAAAATACAGCTAAAAATTAATTAGCAGTAATCTCTCGCTAGAAACATCTGACCTAGTTGACCTTAGAAATTACTTCGTTTTATAGCTACTTCAGTTTTCCAACTAAGGGGAAGTCTTATGAAACTCTAGAGACCCTGACCGTAATTAAGACTGAACTAGAATGAAAACCTATTTTCCTTTTATTGTCTATGCGTTTTTGCTGGGTGTTATATATATGGAAAGCTTTCATTTTAAAATGTTTTTGCTTCACCTATATTATTGCTATGACTATGGTTTGACTCTGATTCCTTGGAAGTTAGGTCGGCCGTTAGTGTGAGACGCAACTTGCGTTGATACACTAGCGCCCTCACTTCTTCCAGAGACTCAAATTGCGGCTGGTGCGGCAGCAGTTTGCTCAAGCGGCGTAAATATGCTAACCTCGATAGCGGTTACATTTCTTAAACGTTTGGGATAGAGACATTGGGTCCTTGGGGTCCGGGAGTTTACCGCATTTTTCAAAACTTATCTGAGCGCTTGATCGAGGTGATGTGTGACCAAAATGCTGGGGTATATTTGGTTCAACGTATAAGTATTGCCATTCAACTTATAAGTATTGCAATTCACTCTGCCATCTGACAGTGGTTTGGAACACTTGGAATTTCTGTAGAGCGGTTTGCGGCTGATCTGTGGTTAATAAAAGTGTTCTTTACTGCTGTAGTATTGTTAATTTGTTTTTCTCAATAAAGGCATTTGCCACCCAGTAAAAAATAACATTGCTACACTGATATCTATAAATCGTAATTTCTATTTCTTGTTTCACATTCAATTAATAAATATTAATTGGATAAATTTAATAATTTGGATATATTGGATTAATCTATTAAGTATTAATGGGATCATCACCAAGTAGATTTGCCGATGTGCTGTCAGTCAAGTAGGGTAAATGAGGGATGGCCCCTGGCTTCACTTCGCTTTATCAGCGGCAAACAAGGTAGTTTAAATACGAAATATTAGATAATACTATAAGATATAAGAGTTGATCTGATAATAAATCCAAAAACCGACTACACTCATTCTGCATAGAACGTTATTTTGGGATCGCTTACTTAGATTTAGATATAAAAATAGAAATGGGGATATTGTGGAAAAAACTTTGATGACCGATGAGAGTTTGAATAAAAATAAAGACATTGCTTTGAATAGTGTAATGTTCTAATATTAATATTTATTAAAATCTTATTACTTATTTTGTACTTTACAGGTACAAGCCAAGATTCAACGCTAGCGATATTGCCGTTCTTCCATAGCTACGGATTAGTAGTTGTTCTATTGCACAAGTTATCTCATGGAATGAAATTGGTGACTTTACCTTGTTTTCAACCAAATACATTCATACATGCAATGAAGGAGCACAAAATCAATTTGTTGCTTGCTGCACCTCCTATGAGTAAGTATTTTTTAAATTTTCTGACACCGGTGAGATTAAAACTCAAGAATTCGACGGCTCAGCCACCCGAAGAGAATAATTGGAAGAACCTTAGTGTGAAATAAAAGTACACAATCCACACAACAACCTTCCTAGGTTATTTGATTAGTGGAAACTCATTCTGTGTCAACTCGTTCTGAGTTCTCGCCAACTTAGTTCTAGTTGTTTACTATATCGGCTAGCAAAGAAGCTATTAGTAGACCTTAATTTCTAATTTCAGTACTATTCTGTGGATCTCATAAAGACGTTACGAAAGACCATCTAGCACATGCTAAAGTCATCTGTTCAGGAGCTGCGCCTTTGCCTATTCACGATATTAACAGATTACTAGACAGGAGTCCTGTAAGTAATATCTACCATTACTTCTCAACATAATGATGGCACGTATCATTTTTATTACAAACTCTCAACTTTCCAAGTACTCAGTCTAGTCTTTTTAGACAATTCAGATTTAGGAAAACCTGGTAGAGTCACTTTATGTATTAAAAGGTTAAATATTTTATTTGAATGCCAGAGACAGTATAAATTTACAAGCAGACAGTTTGCCAGGTAATGAGTGGTTACCTATAAAAGTCTGCAACACCAGTCAAATTGCGGTGTCGATACGTTATCAAAAACTATAGAAACTTACGGTGCCTTAAGAACGAGCTATAAAGACACATACATAAAACTTATTAGCTCTTCTACCAAATTAAAAACCAAGTGTTATCTAGAGGTACCAGTGACCTAGGTAGAACCATTAATAATAAAAAATATTTGTCATTTTCAGCCTGACTTAAATTTCATTCAGCTGTATGGATTAACAGAATCTTCACCAGTTGCTTCTTCGATGATTCCTGGAGATAAAGAATACGCTAGTTCTGGATATGCATTAGCTAACTCGCAGTTGAGAGTTGTGGATTCTGATATGAAGAGTTTAGGACCAAATGAGGTTCGTAACACAAATTACCCATTTTATGAGCCCATTTGATAACCTCAACCATTTATTTGATTTTTGTAAGATTTTGAGCAGCTTCAATATCCTCGAGTATCCACAAAGGAAAATACACAAAGGAATGGATTTTTTAACTATTACTTTTTTACTTTTAGTAAATAACACTATAAACTAGATACATTTAAAACTAAATTTAAATAACTAGATTTAACTGTCTACATATTATGTTTCCGCCAGGTTGGTGAGCTCCTGATCAAAGGTCCTCATGTAATGAGAGGGTACAGAAATAACCCAGAAGCAACTAGAGCTACTATCACAGAAGATGGATGGCTCAAAACAGGAGACTTGGCCAAGATAAATGAAAAAGGAGTCATCACTATTGCTGATAGGCTGAAAGAACTTATTAAGGTTACAATAAATAGGCTTCTTCTTGTTTACTCATCTCTGTATTGGGCAGATTAATAATAGCATCCAGTGGCTCTATTGGCTAATTTACAGTGATCGTCATTAGTTGAAAATTAATTATGTCCTTAAAAACATGGAGCTGTCAACATGCTCTTAACATGGTTGAGTTTTGCAACAAGGTTGAGAAACGCGTGTTATAGCGTTTTATCTCTATAACATTTTATTTTTTTCGGCTTACAGTAGATACGGCCTCAGATCTTTCTTCCGAAACTTCTTCCTTACGATGTTATTGTTTCATCTGGTATATTATAATAAGTTAAATATCTAAAGATCCCTTTTAATAAATGTATTGCAATTATGTTTCACAGGTGAAAGGTTTTCAAGTGCCACCAGCAGAATTAGAAAGCGTGCTCAAAGAACACCCTGCCATTATTGACGTGGCAATAGTAGGTATACCTGATGAAAAACAAGGAGAAGCTCCCAAAGCATTCATAGTCGTCAAAGAAGGATATACTTTGAAGACAGAAGAAGTAACAAAGTTTGTTGAGGAAAGAGTAGCGCCTTACAAAAAAGTAAAAGAAGTGGCATTTATTGATACCATACCTAAGAATCCGTCGGGAAAGATTTTGAGAAGGGTGCTGAAGGAACAATATTGTTGACAAAGTTTATGATGCTGTTAATAATGTTATTACACAAAATAAAATAAAATATATAATTGAAGCCATTATATAAATAATATTATTTGATTTTTTTATGAATGTGTGAGTTTTTATAACTAGAGTAAGGTAAATAATAATGTTATTGATTTTATACTATAGCTTTTATTGAAAAGATATTTTCTAATAGAATTGACTTTTTCCTTTTTCAAAGAAATGTTATAGACGTAAGTAGATTTCAAAAACTTGTTTGAATTTACTTAAAAATAATTGAAATATCATAAGTTTAAGCTTTAGCGTTTTGGGTTTTACACCAAGAAGTTTAAAGAAACCTCTTTTTATTTGGTTTGAAGTTGTATAATGCTTGTGCGTGCATTCATTATGTCGAGGGGTCTGAGGCGATTTGACTCAAGCGCCATTTTGGTAAGTGTTCAGGAGAGCGATTTTAAGCTAAAAATTTTGGAAAAAAAATCATATCTTCTGAAGTATTCCTCTTATCGGATTACTACTGAGAGTCAATGAAGCAATACATAATAAGCTTTAATTTTATATGAATTTCATCGTTTTATAAGTATTTTTAACCTATTTAAATGTCACTTAAGCCAAAATGACCTATTTTCTGTTCAAGGCAAATTGATTGAAGTTCAAGGAAATTCAGTGACGGATGAGAGAAAAAAGATTTATAGACCATCATTTTAACACATAGTTCAGGGCTAAAAGACTTAAATCACAAGAAATTCTGTAATTGATCAAAGAAAAAAGATTTATATACTAAATAAACGACAAATAGATCACGGCAAAATAATTTAACAGTGAAAACACTAATTGAAACTTAAGGAAAAAAGACTTTTATTACAACATTACTTTAAACACATAGATTCAAATCAAAGAAAAATGTTTATTTTATGAATATTGGTCTTTGAGTTGTTCTATAATAAAATACTTGTCCTTTCAGCAAATAATTTTAAATATTGAAATGAAAGGAATAAAAGAATTTACGTTAATAAATCAGCGTATATTAATTTTTAATTATTTATTTTTGTATTAAATAATATAATATATAACTTTTCTTATTAATTAACTACTTAAATACTTATTGACATTAATTAAATTAGAGACCCATGGGAATCAACTACATAATAATATTAATAAATGTTTATTCTACTACCACTAGCAAAATTTGCACTCATGAAATAACTATCCATTAATTCCTAAGGGTGTAAGTTAGTTTAGAATAGAACAATAACAATGATAAAGAATATTATAATCAACGTCAACATAACGTAGTTGTAGTTTGTATAAACAAAACGCCTATAATTTTATTATTAAAATAATACTAATAAATAATAATAATCTTACTAATATTAAAAACGTGAAAGTTTGTAAGAATGGATGTCATGATGTTTGTCACTGGTTCACGCTAAACGGGTGGACCGATAGAGCTGAAATTTTGTATAGAGAAAGCTCAGACCCCGGAATAACACATAGGCTACATAAAAACTGCAAGTAAAACCGCTTGGCGCAGCTAGTAAATAATATAACCAAAAGTACTGAGTAGCTGAGTCAAATTCCAATTAATATAATCATCCAAAACAATAAACAAATTTAGAACAATTCAAATTTGGTCACATCATGGAATAAAAAACTTATTATTTTCTACTAGAACCCGGATTTAAGTATCATAAGTACAACAATGCTTGCATAATCTTTACAAAAAAATAACTTATCTGATGGTAACTAGCCCCTTAGTCCAGTCAATCCCCACCCCTCCGAGGTGAGCCGGAGGGGGGGGGAGGCCGAATAAGGTCCCATTTTTAGGTTTTTTGCTTATATGTCAGAAACTGTGCGTTGTACGATATTTTAATGTACTACATTATTTAACCTCATAAAATTTTCTACAACTTCGGCTTTGACACTTTTCATCTATCTCCAATCTTTGTCCAGCTATGAGCTTCCAAACATGGTTTATTTTGAAGACACTTAAATTAGTTTTCCATACAAAGTCGGTAAAAAAATCTTACAAATAAAATTTTACCAACTTTTGGTTGTCGTATCATAATGAAACTTTGCAAATGTCTAGAAATCTGATGACAGTTTAATAATCTGGTACCATTGAGCTGATTTGATGATGGAGCCTAGAGGGGTCTACTGAAACTCTTCAATGGCTATTAGTAAAACCGGGGAGTTTAGGCTCATTACATTCGGATTGATGAGACGTAGGCACTTCCTGGTTAATTATCAGACCCTCGACAGCAAGTGTTATGAAAAAGTCTCATTGATTCGAATGTAATGTGCCCAAACTCGACGAGTTTACTAATAGCCATTGAAGAGTTTCATTAGACACCTCCTGGCTCCATCATCAGATCAACTCAATGGTACCAGATTATTAAACTGTCATCAGATTTCTAGACATTTGCAAAGTTTCATTATGATACGACAACCAGAAGTTGGTCAAATTTTATTTGTAAGATTTTTTTACCGACTTTGTATGGAAAACTAATTTAAGTGTCTTCGGAATAGACCATGTTTGGAAGCTCATAGCTGGACAACGATTGGAGATAGATGAATAGTGTCAAAGTCAAAGTTGTAGAAAATTTAATGAGGTTTAATAATGTAGTACATTAAAATATCGTACAACGCACAGTTTTTGACATATATGCAAAAAACCTAAAAATGGGGCCTTCTTCGGGCTCCCCCCCTACGGCTCACCTCGGAGGGGTGATAAATCCACGGAATCGACGTTGAAAAATTGGATACCCAAGTCTGTTAAACCGATCTTTCAAATTCGATTCGCAAATCCGGGACAAATATACGCTGACGTCACATTCCAGCCCATTTCCCTTTAAAGGGCTTCATATATAAATCCTTCTCTGACATTCCTCCTTAGAACTCACGCCTCCCTAATAATAATCCTCGAGACAAATTCTGTATTTCTGTATTTGAACTGTATGGAAGGAGCTAAGCTTCTTTGAATATTGAGAAAATGATTACGAATAAGGGACAAGTTAAACTTGCGAATTCACTCCACTTTTTTTCGTGGCTTCGAACTCGAACTATGGGTTCAAATCCCCGTATGGCACTTTTCTCATCGTAATGGTCTGAGACGCCTTTACCTAGTGTGGCTGGCGGAAACAAGTAAATAATCTAAATATATATATAAAAGTACAGAATGACTGATTGACTGATCTATCAACGCACAGCCCAAACCACTAGATGGATTCGGTTGAAATTTGGAATACATGATTATGACGTAGACCATCGCTAAGAAAGGATTTTGCCATGCGGATAAAGCCGCGAGTATAAGCTAGTAGAATTTGAGCCGTTTGGGGTAGAGACATTGGGTCCTTGGGGTCCGGGAGCTCACCGCATTTTCCAAAATTTATCTGAGCGCTTGGTCGAGACGACTTGAAATCCAAAATGCTGGGGTATATAATTTGGCCTAATGTATAAGTATTGCCATTCAACGTGGCAATGCTGCCATCTGACAGTGGTTTGGAGCACTTGGATTTTCTGTAGATCGGTTTGTGACCGATCTGTGGTTAATAAAAGAGTTCTTTACTGCTGTAGTAGTAGTAAAATTGTTAGTTTGTTTTTCTTATTAAAGGCATTTGTCTTAGAATGGAATAACTATATTAAAATGCATACTCGGTAAGAATAGTTATAAATACTTAAAACCGACATCAATCATATCGCATAAAGCAATCTCTTCTATCTCTATAGCCAACCTGGTTTCAACCACAGACACACCTACAGACCCTACAGACAACCAAAACCCCCGTATGGTTGGTGAAGTCTGTTTGGAATTATTACGCGCTTGTAGTCCTTTAAACTTGCTTTTCATTGCTTTATTAATTATGATGTTATTAATATTAAAGTGAGAGTACTTGTATATCATAGCTTTGAGCTTTAAACAATTCATAGTCACATTTTCTCATTACGCAATATGACGAAAGTTTTACTCTGAGTGCAGTCTTAGAACTTGTCTCAAGAAATTAATTAAACTCCGGAGCATTGTTCTGTGGATGAAAAAATGTTTGCTCCCATTAATTACTGGAATAAAAGATTTTGTTTGCCTCTTGCAGTTTAGCTGCCTTTGACTTGAAGATAAATTTTTACTCGCTATGATAGTAGAAGATAGTATCAGAATTAACTATAATGATAATGATCTGATAGTCTGGAAGACATCACGTTTTTATACATAATTATAGGTAAGTATTTGACCACGAATTGTAACACTTCTATTATTTATAAACATTTGTCATAGATGTAAGCTCTGGATATTTTGTGATGTTACACTAAATAGATTTCATTAATTCATTCACGATCTCGCGTGATGTTAAACGACGATGTGGCCGTAGATGATATCAGACTAAACCTAAAGAGGGGACAAATCCCTCTCCCTGGCTTCACTGAACATCATCCCGGAACAAGGTCATATTATAACCGCTTGGTGACACGGCTTTGTCCAGCTATAGCCACGGCCGAAGCCTACCAATATAGCGAATGGAATTTCAGATACCTAAAAGTTTCTAACTACGATGCTCTCCGGGTAGCCGGAGATAGGAGCATGTTGTGCTTTATTGTTCGGACTAAAGTCAAAGATGGCTCTCCATCTTATGTTATTTGGCAGTAGGTCTGAGGGTCGTGACCCCCTGGTCACGACCCTCAGACATGAGGACCACGACTGATGGAGGAGAAAAAGTCTCAAATAAAAGCAATAAAGTCAAGCAAAACGATAGCATTTTACATAAAACACTTGTCAGCACCTACGCATTCATCAAACAAATTCACGAGATTGGCTTTCTCAAGCTTATTTTTATTCATCCCGCTTCTTCCGAAGTATTTCTATTAAAATAAAAAAGTTTCCCGTTTGCAACAATTTCGCGGCTCCAGCCATCCATTCTCGTATTTTTTATACGGAATGATCGACAGTTTAATTTAGTTGTCGGTTCGGATACAGTTTAGGAAAGTGATAACAGTAGGATATTTTTATTAGGATATTTTTGGATCATTTGCAATTAGTATTAGCTTAGTCTGTGTTTTAAGTTAAAATCTTTACTAATGAATATTATAAACGTAAAGTTTGTAAGATTGTTTGAATGTATGTTTGTACTATTTCACGCCTAAACGGGTGGACTGATTGAGCTTTAAAACCGCTGGGAGCAGCAGATATGGCTTAGCCATATCTATACCAAATTTCAGCTGAATCGGTCCACCCGTTTAGGCGTGAAAGAGTAAAGCCACGTCTCCAGCTCCTGTTTTGGTTCAAAAATTCAACATGAGCATGACAACATCCAAAAAAAAACTCGGTGATTTTGATGAATGATGATATTATTGTTTTGTTGTACGTACTTTCCATCGGATATGGAAGGCAAAAAATATTGTTGGAGCAAACAAGAAGTCAAAATCGGCGAGATTTTTTTTGGGTGTTGTCATGCTCATGTTGAATGTTGAACCAAAACAGGAGCTGGAGACGCGGCTTTACAGACATACATCCAGACATCCATACATTCTTACAAACTTTCACGTTTATTATATTAGTAAGATAAGGAACTACAACTGGATTTAAAGGGCACGGAAAGACGTAAATTAGGGTGGTTTTTGGTCTTTCAGCAGAACAAAATAAACAAACAAAAAAAGTGATCAGACAGATCTCATACTACATCGGTAGGAATTCATAAATTGGAATCAGAGCTCAAAAGACTTCTATGCTGGTATATTCTATAGAAACAACATGATTAGACTCAATCTTCTATTTACTTGAATCTGCATAAACTTCCAAAAATATTAGCACAACAAAAGACAACAACTACAGAATATAGTAGAAAAAGCTGAATATTTATTTGGCCGTGTCAAAGAGAAGCGCATCTCAATATTGTTGGTAGTTTTCATGGGTGTAAAACCTTTATTACGGCAAAGATGCACCGTAATGTAGAATAGAATAGAATAATACTTTATTTCAAACCAAAAATATACAATAGAACTTATTACTATATGTTATAAGTAGGTTAACAATCGGCGGTCTTATTGCGCTAGGCAATTTCTTACAGACAACCTGGGAATGGAAAAGGACAAAACATACCTTAACAGACGGTTGTGCGCAATTCGTGCTGTGTGTGTATAATATGTGTATTGTATAATTTAATGTTTTGATGGTGTACAAAACAAATTGTTGTCTATCTATTATAATGACTGAAGTTATAAAATTTCGTAAAATTGTCTCGCTTATTAACAAAAGTATAATTTCACTGAAGAATCTAGTACCTATAGCAACTTTGACAGAGACATTGGGTCGCGCTATGGCGTAAGTATGTGAGTGAGTGACGGTAATACATACAAAAATTGCTGGTGTAAGGTGTACCTGAGGTGCTTCTTATTGTTTCTTTGAAGATTTGATCCGTGGTAGTTTTCTATCTGGATTTACTATGGCTTTACCAAAGGATGATGTGTCGAAACTAACTCGGAAGCTTTGCATTCGTTTCCCGGCCGACTGGGTAACAATCGGGGCTTATAACCCGATAGCTATACCGTCGGGATAATTTATTGTGGTATGAAATTAGGGTTAAACGTTGGGCGGAAAGTTAGACTTCGGGGTAGGGTTTCACTAGAAATATAAATCTCTAAGTGATTTTGGAGTCTATTGGCGTAAAAAATAAAATTTTAACTCTTTTTTGTTATAACCACTGAGTATAACTTTTTTGATGATACAATATAGGCGTGCCTATATTTTTTTAAAGCAGCAATGTTACTCTACGCATATGCCAAGTTGTAATTTAAAATATTAAAAAAAAATATACGTAAATGCAAAAGTGTGATGAAATGAATGAGGGTGTGAATGTGATTGGGTGTGAGGGTGTGTATGTTACCTCTACAAAAACCACTGAGGGTGAGCTGATTAAGCTGCTTGGTTAATGGGTAGACTAAACTCTGGAATAACACTTCGACACTCGTCAGTGGGTAAAACTGCTGGGCACCGCTTTTTTGCGTTAAGATATATAAAAGACTAGCTGCGCCCAGCGGTTTTACCCGCTGTACTGTAGCCGATGTGTTACTCGAGGATCTAAGCTATCTTTATACCAAATTTCATCTCAATCAGTATACCCGTTTAGGTGTGAAAGAGTAACAAACATGCATCCATACATTTTTACAAACTTTCATGTTAGTATATTAGTAAGATAAGTAACACCATCAGAAAAAAACTTTATTCTTATGTCTCAATTATTGTCTTCCAATGAGCATAAAAATAAACAACAGCTAAATATCTTGAAAACAAACAAAAGTTTCAAATAGTTAGTGAACATAAAACTATTCGTGTCACGAAGCTTCGGTGAATTTAATAGAAAATTGGAAAGTTTTGACTAACGTTATTTTGTTTCAACACTTCGGGAATTCGGTCTTTTTCCCGAAAACGGAACCGTAATTCAGATATTCCCCGAGGAAGCTCGTTTCCATATAAAATTATTTAACAGAAACAGAAATATTGAAAAATAAATTTTAATATTTCATATGGTCTCTACCACAGTCGTTAAGCTTTTGTGTGAATTGCAAATGATGTGAATTAATTATTTATTTAATTAAGCGCTTTAATATATATTTATTAATTAAACATTATTATAGGATTTTCTGAGTGGACAGTTGAATATTATTACAGAAATAAATTTAGTTTAACTTGAAATAGACATTGTATAAAAATAAATAATTAAAGTAGAAAATCTTGCTGCAAAAAATATAGCCGCGCAGCAAGTAGGTATAGGATCAGATTTAGATACGCTAGCTCTCCGCTTTCACTTATAATATTATCATCATAACATAAAATATGTACTTACTTAAGTCTCCGTCGCTCTATTTTATGTATTTCCTCTCCCTGCTGGGTTGTCTGGAAGAGATCGCTAATAGCGATAAGACCGCCAATTGTAACACTTATTTCTGTGTAATCTTAGTTCTAAGCTATATTATTGTATTTTTGTGAGCAATAAAGAGTTTTTCATCCCACTATCTCGGAAAGTGTAGTTTTACTCATCGATATCTGACTGGAAAAGTCTATATTTTCCTCTAGAGAAATTCAAACTTACTTTACCCTCTAGAGACAAAAACATAATTAAACCTATTTACTTCCACCTCTATGGTACCGAAATAAGCGTACAACTTTTTTAAATTTGTTAAAAACTCGGAGTAAGAACCTCTTTAGTAAACTTTTTTTTTTTAATTTGGCTTGGGCGCACCATCAGCCTTGCCAGTAAGTTACTTTTGTAACATTACGTTTCTTTTGAACTATATTTACGTTAGTTGTTTAGATATAAGTTACATTTCGAGGCAATAATGTTTTTAATGAATTATATAGTACGAGTATATAGCAGAGTTAATAGAATAAGCCAATTTTTTATAACTTTATCTAGTTAGTAGCAAGATTTTTTCTAAGTATTACTTTTTAGTAACTTTTTTATTAACGATTTCTCACTGTAATAAACTGAAAATGAGAAAATAATCACTAAAACGAATAGGTAGAGTGCTTTTCACGAAAGGAAACCTTTTTGCGGGACGCCACTATTGCACATTTTAAAAGTTTAAATACCTTTACTTTTTAACGCCTCATAATTTCTCATATATAATTTCTTAATCAAAAAGGTATTTATTTTATGTAACAAATAAAAATGATTTAAAATATGAAGTCCAATAATAATAGAATAAAAAATTAGTTCCGCTAAATTCCGTGGGACCTATTTCGTGAAAAGGACTTAAAGTAAGCGTACCTACGTAAATTAAAATTGAATACTGGTTATTTTTGAAGATAGTGCACTGGCAACACTGTGCGCATCCATGGTGAGAATAATTAAAAAAAAAACTTTTAGCATTGAGTTATTTCCTCGCTGAGGGGGGATGAAAAATTATGTGTCACACTCGAGTGCAATAGTTATTTGTTATACAAGAGTGCAAAGTTGCTTTTTTACCGCGTGCTCAGTTTGTATGACCGAGCTAGCGAAGGATTCTAAAATTAAATCACGAGCGTAGCGAGTGATTTATTAATTAGAATCCTGAGCGTTAGCGAGGGAATCAAAAGAGCACAAGGTCAAAAATCTTTGCACTCGAGTGTGACACATAATTTTTCATCCCCCCTCAGCGAGGAAATAACTCAATGCTAAAAGTTTTTTTTTTAATTATTCTCACCATGGATGCGCACAGTGTTGCCAGTGCACTATCTTCAAAAATAACCAGTATTCAATTTTAATTTACGTAGGTACGCTTACTTAGAATCCTTTTCACGAAAGAGGTCCCACGGAATTAAGCGGAACTAATTTTTTATTCTATTATTATTGGACTTCATATTTTAAATCATTTTTATTTGTTACATAAAATAAATACCTTTTTGATTAAGAAATTAAATATGAGAAATTATGAGGCGTTAAAAAGTTAAAGGTATTTAAACTTTTAAAATGTGCGATAGTGGCGTCCCGCAAGAAGGTCTCCTTTCGTGAAAAGCACTCTACCTATTCGTTTTAGTGATTATTTCCTCATTTTCAGTTTATTACAGTGAGAAATCGTTCATAAAAAAGTTACTAAAAAGTAATACTTAGAAAAAATCTTGCTACTAACTAGATAAAGTTATAAAAAAATTGGCTTATTCTATTAACTCTGCTAAATTAACTCAACTATTATTTACTATTACAGTACTATATAATTCATTAAAAACATTATTGCCTCGAAATGTAACTTATATCTAAACAACTAACGTAAATATAGTTCAAAAGAAACGTAATATGTTACAAAATGAAACTTTCTGGCAAGGCTGATGGTGCGCCCAAAGCAAATTAAAAAAAAAAAGTTTACTAAAGAGGTTCTTACTTCGAGTTTTTAACAAATTTAAAAAAGTTGTACGCCTATTTCGGTACCATAGAGGTGGAAGTAAACAGGTTTAATTATGTTTTTGTCTCTAGAGGGTAAAGTAAATTTGAATTTCTCTAGAGGATAAAATGGACTTTTCCAGTCAGATATCGATGAGTAAAAATACACTTTCCGAGATAGTGGGATGAAAAGATTTTTGACCTTGTGCTCTTTTGATTCCCTCGCTAACGCTCAGGATTCTAATTAATAAATCACTCGCTACGCTCGCGAATTTTAGAATCCCTCGCTAGCTCGGTCATACAAACTGAGCACGCGGTAAAAAAGCAACTTTGCACTCTTGTATAACAAATAACTATTCTATTCTCTTCTATTCTAAAGATAAGATAAATAACTTTCTGTTGATAAAACATAATAAAGTAAATTTTACAAAAACAGCTTAAAGCTATGTTATTATCATTTAAATATTCTAAACACAAGTATAGAGAGCGAGCGTTTGCTCATGATGGCAGTAACAATTTAAAAATACTATTCACTTAAAAAAATCCTGAAATAAAACCTAGACGAGATCCCTAGTAGAGTTAAACAGCTCATAATCTCTTATAATGATAACACCGCGCGACCATTAAATTTACCCCAAAACTTACACCATTTAATCACCAAGTAAAGTTTTCATAACGACATAAAACACATTTAAGTGGGGTCTAGTTAATTATTTAAATGTAATGCTGACCCGCGGGGCCGTATGGGGAACTTTAATTATCTGAATCCTACGTTTACGAGTTACGAGGAGAGGTCTGGGGTACATACTGTTTAAAAGCAGATACCGCGATACAACTACCAGATTAATAAAAATCCTCCGGTTGTGTGGCAGAAAGTAATCATCATCATCATTATTTTCAGCATCATCACCATTTTATTCCAATGCTGGGCATAGGCCTCCTCCATCTTTTTTCAATCTTCTTTGTCTTGTGCAGGTGTTATCTAGGTCTTATACCTACTTGAATATTATCTTAATATATTATTAACTAGGTTATGTTTTGAATTTAAGTTATGATTTCAAATATACTTTTCGTCTAAAATGCAAACCTGATGCTGTATTGGCTAACTTGGTTTAGTAACAATTTTACTAAAAAATGTACCATGTACGATGTACCAAACAAATATTGGTACATGGTACATCTTAAAGAAGATTTATTCTGTCGTGTTGGTTTTCTGGTCACAACTGTCTATCGTGTTGGCACGCACCAGATATTTCAACAAATGCGACAAAGTGCAGATACACCATTATTCACTTTGTGGCTCCGTGTCCTGTATATAAATTTGAAATTTTATGATTAATTATATTATTGAGCAGGTCCTACGTCTCATGTGGTTACACGACCGCTAATCTCTTTATTATCTGTTCCTAATATGAAAACAGTATTTCGCTAACACAGTATTAATTAAAATGGCTTCACTATGGTGTTTGTTCTGAATTAATTATAATAGTGTGGCCAGATTGTAATTGCTCATGTGCTGACGTGTGCAAACGATATAATGAGGAAAGTCGAGCAATGATTGGGAACCGGGATATCGCACGAATCACACTTTTCACTATTTTTATAAATGAGAATAAATACGTGAGTGCGTTACCACGTACGTGATATATATTTAACCCATATGTATCCTACTAATATAAAGGCGCTAGTTTGTAAAAATGTATGGATGTGTACATACATATTTGTTAATCTTTCACGCCTGGAGACACAGGTGTAGAGGGTATAGATATAGCTTAGACCCTGGAATAGCATAATATTATACTACAGAGATTCGTACAAACAATAAATCATAGAATTTCTTATCTACTTCTTACTAATATTATAAATGCAATCGTATGGAAAATAGTTGGTTAAGGCACGAAAAACTGTGGACCCTGGTTGTTTCCAACAAGGTACATATATAAGTAGGGGTAGTCGTTAAAATATCATGTTGCAGGGCTTATAGTGTTGTGGATAAGTGAAGTAACTGATTACATACACACGTAATCAGTTCCAAGATGAAATTTGGAAGGTAGCTTACATCTTAAAATCACCCATTGGCTACTTTTCACCGAGTAAAACCGCAGGGCACAGTTAGTCCAGTTAGTAGTTATTAAGCCAACATTATAATGACTAATTAGTGCAAAATTTGTTTTTTATGCATTCAATCCTTTCTAAAATAAAAGGCATTTAAAAACTAACCTGTAGGCATCAGAATAACAGTTAGTTGGCACGACGCGGCAAGCAGTTAAAATAATAGGATTATTTTAGCTCTCTTTCAACGGCGTCCGTTTTACTTGGAATTGCCGGCGATAGCTGGATTCGAAGCGAATTCAATTCGATTTTGTTGTGAGGAAATTTCTCACTGATAGCAACGTCTTTTTGGTTTAACTTTCACTGGAAAAAGATGTTATTGAGCTATTTTCGTGGAAATTGCGTTGTTTTATTTATTATTTTTTGTACCAATATATTATTTGTGTCTGTGTCTCAAATAATATATATGTATTATAATATTAGTTATAAGTTATATAAGTACCTACTAAAAGTTAAAAGTTTTCTGGTAATAAAGGTTTTTTATTTAATTTATATTATTTGAAAGTTTTTTTTTTATTGTGTTATAACAATATAATTATGAATAATTAAAATCAACAAAGAGTTATTTTTCGATTTTTATCTTGCTGGTTCCTTAAAATTGCGTTGCAAGATATGTACCAGACGTACATTGAAAGTTAAATAAAACTTGTGAAAAACAAAACAGTCGTATATCCTAACCTTTGTAACACCCTTTTTATGTTGTCGCGATAATTGCATCCAATAAATTCGGCCATCACAATAGAATCTTGACCGTCTGGAGCCCTAAATTCTTTGGTCACGCCTTTTTGAACTGAGGAACACAGCACAAAGGATTTTGGGCCATTCAGTGCTTTCTGTGCATGACTTTTGTTAACAATTTATTGGATTTGCTATATAATGGGGCTGGACGTTAGATGGAAGAGTTTTATTTGACATATCGAAAGGGCCTATTATTGGGGACCTCAAAGGGACCTTAAGCCGCTTCGACCAGTTCTGATCTTTTGTGGAAGTCCAGATGATATAATTTGTAAAATTAACTATATTATTCTTTAAATTTATTTTGAGAAATGATCACCTTTACATACAAACGTAATAAAATAAAATTAAACAAAGCCCTTTGTAGATAAATTTAAAAAAATGTTTATCTAATAGATACGTTCAGATTGAACATGTCTAATATTATAATTGTTAAAGTTTAATTTCACATTTATGTACGCATAAATACAATACCTAAGATAATTTTAATCCCCATTTGATTACACATACGAGTAAGATCCGTCACAATTCAACAGCAGGCGCCTACATTCAAATACGTGACAGTGAGCTAAGCTAGCAATGCCTGCGCTCCAAATCTCCAGTATCAGTTGCTTATTCAATCGCGAGCGATTTGCGCTAAAATTCAGTTGGGAACGATTTACAATTCACTTGCCTATGGCTGTGGACGGCAACGGGAACGGGACAATAGCCGTGCGTGATTTGAGGTTTGATTTCAGACTAGCTGGCGCGATTTCTGCAACAAAGGTTCGCTGTGGTTTTAAATTGTATTATATATAGATTCGTTTTGTATTTCTGTTTTTATGTTGAATTAGCTCTGCGTTTTGCTATTGCATCTACCATTATAAATGATGAGATGCTTGTGATAAATAAAATGTGTAATAATACGAAAGTAATTTTTAATGACAATGAGTGGACAACAGTGTTCTTAAAAATTAAAAAAAAATATATTCATATTCTGCATTTCGCTGGAATGCATAGTATTAACACAGTATTGCCTGCACATTACTTCTTGACGCATGACAATCTGGAAAAGGTGTGGTACTTCTCCAGGCGCCTTTATTATACCAGTGGCTACAAAAATAATAATCATCACACACACAGTATCACATGTCCAGTTTTTTTTAACTAAATTCCATACGACATCCGAGCTTGCTTCCTATGATTGTTTTTTTTATACTTGATAGGCGCCTACGTATGATTCCACCTGATGGAAAGTGAAAATGTTGTCGACGATGGATTACGTAATATTATACGAATATATCACGTTAGATTGATTTAATATTTTTTGGTCAGCCATAATAATTGGGGTTTATATACTCCAACAGAACAGGTTATCCTACTTGCACTGTCAAAGTCAAATCACAATTTATAGGTTGTGTGGCTTACCTATATGTTGCAGTTTCAGGTCGCCGAGATTACTACAGGGCCTGCAACATACGAGTAACCTAATAATACCTAAGCAATATCATAAGGAAGTTTTAATTTCTTATACATTTTACTGGAGCTGAATAATTATTTCTAAGGATCAAGGCAGAACTTTTGAATAAACTTTTCTGTTTCTATTTAATGAGTACTATGGATATGAAGATATAACAAAAACGACGAGAGTTTGTTTGTCGTATCTTCTCAATCGTGTCGTATTCTTCAATGAAAGCTCTTACGGCAAAATTTATACTTCGATATTACTTCATTCTTGTTCAATGACGATTCATAAACTCTAAATTGAACAACGATAAAAATTAGATTTTGATTTCATCAAAAACCAAAAACAAGTAAGATAAATAATGCAATTATGTTGTTTAGCATACTATCGAACCAAAGTATTTATTGTAATGTAAAACCTTGCATGTCCTGCTGCTCTACATAGTACATAATACAACAAAGTCGCTTCTAGTTTATATCAGTCTCTCAATACGTATGCTTAGATCTTTAAATAGATAGTTTTTTAAATAGATAGTGGTTCAAGAGGATGGTCTAAATATGTATAATAGGTACGCTAAAAAGTACGCGCGGGCCAACTATTATATATGATTTATTCTTGTATGGATGTATGGATTTTTGTTACTCTTTTACGCTCAATCGGCTGAACCGATTTAAATGAAAGTTCGTGTAAAGGTAGCTTAGACCTTGAAATATCACACATGCTATTTTACACAGAATAAAACCACTGGACATAGCTAGTTCCCAATAAATAAGAAATGATAAAAGACATTTAAATATGGTCGTGCATAAACTCTCTTATAAAATAACAATTCACTGTACAATCACAACCGTAAATTGCTCGAACAATAATTATTATTACCATAAATTTCATCGCCGAGTTCAATAATTATCAGTTAACAAAAGCTCATTCATAATTTATTGATATTATTTTTCATAACTTATTTATTGTTTTATCGATTTTACATTTATTTCATGGTGGTACTCGTCCTTCTTTGACAAACAATTTTGAATCCTTCTTTTCACCTCTAGCTCTGTAGAGCTGAGGGGGTTGAGATTTAATAAACGTTATTGGTACCTCATCCTTTTGGATGTTTGAGATTTTGATATTGGATCAGTCACTGAATTTAACTGGGACTATTTATCAACCTACCTCTAATTACACAATTTTTGTAAGTGCTGAAATATTTGTTTAGACCCTAGCTTATTATAATATAGAATAGAATACACTTTATTGAGACCAATAGAAAAATTACATTTACTTATTACTAACTAGTGCTGCGTTACATTTTGGTCCACAATTGGCGGCCTTATCGCTGTGAGCGATCTCTTCCAGGCAACCAACCTTTGTACGGAATTGTAGTTGACTAAAAGAGTATATATGTATTATGTACATAAATTATAATAAAGTATCCTATATATGTAAGGTTAGTCATATTTTATGTATTAAGTACTTAAATCTGTGTAAGAAATGGCAATAAATACTTTTTTTATTTATTATTATTTATGTATTATTATGAGCCCATAGGATCCCACTGCAAAGGCAAAGGCCTCCCACCCTCCCTTCATCGGTCGTGGTCTTGAGGTATAGTTGTAAATACTTTCGCATACGAGTTAAGGTCGTCTCTCCATCTCCTTGGTCTACCGCGTGGCCGTTCGGTAATGGGGACCCATTGAGTTTGTAATCTTGGCCCAATGTTTTTCCGGCATGCGGCAGACATGCCGGCATTTGGTGACATTCGATTTATTAATTTGACTCCAAGAATACCGCGCTCCATCGCGCGTAGCTTATTATATCATCATCATCCACAGCCTTCTATATCCCATTGCTGGGCATAGGCCTCCTTCATGTTAGTCAATCTCGTCCATATGCAACCCGCTACTTTGACTATATAGTCCACCCATCTAGCTGCTGGACGATCGACATTCCGTTTGCCTTATTATATACTGACCATATTAACCATAATATGCTATTTAACCTGTAAAATCGCTGGCCAGAGCTAGTTATTAGGTACTTGTAATAACTCTTTCGTCCTCTTGAAAAATATTTTTCTGAAACGTTGGTATCTTTAAGAACACTAGAGCATAAATTTCTTTTAATTAATTACTTTAATACCCGGAAAACGTTTCCTTAAATAGAATGATAAAAGTCACCCGGCTTTAATAACTATTATTTTCTCATAATTTGCCACTTTCAGAAGTTTTTTGGTCTAGATTTGGTTATATTTATAATAAAGAAATAGCTCTTTTCACAACCAAAATATGTTTATTTTGGCTGTTTTAGTGGTAACACATAATGACCTATGTACTTAAAGATGTGTTAGAAAGAAAGTATTGAATTGACACTTCACTTTTTTTTCAATATTGTTAGAGGATAAACGGGAAAATTGAACGCGTATATCGGGTGTTAAGTGATACGCTATTCGGTACGCCGGTCGCTTCGCTTTTTTTATAGTAAACTGAACAATCCTTTGAACGCAATCTCACCTGCTGGTAAGTGACGATGCAGTCTAAGTTGAAGCACGCTTTGTATTACTATACTAGTTGACCCGGGGAACTTCATGCCGCCTATCTTCCTCGCAATTTTTTCATATCTTCGCCCCGTGTAAACCTTCCCTGGACTTCCACGAATATTTCAAGATTTCTACGAATATTTTTGTTTCAATTAGCCAAATCAGTGCAGCCGTTCCCGTGTTTATTGCAATTCATTTTTATTTATAAAATATACCTCTAGATTGCAGCGTGTCTTCGACATAACTTCTACTCAAAAATCTCGCACTTATCACTTCAAATTCAATATAACTCTTCGAAAATCTTCTTAAATTATGAAAAAAGTTCAAAGAAAGCACAAAGACGTGTTGCTAGCTTTGAACTCAGTTACCATCAACAATAACAAAAGTTTGTTTATTCTACGCTGAACGTCGAAGTTTGCAAGTAACGAATACAGAATGCACCTCATTTGGTGCCGAGTTAACATAGTAAGGGGATGTGGAACGCAGTTGTCAATATAGAGACAAATAATTGTATTTATTCAATAAAATTGTTATTACCTTATTCGTAGATGAGATGGGATTTTTAATATATCACCAACAGACATCACTAGCGTGCGGCAATTCCTCCAGCTTCACTGGGAACTCAATTTGTCTGTAAACTTTGCATTTCCATATCGGCCTTACTAGCCATGCTCGTAAGAGTCGAACCCTTAACATGGACGCTGCTTAAATCTTTTACAGATGCAAAAGTCCATTGATGAAATGGCTACGAGAGTAGCTTACTTGAGAGGATATACACTACGCACCAGTAAACCAAAACGTGCCAAGTTAATGTACTGTCTAAATGCCACTGTCACAAAGTGTAGCGAGCGCACCAATACCTGAATATTCATAGACTAAGTCATGCAAACCGGCGGCAAACTTGGACGGATTTAGGATACACAACGCGAAATTATGTCAATGCTGTTTCTAATTAACTAATCATCGTTATTGAGTACATCTCTGGAGTATGTTTCCAATATTGAGGGTATGAAGGCAAGTTATCAGCGAAATAACTGGGTTTGATGAGATTCAACAATTAATATTTCAGGTTGATAGGCGTAGTACAGTGATGACTATATAGCAATGTAATCCAGATTTACATCTGTACTACATAACCCCTTGGCTACCACCACTTCAAAATTTTGTAAATAAATATTTATTTAATAAAAACGATTCCGTGGAATATCCTTTTTATATAGACATTTAGAGGATACATACAGATTCGACAATGAAAAGAAAGCTTTAAAATGTTTTTAACAAAATAAATTTTAGGCGCGCGTAAACTGTATTTGAAAAATATCACAGCGCAGCGCGTCATCTCAAAACTGAAACGGAAAACTTTTAAAAAGATAAAAGCAGGAAAATTCACACGGCAGAAACTCGACTCATATTCAAAGTTTCCATTTAAATTGAAAGCACAGAAGTACGTACTGTGCGGGAGATTGTGTAAGCAACTGATATGGAACGCGGGATTTGGCACGGCTTCTTTTGTTTGGTCTATTTCGAGTCGCGGAACCGCTTTGAACCGGATCGTACTGGTTTAGGGTTTACACTAACTGAGCCAATTATGCCGGCAGAACACAGTACTTGGAAATTAAATTGCCAATTGCAAAATGCATTTTGTATAGATTTTTTTTTACTGAAAACATTTTTTTTTAATTTATTACACTCTGTGGAAAATATCGCTCATCTTAACAAAACGTAACATTATGTAAAGGGTATGCCTGTTTCTTTCTTGTTATTGTTCCATTCCTTTTCAAACCGCAAATTTCTTTCTTTATTTATTTATTTACTAACAGTAACTTACAGATACAATCCAAAACGTTACATTAGCTAATTTATTTCCTAAATATCTTTAGATTAGAAATTAAGCCATTCAATTTAAAGATAAGGAGACAATTTAATTATCAAATCTAACAGCTAAGTTCTGGGCAATTAACCAAAGAAGAAAATCACTAACCCGAAGTGACAACCATTAAAATATCGAAGCTAATTGACCCTAAACTTGAGTTTCTCAAAGTTCAAGGGTTAGGGTTGTCCCGATCTGTTTCCTGTAATGACCAATTAGGGATGCATAATCCTTTTTTGCCCATTATTCTTTCTGAATGGTTTGGTAGTTTCAAAATGGAAATATTTTATGTAAAATTGATATTCAAAAGTACTTCATAAAATTCTGATTATTTTCAGATATAAAGAAAATATTTTTATTTTATATCTTTATTATATAGATATATATTTTTTAAAATCCGAAGTAATTAATGTTATCACGAATAGTGTTTAATGGAGTCAATAGATTGTTCTGTTTTATTTTGCACCTTGCAGTCAAACAAAATGTTACTCATTTTTAGTGGAACGGCATGCAATTTAAGAGTGGTTGAAGTATACCAGAGTTCAAGGGGTAGGGTTGTCCCAATCTGTTTCCGGTAATGGCCAATTAAGGAATGCATAATCCGGGCTATTTCCTATGGAAGGGAGTCCATTAAGGGATGTGTCATTTTGATAAATTTACTTTTCTATTTTTAACCCCCGACGCAAAAACGACGGGGTGTTATAAGTTTGACGTGTCTGTCTGTCTGTCTGTCTGTGTGTGTGTCTGTCTGTGGCATCGTAGCTCCCGAACGGTTGAACGGATTTTGATTTAGTTTTTTTTGTTTGTAAGTAGAGTTAGTCGAAAGTGTTCTTAGCTATGTTTGGTGGAAATAGATTCAAAATGGCCGCCGCTACAAAATGGCGGATTACTTTTTTCTTCCACGACCCCGTCAATATGGGTATCAAATAAAAGGGCTTGACTAGTAAAATACATACATACATTTTAATAAATTTAAAATCCAAGATGGCCGCCGCTACAAAATGGCGGATTACTTTTTTCTTCCACGACCCCGTCAATATGGGTATCAAATGAAAGGGCTTGACTAGTAGAATACATACATTACGATAAATTTAAAATCCAAGACGGCCGCCACCACAAAATGGCGAATTTTGAAATCGTAGCGTTGGGGGTTTTTTTAATTTTTTATTTAATTCACTTTAATACTCACTACTTTTCTATTGGTCTCAATAAATCTATTCACTGGCTGCGCTTATCAGGTTAATATCTGTATTATAATAAAAAAAATATTATGTATATTAATTATTTAAAAAAGCTTTATTTCATCTCTTATTGATATTATGTTATTGAATAAATACTAGGTATTACACGATCTTGCAGGATATTAAGCGACGCTGCGGCCGTAAATGGTAGCAGATTAAATCTAGAAGGTGGGATTAATCTCCCCTAGCTTTTTTTATGAGATGAAGTAGAAGACGAGCAAGACGTTCTCCTGATGTTAAGAGACAACGCTGCCCATAATCAGTACAGTGTTACCTAGGATTTCACAATTATGTGAAATTCTAGGAGCACTGCACCAACGCTTCTTACTCAAGAGTCATAAGATGTTAAGACTCTTTAGCCCAGTAATTTCACTAGCTACAGTGCCCTTCTACCGGAGCACAGTAATGTTTCCACATCACTGCTCAGGCGGTAGAATAACTGGCACTGTTGGGGTACCCACCTAGACGACCTCCTGCAAAGGAAGTCTGCCCCCGGTACTGCCACGGTAGCTTTACTGAACATCGTACCAGAACACGGATAATATTTATTTATAGTATATTTAATATCTATATTTTTTATACACTTAATATTATAGTCCCATTATTCTCTATGTACTGTAAGCTATAATATAATGTTTCTCTGTTTTCCTATATATCTTTATAGCCACCGTCATTCTAAAACTTGTATTTTTCCTTTCCTGCTTGGTTGTCTGGAAGAGATCGCTATTAGCTATAAGACCGCCAATTGTAACATTGCGTAACTGAAATGTACTTATTTAGTGTTAATTGTTTTCTTTGTTGCAATGAAGAGTTATCTAGTATCTATCTATCCATCTATAACCGCTTGACGACAGACACGGTTTTGTTCAGTACGGCAGTTACTTGAAATGATTTATAAAGCGTGTGTTATGAGTGTCACGTTTAAAAGTAATGCTTATTTAAACCATTCACAAATAAATTTAATTGAGTAATGTGTAAATAAATCAGGGTATATTGTATCTGTGGTAACAGACTCTTGCGGAGGCGTGATGAAGGTTTCGTAGGCGTTTGACAATTGTTTTTACTTAGGTTTTCATTATAGGTACCTGTATTTTTAGCCTTTGTCTGATACCCAATTAGCTTAAAGGTCACATTACATCAAATTAACGCCGATGCCACTCAGACTTTTTTGTAACTAAGGAAAGAATATTTTGTAAATAATAATCTAAATATAAAAAGGAAAGAGTGACTGACTGATCTGTCAACGCACAGCCAAAAACACTGAAAGAAAGGAAGAAAGAAAAAACATTTATTGCCAATCATAACATAGACCATAACAGTTTAAGCAAAGTATAATTTTTTTTTTTTTAAATATTAATAATCATAATAAAAAACAAAACAATTTACAGAAATGCACAGGGATATTGGCAAAACGAAATTACGGAATTTACGGAATTTTTTTTGGGGTATTGACTGAACAGATTCGGTTAAAATTTGGAATACATATAGGTTTTATGACGTAGACCTCGGCTAAGAAAGGATTTTGTCACGCGGGCAAAGCCGCGAGCATAAGCTAGTCTAAATATATAAAACGAAAGAGTGACTGATTGACTGATCCATCAACGCACATCCTAAACCGCTGGATGGAATGAGTTGAAATTTAAGACACAGATAGAAAACCAGCAGTCAAGATAGCCGCAGGGTTATCATGGCGTCACGCTGAGTCTGCCCCCTTTGGCTGCTGTTTATTTTTAAATTTTCTATTTCTAGTTAAAATATTATCACTTTTGTTATTAATGTATGTCTTAAGTATGCCAATAAAACATTCAATTCAATTCATTTATTTAATCATAAATATAACATGAGCGTTATAAAAGGCAAGTCATTTGTATTACCGTAAAACGGGGTGAATAGATAGGTCTTCCAACTTCTTTAAAGGTTTTCGTGATGTTACAAAACTGATACTCGACTTTGTAAGCCTGTATTTATTTAGTCGTAGGTCAAAGTACTGAAATATATTCGGTTCTATTCGGTTATATTAATAATTAATGAGAAAACCCGCAAAATTTACGTGATTTCTATTTACCTACCATCGGGGGACAAAAGTCACACATGAGGGGTGATTAGAAAAATGTCGTAGGGCTGCCTCATTTTAGGTTCGCAGATTTTTTTTTAAAGAATTTTTCTTCAACTTTCTAGTAATTACAGTGCCCTTCTACTATCTACCGGAGCACAGAGATGTTTGCACATCACAGCTTAGGCGGCAGAATAACAGTTGGGGTAACCACCTAGTTGACCGAGTGCAAAGGAAGCCAACCTCCGGCATAAATGATTATTATTTGACGTTATTTAGATCATAGTACCAAAGCAAATAAAAAAACCTTGTAATATTTTATATATCTTTAAAATTACATTAAAATATATCGTTATTTTAATGTTCACAAGTATTATCGTCCATCATATTAAATATTATTCACATACATATTATAAAGTTAAACTTCAAACTCAAAAATAAACTTTGGCTTCTAAATGACACTTTTATATTATTATAAAAAAAATAATCAACATCATGCAGAATCAATAATTTTATTAATAAAAAAAATCAACATTTTAAACAATCAGTTTTACACAAACTTAATCTTCAAACTAAAAAATCACACTTATGGAAATAAACTTTGGCTTCTACAGAAATTTTAATATTATTATATATAAATTAAAAGATATAATCAACATCATATAAAATCAATAATATTATTAATAATAAAAAATTAACATATTAAACATAATCAGTTCTACAAAAACATTAACTTCAAACTCAAACAAAACAAAAAAATTGCACTTATGAAAATATACTTTGGCTTCTAAATGACATTTTCATTTTATTAATAATAGATTAAAATATACCTATAATCAACATCATACAGAATCAATTATATTATTAATAATAAAAAATCAACCTTTTGAACATAATCAGTCCTAAACAAAATAAAAAAAAGTAAACAATTTAAAAACTTACACTTATTATATAGCTAATATGTACTTTTTATATTATTTCAATATTAGACAAATCACTTATTAATAACCTACACAGGATGATCTTTTGAACAGTTGGGATATTTAAGGTAAATATTACTTATGTATAAAATTAATGCAAAAAAAAAATTGCCTTTCCTACAAATCGACGTGATTATGTGATTGGGAGCTCTAATTGTGTTTGCGTATTTGAAACTCATAAAACACAAGTTGATGGTTTATGATGTTAGTATTATACACACCTGAAATATTCTAGTACAAAATCATCCTGCATAACAAAATCAGCTGTATTAATCTTTTTTTATTCAAGATTTTCATCAGTCAAGTCTCTTAAAATTTCAGCATCACTTCTGTAATAGCTTGCTCTGCGTGAAGTAACTTGTTTCAAGTTTTTATTTTTGTCTTGTATGTTAATTATAGTATTTATAGGTATTTTTTTACATTCACGTAAATTCACCCCACATTCGATTTTTTCTATAGAAATAATTTCAACTTTTTTCTTTTTTTCCTTTTCTTTTTCCTGTTCATTATATTCCTGTAACGGCTCGCTAAATAAATTATCCGATTCTATATCAGGTAAGTAATCTACGCTGGATGCACATTGGTCAATGTAGTTGTTAATGAGCAGTTCTTCTTCTGCCTGCTGAGAATCATTGGCAATAGCATATTCATCCATGCATACTATAGATAGTAGATTAATGTCTATGTCTTTATTTTTTTCATCTGATTCCAACACTCCTTTTTTAATATCTTTTTTTATTAGATCCTTGTTCAGTTTTCCTATAAGTTGTTTTACTTCTTCTTTTTTCTGGTTTTTCGTGAATTTACGAGTAGTTGCTTGGTAAGTTTTTTTCTTAGTAGATTTACAAATGTTAAAATTTTCCGCGCCAATATTTTCTTGATTCTCAGTGTCATTATTTATGTGACCGAAAGTAACTGCTTTTCCGGGAATAACCACCACCTTCTTTTTCTTGTTATCTTGTTTGCATGTTTTTAAAGTCTTATTTTTTATTTCTTGTTCAGATTCACTTTCTAAATTATCATCATCTATGTTTCCTAAACTTTTTCCAGCTTCTGCATCTAATTTTCGTTTACGTGTTGGTTCCTTAATATTCATTGTGCCGTACCTCATTTCTTTCAGTATGTCTAAAACCGATTTATCAACGGCATATCTTGACTTATCAGGGTCTACATTATCGTAGTTGGGTAGTTTTGATAGAACTTGATCACGGTCAATAGGAATAATCCCTGCTTTTCGAAAGCCAGCTTTAATATTTGACTCAACATTTTCTGACAAGTCATTTATAAGTTGTTTTAATAATCTTGGGAAGCATCCTTTGGGCACTGAGGCTTGACTTTTGCCATCTGTTTTTTTCCATTTTAATAAAATGTTCCTCCAAGCAATTTTCATTGGTCTAAAGAAAGCGATGTCTAGAGGCTGAGTTAGATGGGTAGAATTTGCAGGTAGGAACACAAATGAGATATTTTGCTCCTCACATATTTTTATGACATCTATTGATAAATGGGATGACAAATTATCACCAATCAGTATTTTTTTTCCGGGTTTATCTTTAAAGAATGGAATCACCACGGACTTGATGTAATCTTCAAAAGTATTGCTATCTATCCACCCAGATGCAGTTCTATTATAGCGTGTACCTTTGGGTCCACCTGTACTCCAAGTATCATAGATATTGTTGGCTTTATAAATTACATATGGGGGCAATAGCTCTCCTGCAGCTGTGCCAGCCATCATTATGGATATTGAAGATTTTGACTGATTAAGGACTCTTTCAGGGTACTTGGTTCCCCTTTTAACTATAACCTTCTTGCGTCCAGGATCATCACTAAGGTTAGTTTCATCGTAGTTAACGATATTATTTGGGTCGACATCTTTAAGTGTCTGCTCTAACTCCCCAAAGTATTCATTAATTGAATCCGGTGAAACTTGAGCCCTCGACTTTTTTATGTTTTGGCACATTCTCAAAGAAATACAATCTTTATATCTTTTTAAAAATCTTGTAGCGTAATCTGGCCCTGGCATATTGTTTTTGAAACGTTTGTGTGATATACCTAAAGTATCCAAATATGTTTTAATCATAACTCTTAAATCATATGTGTCTAATGGATAGCCCCAATCACTGCAAGTATTTAAATATTTAACAATATGGAGTTCTGTGTCTTCATCCAATGCATTCTGTCCACCTTGTCTTTTCATATGTTTCCTATTGTGTCGGTATAGCACAGATTTATTAATGTTATACTTTTTTGCAATAGAAGCTAGTGAACAATTTGGAGTTATTTTAAACTCTTCCAAAGCTTGTTTGATTGTTTCATTGTCATATTTTCTATATTGCTTACCCCGTGGATCTGGTTTATAGTTTCGAGGCATTTTTGTATCTGAGAAATAAAACAGTTATTAAATTAACAACAGCAATCCAAGCTATAAACTCAAACAAATTCAAATTCAATTATTCAAATAAGCCCCAAAGAGACACTTTAAAATGTCAAATTACATAAATTAAAGAAAGTGCACCTTCACGAAAAAATAAATAATAAAACTGGGCAATAATATTAAAAAATTCAAAATTCACAAATAAAATAAAAACCAAAACAATCACAAGAAATAAAATATAATAAAAATAATCATAGTAATATTTGTTTTTAGAAATATCTTATAATAACGACATAATTCCAAATATAGACAATATTCTGGAATTTGAAATTTCGTGACAACCCTGTACTAATTACAATTAATCACCCCTCTTTCGTAACTAATAACCCCTTTGCCGTATCTATTCACCATATTCTCGTGTCTATTGACCGTTCAGGCGTGTCTATTCACCCCTTTCGTGTGTCTAATCACCTCGAAAAATTTCAAAAAATAAGGCTTACGAAAAAAACACATTTTAAAGTATTAGTGCATGTTCTTACCTCAATTTATGCAGCAAAATGTATTGTCGGTAACACCCACAGTAAATATAAACAACATTTACACCACAAACACTAAAATACAAATAAATAATGGAAGAACAAACTCACGTTGATCGCAGTCAGTATTTTTGCTTACCACTTTGACGTTTAGTTTTGACAGATTTTGCAATGTTGCCACACTTTAAACATTGCCAGACTAATAAACACAATACTACCAAATTAATTCAATACTGGAATTTTTACAGGGATCACCGAGTTTGCCGTATAAAGATTTTGAATTTTTACCAATTTTTTTTTCTATTGCCCCCGCGATTTCTATTAACCCCGTTTTACGGTACATACATTTTAAACTCATTCATTTTTTTTTTTTTTTTTTTTTAGATAGGTCTTATGATGTGGACCTCCGCTAAAAAAGTTTCTGTATGCGGGCAAAGCCGCCAGCATAAGCTAGTAATGTTTTAAAAGCTTTTAATTTATGAAAAGTCAAATTCATAAAAAATTAGAGGTACGAAACCTTAAAAAACAAAACGTCATAAAATCATTTTCGTGATAAAAATTAATTAATACTTGACTCTAAGCAAGTGACGCGTTAAATAACTGATATCTGTCTTAAAATTAAATTCGTTTTTTCTCGATTATAAAAGTATGAATTTATGGAATGTAAGAAATAATGACAATGAAATGATGATTTATTTATTATGATGTACAATTCTCATTGTATTTAATTTTTATTTTGACATTTTAATTTATTTTAATTATGTACCATCTCATTTATTTTTATTTAATAGAATTTGTGACATGTAAATATTTTTACCAATAAATTGAGTATGAGTATTTAATTTAAATTACAACCTTCCGTGCAATACAAGTACTTTAACACACTGCAAACGTACGTGCCCAATAAAAACATAATGCGGCTGCACTCACTGAATATTTAACCTTAATTTTCTGCTTCACGACGTGAAGACCAGTCATTTCCCGTATTTAAATTTTCATTTCAATTGAAATTCGTCTGAATTAATTGACGCCACCAAACAAAGTAGGTACAGTCTTCCATTATGGTCCGTTTACATCAATCCAGTCACTTTAAATAGAGGAATTATTTATTGGCTCTCACCAAACCACATTATGTAAAACAATACAATCCCTAGACAAAATTGCGTACATTACTTACTAAAATCTCCTGATAAATATGAGTAAACTAACAAACGTAGCAATGTACATTGAAGTTATCATCAATCGAAGTGGGTGTGAATAAGCCAATAGGCCCTCTGAACTGGATCTATTCGTTGTGGGAAAAAAACCAAAAAAAAACTCATTATTTTGTATAGGATATCCCATGAATTTTATTCTCCTGAGATTATCATTACTGGAATGGTTTGCACATATTATACGCTAAACAGACACCTTTTTTTGACCCAGGAAAATTGCGTTACGCATCATCACCCCACGCCGGGGGGCGGTATATTGGACTCCCCTGCCTAAGATGGGCGCGGCGGGGATACCCACTAGAAAACCTGGGGGTGTTCCTGCCATAATGCCGGGGCTGGGGGCACGCCGAAGCACTCATCCACGGCCCCGACGGCCGCTAAACAGACAACTACCTTAGCCTAAAGGTACACAATGCGTCGCGTGTTTAATATCTAATTAATTAATTAATAACAAAAAAAACAGGAATTTTGTTATTTTCAGAATCAAACCATAAAAAACTCAGTTTATTCTATGTTATATGGCGTATAGAGGACCTATGGTACACATTGATACAAGAGAGTAAACTACACAGATTAATTAATCCAGTAACCAATCAATCCACTAGGCCAACACAAACACGCCTTCCATTTAAAAACCGAACTATTTTCATTTTAGCCATTGAATTTTGCCGGGGGAAAGGTATTGAAAATGCCCATAATGGATATTGTTCGAAAAAGTTCTGAGGACGAGCTTATTGTTTTGGAAAACCTCGTTAAAACTATCTACGGTAGTGGCAGCCGATGATTCGTTTTGTTTTTCAATAGTTCCCAAACTGGAGTTAACCAGAACTTTTGTTTTGTTTCCGATAATATTTTGCTTGTGCATAAAATATTGACATTGGAAACATTTCATGCATTAAATTGAGCTGTTCTTTTTTGAATAAGTTAATTATTTAACTACTTTTTAATGTGTTTTTTATGCTTCTTTAATTATGCGGTGGGCAGTGGGCAAGCGACCGGTCGAAAGGATAGGAAACATGAAGCGGAAAAATATTTGAAAGAGCTTTTGTTTGAGTCTTGGCAAGAAGTCTGGGAGAGATCGCTATTAGCAATAAGATCGTCAATTGTAACAGTTTTTTATGTGTAATTTATTTGTAAAGCTTATTCTATTGTGTATGGTGATCAAGAGAGTTTTCTATTCTATTTACTCAGAACTAGACTAAGTGGCGTTTTTTGACGCCTAAACTTGTAGGCCGCTACGCCAGGGTAATATTATTCTATTACTAGCATTTACATGCAAATTATAGGCTTGCATTTAATCGCAATCCACCAACCAACACAAACTTTAAAGTACAATATTGGGGCTAAGGTTATGCTTGCCAAGAAAATAGTCTATTAATTTGTGAAGATTGTCATGTGTAAGTATACGAAATTTAAAATAAATACCTTATCTAGTTATGACACCTTATTCCTCTTAAATTTTCTAAAAATCTTAGTCAGAATGGAAATCAATGAAAAGTAGAACGCTCAAGATAGCTAATAAAGAAAAATCTTCATCATCTATTTGAAATTTAAATATGGCCGGCACATTTCCTAAACCGCCGGCGTACTTTTCCAATTCACTATTGCAACTAATTAAAACTTTAGTTTAATCCGAGATTCCCATTATACTTTCAGAAATGGCGACGGGTTAACCTAGGACTGTGGGAGAACTGCTGGATGCCTCTAACACCGATATGTTACAAAACTATTGAAAATTGAAATAAATATTAAAACATGTTTTTTTAATTATTTTTTTTATATATTTTTTTTGTAAATGTAACTTAATTATTATGGCAAGCAATCGAAATCATCACCATAAGGAAGAAGATAGTGAGAGGAGGTCACGACCCTCAGAATTGAGGAATACGACGCGAGGAGGGCGGATTATAACGTATTGCACCAAACAGCAATCGTGATGTAATAAGTACCCCAAAAAATCATAAGCGTTATAAAATCATAGGCAATTCTTGTCAACATTATAACGTTGCCTAACTCAAAAAAATCGCATGTTAGAAACAAAATAATAGAGTTAAATTAAATTATTAAATTAAATTAAATTATTTATTCATAAAATAGGTACATTAAATCTAATGATACAGAAACATTTGGGTATAATAAGGAGGTATCATGGTGGTGAAAACTGCTCTATCCGAAACTAGACTTGTGGTCTGTGTTTTCGGTTAGAGCAAGATTCCTCATATTTTGTGCATCATTGCTTGAAATCTAAAAATTGGGGCATATTCTGAGTATAATTTTTTTTAACATACCTATGTATAAAATTATATTTAATCTGACTATGTAACAACTAGGTATCTAGCAAGATAAACAATCTAAACACAAAGTTATTGTACATACTAAAATACTAAGCTTTACGTAACCATTTATGTTGGTAAATTCATGCGAATAGTTTATAGTAAACCACAGCAAAACAACAACGAAAAATATTAGTAAAATTAACAATAAAAACAACAATAAGATAATAATATTATGTAGAGTGTGTGTGTGCGTATGTATGTATGTATTCGGGCGTGGGTGCGTGTGCGTGGGGATCTATGTATGTGTGCGTGTGTGTCTCGTGCGTGCGTGTGTGTGTGTGTGTGTGTGTGTGTGTGTGTGTGTGTGTGTGTGTGTGTGAGTGCGTGCGTGCGTGCTAGCGTGCTTGCATGCGTGCGTGCGTGCATGCGTGCGTGCGTGCGTGCGTGTGTGTGTGTGTGTGTGTGTGTACGTGTGTGTTTATATGTGTTTATTTGTTCACACCGAGTGTCTGGCAGAGAGTCCGAGTCTGAGAGTGAGTGTGTGCGAGTGACATTGCCTTGAAGTGTGCGTGGCTGTGCTGGAGCGCCATCACTTACTGGATGATTTTTAGAAATTGTTCGGTTTGATCGTAGGTTAAATTTTCGAGCCATTTTTTAATCTTTTTCTTGCATTCATGTCTAGAGGAACCGTATATGAGCGCGTTCTTGTTTGCCGTGTTATAAAGTCGAGAGCTAATTATAGAGTATTGTCGTCCGCGGAGGTCCGTTCTATGTTGATCAACTAAACAAAGCTGATCCTTCCAACGCCTTTTTCGCATGACATTGGGATTGTACGGGATTTCCGAATGTTTGCGAAGGACAGTTCTTAGTACATACAGTTGTCTGACCGTTAGTACGCGGCAGTCTGTGTATAGTTGGCTCGTAGGATATCTATAGGGTTTCCTATATATCACCTTTAGGATAACACGCTGCGCTCTTTCAAGGGCAAGGAGTAGAGTTTTGTGAGCGCTTCCCCATACTGTATTACAATATGAGATAATCGATTCGCAGAGAGATTGATAAACCATGTTAAGGATTTTCTCATCGGCAGAATCTCTAAGTTGCCTAAAGATATAAATCATTCTTCTTACTCTCTGTACTAGCTGACCTATTTGTTCATGCCAGTGTAATGTCTGGTCAATTTGTATCCCCAGATACTTGACACAGGAAACTTTAGTGAGAGCAGGACAGTTGCAACTTAAGTTATAGGCACATACATGAGGTGTAATGTTGAAATTGGTGTTGGGTAGAGAAAGCTGGTTGGGAGAGAAGGTGACGTAATGGGTTTTCTGTATGTTAAGTGTCAGGAGATTTTGATCTAGCCAGCTTTTAACGGTAGTAACGGCTCTTTCTGTGAAGGCTTTGCAATCAGTCCAATTTGGGGAGTTTATGAGAAGAACCGTGTCGTCAGCATAGGTTATAATCTGACAGTGTGGTATATATAGGTCGCAGAGATCATTAATATATATGTTAAATAGGGTGGGTCCTAATATACTGCCCTGGGGTACTCCATAGCTTATGGGAAGCTCCTCGCTTTTGTAGGATCCTATTTTAACCAATTGACATCTGTCAGTAAGGTAATCCCTAAAAATGTCTAGAGCAATTCCCCGAATACCGACTCTTTCCATCTTGTTAATTAGCTTAGGTATAGAGACAGTGTCGAATGCTTTGGAAAGATCCAAAAAGACACCAATGCATTTCTCCTTTCTATCTAATTTTGAAGAGATAAACTCTATTAATTTTGCTATGGCATCTTCGGTAGATTTTTTCTTTCTAAAACCAAATTGATTTGGTGATAAGATGTTATGGGATTCTATGAAGTTAATTAGGCGATGGTTGAGAATTTTTTCCAGAATTTTTGATAAGGATGTAAGGATCGAGATTGGCCTATAGTTATTGACACTGTCTCTAGTACCGCTTTTGTGAATTGGAAGTACCGTTGCTTTCTTGAAACTTTTTGGAAAGACGCCGGTACTCATAGAGAGATTACAGATGTGTGTTATAGGAGGCACTAAAACATTTTTACAGGATTTTAAAATACGTGAGGGGATACCATCAGAGCCAACCGCACAGTCAGTCTTTAGTCCCTGAATTATTCTCTCCACTTCAGAGTTATCAGTTCCAAGAAGTGCCATAGAGTTACATTGTGTGAGAGATGTTCTAGTAGAAAGGGGAGATGGGAAGTTCTGTTTGTGGCGTGTAGGAGAGTAACTTCTTAAGATACCATCAGCTAAATTGCTACCGATATTAGCGAAAAAGTCATTTACCTCATCTATTGATTGCTTATGGGTAGGTTTTAGGTTCAATAGCTCTATTGGGGAGGATTTAGGGCGATGAGTGTTAGTGATAGTTTTAATGATGTTCCAAGTTGCTTTAGGGTTGTTTTTAGCCTTCGAAAACTCGTTTGCTTCATATTCACGTTTAAGTCTGCGCAATAAACGATTGCAGAAATTACGGTACCTTTTATATGTGAGTTGTAATATTGCATTGTTAGGCGATTTTTTTATATAATATAATAATCGGTTCTTTGATTACGACGCAAAGAACTGAAAAACCTAGGTTGACCTTGAACCTTTACAGAATTTTCGATTTTATAAGTGTGTAATATGTTTTCTCACATTTGTGTGAGAAAACATATTATGTACCTTGTACGGTTTACACCTTTAATAGTTAGTTGAGAGTTCGTAGATAGAGGGCACGAGAATGAGTACGACACACGTGTAGTGAGCACGGATGCTTTATTAGTACTAAATATGTTATGTTACAGTTACAAGTATATAGTTAGAATATGTAATACGAGTCCGCACATCATAATATAACATTATTGTTACGGTAGACCGTACATGCTCCCGAGGGCGAGAAAAGAACAAAATTAAACTTATAAATTTCACACTACACTATCACTTAACGCAGGTAGGTGAGGAGACGTGGCTTTGTCCACCCGGGACCAGGATCGAACCCCGCCGGAATCCTCGTCGTTGCTTGCAGTTGTCGTCGTCGGTAGATGTCTGAGCTGAACTGAAGGCTCAGGTAGTTGGTGTGCGGCCGCGTGAAAAGGGACAGAATATCGTGCCCGCACGCGCCGCCACAAGTATACACCAGCCGCGATGAGAGCGACGCCGGTCAAAATGTATAACACGGCGAACTGGTGAATGTCGTGTTGTGACAGTCGATCGCTAGGTAGACCTAGACTGTCGTCTTTCATTCCTTGAAGCTCTTTGTCAATGTTTTCCAGTTGAGCTGAATATTGTTGATGTTCCTGATCCTCGGCCTCAGTTGAAAATAAAAGTTCTTTCTTGATAGGTAACGTTAGGTTGAATACATTGTTAATTGATGGAATGTTTACGTTCTGAACAGCTGATCGCACTGTTATCGTATTAGATAGCTGCATGTGCGAGTATATAGTCAGTGAGTCACTCTTTACAATGCACCCATCGCCGAGAGTGATAATCCCGGCCTTAGTGACGCGTTCGACGGTAACTTGATGCTCGCATATGATTCTGATAGCGACTCGGCCACAGCTGAAGTAAAGGTAAGTGTTCACGTTGTTAAGCTCTGTCCATACATCGTTACATTTTGTTCGTGTCATTTCACATTGACTTGTTTCGTCGTCCTTGACACATAGTTTGTTGTCTGACTTCAAAGAGAAGATAGGTCGTTGCAGCATACACATCAAAGTTACGTCGTTGAATGGAGTGCAGCGTTGCAGTTCGTTAGTAGATATCGGTATGTAGACATCCTTTTGTAGATTGATAGCGATGTGAGAAGAAATGGGTTTTATAGTCACCATTGATTCTCGGAACTGTTGTGGTATAGTTATGAGCTTGAATATCTCATAGGAGTCTCGAGTCACCAAAGGTATTCTGATCTCAAAAATGAAATATTTCTTCTTCATGATGGCTTTGACCTTCAGAAGATGATATAGTTTCCTCAGATCGATGTGAATGTTGTCGATAGGTAGAGTTAAATCCTTTGATAGTTGACCGTCTCCGGTCATTATCTCTAATGTTAAGTTCATCGATAAGTTGTTGCGGACTCAGCAAATGTATGTTAAATTTTCCATAGTGAATTTCTGTAATAGTTTCGAGTAAAGTCTCTTGTAGATTTCGCAAGTTGGTTAAAATGTTGTTCGCTATTATAGACAGCATTATAAAGTCATTCTTTGTTTTGATGAGTGTAATTTGAGTCGCCAGTGTGTTCGTGGCTTCAATTAAATTGTTAACGTGCTCCTTGTACTTGTTATATTGTTTGTTTATGCTCGATTCTACTCTCTTGAGGATATTGTTTTCAGCTTCTATTATGGAGGTTTGATTTTTCCACAGCTGAGCGAGATGTTTGTCGTTTTCCTTTAGAGCATCGATTTCTTTTTCGTATTTTTCAGCATATCGTTCGTCCAATACACCAAATAAGCTGTTAGCTAGATATCCAACGCCGTCTATGAGTCCTCTTCGACGTCTACGTTCGGAGACCTTGTTGCCAAGCAGCATGTTGCTGTAGTAAGTGAGCTCTGTGAGCCCATGTTGCAGTTGGAGGAGCACTACTTCGCATTGCACATGTCTGTCTGATTCGAAGCATGATTCGTTGAGTGTAGTTATGTAATTGTTATAGGTTTGTATACCTTGCCAATACGGATTCATATCGTAGTATACGATAAGCTTCCACTCGTCGCGTACAAGGTGCATATCCGTGACCTTGTCGAAGTAGATGCTTTGATTGTTGTTTACGTTCGTAAGGCTGTAGTTACAACGAGCGGGCGAGATGAATGATAACATCCACAGCATCGTTGTGATAAAGTTGCATAATCGTTTGCATTTTCTTTGTTTTCTAGGTTCGTTTGTTCTTCCAGATTCTTCTTCGTTGCTCTTGTTGGTTTCTGTTTCTTTAGTTTCAGTTTCTGTGTCTTGTATATTATGTTTGCTGTCTTCTTCGTTAGCTATAGGTAGTTTAGATAGTTTCGTTATAGGCCGTTTCAGTGTGCCGTTTTTGGTACGGACAGTCACTACTCGTACGTAGCCGTCTTTCCCAGGGTGAAGTTCCACAACTCTGCCGAGAGCCCATTTTCCGGGTGGCAGGTTGGCATCGTGGATCACGACAATATCGTTTATCTTCATGTTTTCTCTAGGCTGTCGCCATTTGCTTCTTGACGACAGTTGTGTTAAGTACTCTGACTGCCATCTCTTCCAAACGTCCTTGAAGATTTTTTGCACGAGTTGCCATCTTGTTCGTTGATCTGTTTCAGTTTCGATAATAGTTAAAGTTGGGCCGCTTGAAAGGAAGTGCGACGGTGTCAGATAGTCGATGTCTTCAGTATCTTCTGTTAAAGGTTGAAGAGGTCTCGAGTTCAAGCAGGCTTCCAGTTGTGCCAGCAGCGTAGACAGCTCTTCAAAGGTAAGTTTTTGTTCCCCTAGAACTCTTTTCAGGTGGTGCTTCAGGCTTTTCACGCAACTCTCCCAGAGTCCGCCTGCGCTAGGCCATGAGGGTGCGTTAAAATGCCATTCAATGTTCATATCTGTTATCGCTGAGAAGAAGTCAGGGTCAAGTGTGTTCTTAAGATCGAAGTATTCTTTAGTTAAAGTGTTGTTAGCTCCATGGAAGTTTGTCCCGTTGTCACTATACATGTGACGTGGAGCGCCCCGTCGTGCCGCCAGTCGCCGCAGAGCTGATAAGAATGCAGACGAACTGAGGTCGGAGACGAGTTCCAGATGTGCTGCCTTCGTCACCATGCACACGAAGACAGCGATGTAACCCTTAGTGGTTTTTATACCTCGGCCTTTGTTTGACTTAATTTCCACGAATCCAGTGTAATCAACGCCCGTGTGATAAAACGGTCGGGTCGGATTACACCGCGGCGCCGGTAAGTCTCCCATCAGTTGACTATGTTGTATAGGGTTTTGCCTTCTACATTTTATGCAGTTGTAAATTCGTTTTTTGACAGCCCTGTTGCCGCCAATTATCCAGTACTGTTTTCGTACGTTCGCTGACGTAAGACGTGCACCACCGTGGAAGGTAAGTTTGTGTGCTTGATCGATGAGTAGTTCAGTGAAGCGGCCGTCGTGAGGTACGATGACGGGATTTTTCTGTTCATTGTCAATGTTGGCGTTGTTTATTCTACCTTTCACTCTGAGTATCCCCTCATCGTCTAGGTATGGGCTCAGAGGTAGAAGTTTGCTTTTTCGATCCAGCTCTTTGTTTTGTTTCAGGTTTTTGATTTCGTCTTCAAACGAGGTAAGTTGTACATGCTTTATTAAAATGTTTCTTGCTTTTCTGATTTCAGATGCAGTTAAATGCTTCGGCCGGTTGACGTCACGAATTCCTGCGCGTAGTATCCAAGCGATAACGCGAGTAACCCGAGTCAAACAGCTGTTTCTCGTGAGTAAGGTTTGTATTACGTCATATGCAGGCGGTTGCACGGTGACGTTTGTTTGTAGTTTTTTCAGATCTTCAGTAGTTTCGTGAGTTTGCGGTTCCTCAGAAGGTAAGTAGTTTGGTAGCCATTCTGGCCCCTCCCACCACAGTTGATGGGTTTTCAGTTGACTCGGTGAAATGCCACGACTGGCACAATCAGCTGAGTTTTCTGAGGACTTCACGTAGCGCCAGCAGTTAGCTGGAATAACTTGAGTTATTTTCTTCACTCTGTTGGACACGAACGGCTTCCAGCGATTGGGGTCTCCTTGTAACCAACCCAATACGGCCGTTGAGTCAGACCACCCAAAAATGGTAAGCTTGTGGTTCGTAAGGCTTTCTTGAACTTTCAGCATTAGTTTTGAGAGTAGTTGCGCTGCACATAATTCGAGCCTTGGTAGAGTTATTGGTTTCTTTGTAGGTACAAGCCTTGATTTCGCCGCCAGTATCACGACTGCGTTAGTTGTCTTGTTCTTGCAATAGATAACGCAAGCGTAAGCGTTTTGCGATGAATCACAGAAGCCGTGAAGTTCAAGGTCGTCTTCCTTGTTGACTTGTAGCCATTTGGGGATTTGAATCTCGTTGATTTCATGTAGTTCCGCTTTAATTTTCTCCCATTCGTTGTTTACAGCCACCGGAATTTCGTCATCCCATCGCAAATCAAGTTGCCACACTCGTTGAAATAATAGTTTTAGTTTTGTTGTTACAGGGCTCAGCCACCCCAGTGGGTCAAAGATCTTCGAGATTTCCGAAAGTAGCTTCCGTTTGGTGACCTTGTTTAATGTGTTTGGTTCAATTTGTAGTTGAAAGTTAAAGTTGTCTTCGTTAGGACTCCAGCGTAGACCCAAGGTTTTAGTGGACTCTTGGTGCTTGAAGTTGAATGTTTCTTGTTCGTCGTTAGGTGATTTTTCGAGTAGTTCTCGTTTGTTTGATGACCACTTTCTCAAAGGGAAGCCTCCGGCCTTGAGTAAGTTTGTTAGGTCGGTTTTGATCCTTGTTGCAGTTTCAAGGTCAGGTGCGCTGCATAACAGGTCGTCCATGTAGAAGGATGATTCCAGAATAGCAGCGGCTTCGGGGTAGTTTTGTCTTTCGTCACTTGCAAGTCGTTTCAGGGTCATCATCGCGAGGAACGGGGATGCCTTGAGACCGTAAGTAACTGTTGCTAGAGCGTATTCTCGTAGAGGTTCGTTAGGTGAGTCTCGCCAAAGTAATTTTTGGAATTTTTGGTCATCTTCATGACACAAAATTTGCCGAAACATCTTCGATATGTCAGCAGTGAGTGCAATTTTGTACATTCTCAGTTTCAAAATTTGTGAAAATAAATCTGTTTGTAAATTTGGGCCACCGTACATCAAATCGTTGAGGCTCAAGCCCGACGAAGTTTTTGCTGATGCGTTGAATATGACGCGAAGTGGCGTTGTTGTGGAGTCGGCCCGTTGCACACAGTGATGCGGTAAATAGTAGCTCGGCGTCTCGTTACAAGTACTTTGATGCATGTGTTGCATTTCCGAGTATTCCGACATAAATTGTTTATATTTTACAGCCAAGGATTTTGTTTTGTCAAATTTCCTTTCAAGCTGGTAAAATTGTGCTGTTGCTTTCGGCTTGGAGTCGCCGAGTTTTTCGTTGATGTCTTCGTGAAGAGGAAGTCGTACGACGTAGCGTCCGTCTTCGTTGCGTTTCGTTGTAGCTTGATATAGTTGTAGGCAGTGAAGGTCATCTGTAGACATGTCGCCACCTTCAGAGACGTCTTCAACTTCCCAAAATCTGCTGATGTCGTCCAAATTGTTGAGTACGACGTTGCATTGATAGGATGTGGTCATATTGCCACATATAATCCAGCCAAGTTGAGTTTGTTGTGCGATAGGTTGGGTCGGTTGACCTTTGATGATACCGCCCAAGATAATGTTAGAGTAGACGTCGGCTCCGAATAGTATATCTATCGGTCGACTGATGTTGAATTCCGGGTCGGCTAGTTGGATGCCTTCAAGGTGGTTCCAAGTAGATGGTGCTTGGAATGTTTGGCTTGGTAGTTTGTTTACAAGGTGTCGCATAACGTATACACGTGTTTGGAATGTATTTTTGGTGTAAATAGATGAACAAGTTATGTCGATTGCACCTTTGCAGTTGCTCTCATGTGCTCCAACGCCGAAAATAATGCCTTTAAATTTTTTACGAGGTATTTCTAGCAGTTGGGCAGCGTTTTCTGTTAGCAACGATATTTGAGACCCCTGGTCGATCAGTGCTCGTAGTATAATTTGCGAGCCGTCTTTAGTCATGACCTTCACCAGTGCTGTCGCCAAAAGAGTCTCGGAAATTTGTTCTGTTGATAAGTTTGTGTTAGTTGAAGTTGAGGGCGTTAGTTGAGTAGGTCCATCTAGGCGTGGTTTAGCCGAATTGTTCCGGAAGGACTGGTCGTGTAGAAGAGTATGGTGAGCAGCATTGCATTCTCTGCATCTCTTTGTTGAAGTGCACTGCTTGCCCTCGTGGTCAAACAAGCAGTTTTTGCATAAATTGTGTTTTGCAACAACAGAGCGGCGTTCTCGCAATTGAAATTTGAGAAACTCTTTGCAATGAAAGAGTCCGTGCTGGTCTTTGCAATGTGGGCATCTCACGTTACTGGGAACGGAATGTGCTTTATTCCAACTTGCGTTATGTTGGTTTGGGTTTGTTTTGTTGTTGCAATTTTGGTTTGCGGTAAATGCTTTGTAGTTATGCTGGACTCTGTTGTATGAAGATGAACCACGTTGCGACTGTTGTTGCTCGTTCGATGAAATCTGTTGCTTGCGGCGTGCAGATTCCAAGATTGTAAATTTGTTTTCAAGATAGTTCAAAAATTCGGCTATTTTTGGCAGCTCTCTCGGTTCGGTGACAGATTCACAGTAGTCGTTATAGGTTTCGGAATCCAATTTTTGCGACAGTAGATGCACCAAAATAGGATCCCAAGTCGAGGTGTCAACGTCAAGGTTCTTGATAGCATTTATGCACTCGGTTGCGGTGTCATGTACCTTCTTGATAGCGGTAGATGTTTGTTGTTGTATAGTAGGTAGGTTAAGCATAGCGTTTAAGTGAGATGTAAATATTAGTTTCTTGTTATTATATCTGTGGTTTAATATATCCCAGCAGATTTGGTAGTTTTCGGAACTGATAGATAAGTGTTGAATCAGTTTTTCCGCTTCACCTTTAAGTTTGGCCTTGAGAAATTGCATTTTCTGGGCACTTGATAGTGTTGGATTAGTGTGGATCGTCTCGATGAACAAGTCCTTGAAAGACGTCCATGTAGTGTAAGAGCCGCTGAATGTTGGTAGTTCTATTTTCGGTGTTGATTTGTCTTTGTGTGATAAAGACCACATTTTTGAGTTTATTTCTTTTTTGAGTTTGAGATATTCCTTCTCGTAGATCTCGTAGGTTTGTTCGTATTCAGTGTTGTTGGTTGTTTGTTCACAGTCGATATCCCAGTGGAGGGAATCGATTGCCTTCCACCTTGCTTCTAGCGTTTTGAGAGTGTCATCAAACTCCCACTTCTCTGTTATTGTTTCGACATTTATTGTTCCAATGGTTCTGGTAAATGCCTTAAAGTTGGATCGTTGTTTGCGCAGCATATCGTCAGTCTTGCTGGCGTTACCTTGCGACATTGTTGGAACGTTGATAGTTGGTTGTTGTTTTTCAGCAGCGGACGCTTCACCTGGTAATTGTTTCCGTGGTAGTGGTGACTTGTCACGCTTCTGAGGGATGCTCGCGGCGCTCTCAGCAGCAGAACTGATCAACCGGCGAGCTTCGTTGTAGAGTTGTTTAGTTTGTTCGTAATGATTTTCCGTAAAATATGTGTAGTTACGGTCTTCATAGTTGTAAAGTTTGGTATGGTTGTTTTGAAACTCTGTCCAGTAGGTTTCCAGGGTTTCAAGTCGTTTCTTGATGTAGGCTGGAGTCTTGCGTTCGGCTCCATCTTTTTTAAAGTTTCGTTGTAGTTGTTCGATGCCCTCTCGAAGCTGTTGTTGAGTGTCGATAATTTCTTCGACGGTGCTCATTTTTTGAGAATGTGATCTATATCCTCTCTACGGTATATGCACCTTCTCAATCCAGCCGGTGAGACCCGCTTGTGGGAGGCCGACTGAACCGATTTGCTACCGCAAAAAGAAACACAAACCACACCTCAAGAATAGTTGTTAAGTAGATAGTATATCCACAGATTGTTGCTGTTGCGTACTTGCAGAGACACTTATGTAATCACGGTAAGTTCACACGAATGTCCAAGCGCGTACAAATGTTCAAGTTAGTTTTGAAGACCAAAAAATATTTGGGCCTCAAATTGTTAGTTAGTCGCTCGAAGGACCATAAAGATGTATCCGGCTCGAAGGACCATAAAGATGTACGGTTTACACCTTTAATAGTTAGTTAAGAGTTCGTAGATAGAGGGCACGAGAATGAGTACGACACACGTGTAGTGAGCACGGATGCTTTATTAGTACTAAATATGTTATGTTACAGTTACAAGTATATAGTTAGAATATGTAATACGAGTCCGCACATCATAATATAACATTATTGTTACGGTAGACCGTACATACCTAACGCAGTTTTCAATTATGAAAAAGGCAACAAAATATTACACTTACAATATAGGAACTTTTAAGAACTACTATTTCTAGTGGTACTTTGTACTAGTTTATACAATATAGTTCAGATAGAGTTCATAAATTAACAGTTATTGCGGTTTTTAAACTTTTGCCATACAGTACTTTTAAACGTAATTATAGTTGCTCGCATTGGTGTAACGAGCGGCCAACTTTTAACGTATAAAGGTCGAAAACACTGAGACTTTAATGGGTTCCTCTTCGCGAGCCAATTTAGTAATGTGCTTATTTTGCCTGTTGACATTCTAATAGCGAATGCTCTTTGACTAACTTTGTTACAATTCGGTATATTGGGAGTTTGGAAGCTTGGAATGGTCCAAAAATTACACTCTACATCATAATTTTAAATAAAAAGTTTCTGATGTAACTGGACAACCGCAGTCCTTGACCGAGATGAAAGGATAGACGGTAAGGAGGTCTTTTCCCAGCAATTGGACAGAATAAGTTGAAAATGACCCGACTAGAATGCTTCGGCGTACCCGCTGCCCCGGCATTATGGTGCCCCGCAGGAACACCCCCAGGTTTTTAGTGGGTATCCCCGCCGCACCCATCTGCGGGAGTCTCCAGTGTGCTGGGTGACGATGCGTAACGCATTTTTTCTGGGATTAAATATAAATAAAAATAGGCTGAAAATAATCACGCTAATCACACTAATATTATAAAGCAGAAAGTTTGTGAGTGTGTCAGTGTGTATATTTGTGTGTTACAGTACAGCGGATAAAACCGCTGGGCGCAGCTAGACTAACTGCCGCTAAGAGCATTTAGATTAGTTTTAGCATAGAGCTGCAAATGATTCTAGTGCCACCTACAATATCAACATTTAATTATTTAAAACATCTGCAGCATCCAATTTCAGCAGCTCATAATAGAAAAACTTTTCATTAAAACAAATGACTACAACAAAATATGCTCCTTAAGTTATGAGACAGCCTTAGAACGATCTAGACTATGCAGGGAGCTTGCATATTTCAGCAGTCTTGCGGCCATTGCCGGCGAAATTGCTTTTAATTTTAAAATGAGGTAACACTTCGCACATAAAGTACCCACTATCTTAGCTCCTTTCATTTCACTTGCACGTATAAAAATATAAAATAGCCGAGTCTCTCACTGAGAACCTGTCTAAGTCAGGCCAGCTTGCTAGGGTAGATAAAGTGACCATAGAATTCAATGGGTAGGTATAAAACAGTTTTTATTTATAGTGGTAAAATTATATAGCACTAGCTGCGCTCAGAGATTTTACCCGTTGTAGTTGCAATAGACTATATTATGTTATTCCAGACCAGGGTCTAAGCTATCTACAACAATGTTCAGCTACTATATCGGTCCACCCGTTTAGGCGTGAAAGGGTAGGTACCTTTTTAGGCTTTCGTAGTGAACACTAAAAACAATAAGAAACTTTTTCGATTTAGCGTTCCGTTTGCAAAATATTCAAGTTTAAACTTTTTTTGAACGTCCCCTCGTCGTCGTCGTCCCCCCCCTCTAAAATCAAAACTACTGGCTTTAAAAATCAAGAATATACATAGTTTCAACCATGAACTTTATAGAAAAATTATAGTGGTTAATTTATTATTAGATATTTTTATCAGTATTAAAGATATCGTTGATGTAAATTAAGGTCGTTAATATTCGATTTGCCAGTACTACGGAAGTCTACATTGCGCGTAGCGACTAGCGCTTGGCCCATTTATTCCGCTATTGGCCTACTTACTACAGTTTTACTATGTTGTTACCTATATTGTGTGCAGAAAAACAAAAGCCGAGCAGTCTTAATAACGCAACGGTTATAATAAAAATAAAGTTGTATAAAAATTGGTCACTATTTGCATGTGAAGGAGATTCCCAGAACCACTATTGCTATGATTCGGAGCAGGTGTTACCTGAAACTGAAATTGGAGTTTCCTTAACCTATTTTATACACAATTTTCTAGGTTATGTTACAGAGGTTACAGGGGTATATTTACATTCATATAGAATGGAGTCGAAACTCGAAACAAAAATATTTTACCTAACAGAAAAAAACTTACCAACGATATAATATCATATTATGTATTATAGTATTTTAAAATTCATATATATTTTGCCTTTCAGAACGTGTAAATTATTATCGTTATATTTTGCATCGCATTATATTTATCTGAGCGTTGCCTTTGCGGTATGCTTTTACACTAACAGAACATCTAGCTAAGCTAAAGCTATTTATTTAAAGACATATAATACGCAATCGTACTAGATCTATAGAAACCGATAAACGACCTTTTCAAAGTTTTACGACTGTATCTAAAAAGTACAAGGTTATCCAAAAGGTCATATATTTGTCCGAATTTCAAACACAAACGGGCAAACTATAACAAACCACGCTGGCACTTAAATCCGCATTTGCATGTAGTGGTATCGGCCTAGCAAATATTTGTTCAAATACCCAGCAGTGTTTGCAAAGCCTGCCATGTCTCAGTATCGAGTTCTATTAAACGATGAATGGCTCATGCGGAGCCACCGCGGAGCCAAGTCAATATTGATACCAACCTTTGTGGTAATCGGAATGATTGAGCCCGTTTCAATTTGCGATTGAGCACTTTGGTTTACGTGAATGTCGGCCGCGGAAAGTTTGTTACAATTTGTTCTTTGGGGCCAGATTACAGTCTGTTATCTTGGCAGGGGCGCCATGCAATTGCATGTTTAGTATTATCCATACATATAATAAGAATGGAAATTTCTCCCCATTCATTGTGATCCTTTACTAAGGTGAACTGTGAAAATACGCATATGAACAAAACGACGCGAAAAAGTCGCTTGCGCGATCTAGATCGTAAAACAGTTTGTCAATTTTTCCTAGGGAAACGTAAAATAAAATAATAAAATAAATAATAATCATTTATATCGGACACATCGCCCCTAATTTACATCAAAATTTCGAAGTAAAAGTAATAGAATATAAAGTAAATTCAATTCAAAAAAATCAAAAAGCAAAAAGTGCGACAAACTAAAAATACGCCATCTATCGATGTGGCCATAAACGAAAATTTACCAGAGTAGTTTTATTAGGCTTAATTTGTAAAAAGGTTATTACTTATGTGTGATAAAACGGCACAACCGAATTGTATGCAGTTTTCGCTAAAACGTTGCAAATTTCTCTAATTTGTAAATAGTATTGGTTTTATTTAAATCGGTTTTTAAATAAAAGAGTTATATCTATCTAAAGATTTACTTATCTATTATATAAAATCGTTCGTACACTTTTGTTCTATCAACGCACAGCCCAAACGGCTGGACGGATTGAGCTGAAATTTGGACAGCGTATTCGTAAGAAGATTTCATCGTGCAATAAGAAGCGATTTTTTAAAATTCCCTCAGGAACAGGAATTATTCCCGAAAAACGAATGTATGCAAATCCGTAACCGCTGAACCGATTAAGCCGAAATTTTGTAAAACGATAGTTGGGATTGTGATTAGAAACATCAAATAGTTTTTTTGTCAGAAATTTACTTTTAAGGGGGGTAAAGGGGGGTCGAAGTTTGTATGGAAAATTTAGAACCGCTGACCCTATTGAGCTGAAATTTGGTACAGAGATAGATTGAATCCTAAAAAATTGAATGGTATACTTTTTATTCCAAAAATCAACCTCTAAGGCGGGATAAAGGAGGTCAAAGTTAGAATAGGAAATCGGTAACCGCTTCTTTGTTTAAGCTGAAATTTAAACCAGCGTGTTCTTTAAGTAACGAAGACGACGTATAAAAAGGGATTTTTGCAAAATTCTTCCGGGAACGGGAATTATTCCCGAAAAACGTTTGTATGCAAATCCGTAACCGCTGAACCGATTAAGCTGAAATTTTGTAAAACGATTGTTTAGATCGTGTTTAGGAACATTTTTTTTTTTTTTTTGACGAAAATTAACATTTAAGGGGGGGTAAAGGGGGGTCGAAATTTGTATGGAAAATTTAAAACCGCTGACCCTATTGAGCTGAAATTTGGTACAGAGGTAGATTGAGTCCTAAAAAATTGTATGGTATACTTTTTATTCCAAAAATCAACCTCTAAGGCGGGATAAAGGAGGTCAAAGTTAGAATAGGAAATCGGTAACCGCTTCTTTGTTTAAGCTGAAATTTAAACCAGCGTGTTCTTTAGGTAACGAAGGCGACCTATAAAAAGGGATTTTTGCAAAATTCCTCCGGGAACGGGAATTATTCCCGAAAAATGTTTGTTTGCAAATCCGTAACCGCTGAACCGATTGAGCTGAAATTTTGTAAAACGTTTGTTTAGATCGTGTTTAGGAACATTAATTTTTTTTTGACGAAAATTAACTTTTAAGGGGGGGTAAAGGGGGGTCGAAATTTGTATGGAAAATTTAAAACCGCTGACCCCATTGAGCTGAAATTTGGTACAGTGGGAGATTGAGTCCTAAAAAATGATATGGGATACTTTTTATCCCAAAAATCAACCTTGAAGGGGGAAGAGGGGGGGGGGGTAGAAGTTTGAGTAGAAAATCAGTAACCGGCCATCTTTTAAAGCTCAAATTTGAACAGCGTATTTTTTATGTAACGTAGATGACCGATAAAAAGGGATTTTGCAAAATTTCCACGGGAACGGGAATTAATTCTAAAAAACGTTTGTATCCAAATCTGTAACCGCTGAACTGATTGAGCTGATATTTTGTAAAACGATTGTCTGAAGTGTGTTTAGGAACATTGAATAGTTTTTATGTCAGAAATTAACTTTTAAGGGGGGTAAAGGGGGGGTCAAAGTTTGTATGGGAAATTTAGAACCGCTGACCCTATTGAGCTTAAATTTGGTACAGCGGTAGATCTAATCCTAAAAAATGATATGCAATACTTTTTTCCCAGAAATCAACTTTTAAGGGAAAAAAGGGGGGTGCAAGTTTGTGTAAAAAATCGTTAGCCGCTTCTTTGTTTTTGCTGAAATTTGGACAGCGTGTTCTTAGTTACATAAACTAAGACGACCGATAAAAAGGGATTTTGTGAAATTCTTACAGGAACGGGAATTATTCCCAAAAAACTTTTGTGTGCAAATCCGTAACCGCTAAACCAATTAAGCTGAAATTTTGTAAAATGATGGTTTGAGTTTTGTTAAGGAAATTTTTAATAGTTTTTATATCAGAAATTAACTTATAAGGGGGGGTCAAAGTTTGTATGGGAAATTTAGAACCGCTGCGCTGACCCTATTCAGCTTAAATTAATTTAGTGCAGAGGTTGATTGAGTCCTAAAAAATGGGATACTTTTTATCCCAGAAATCTACATTAAAGAGGAGGAAAGGGGGGGGGGTGCAAGTTTGCGTAAGAAATCGTTAACCGCTTCTTTATTTGAGCTGAAATTTGGATAGCGTGTTTTTAGGTGGTTTTGGCGACTCACGAGAAGGGCTTTTGCTAAATTCCCACTGGAACGGGATTTATTTACAAAAAACAATTGTATGCAAATCCGTAACAACTAAACCGATTGAATCGAAATTTTGTAAAATCATGGTTTGAGTTGTGTTTAGGAACATTAAATATTTATTTTGACAGAAATTAATGGGAAATTTAGAACCGCTGACCCTATTGCACTTAAATTTGATACAAAGGTAGATTAAGTCTTAAAAAAAGATATGGGATACTTTTTATCCCAGAAATCAACCTTTGAGGGGAGGAAAGAGGGATCCAGTTTGTGTAGGAAAGGTAACCGCTTCTTCGTTTTAGCTAAAATTTGGACAACGTATTCTTTATGTAACGTAGGCGACCGATAAGAAGGGATTTTGTGAAATTCTCACCAGAACAGGAATTTTTTCACAAAAACGTTTGCATGGAAATTAGTAACCGCTGAACCGAAAATGAGCTGATATTTTGTTAAGTTCTGTTAATGAATAGTTTTTTTATGTCAGAAATTAACTTTAAGGAGACTAAGTATTAAAGGAGGGGGAAGGAGGATCAGAGATTTAATGGGAATTCAGGAACCATGGAATTGATTTGAGTCGCGGGAAGGATGGTGTGAGAAATTAGTAACGAATAATAATTTAGCTGAGGTACATTACAGTAGAGATAAGTTAAAGAGTTACCGGGAAAGGACCACAAATAGTTTTAATTCCTGAAAAGAGGCGTGAAAATTTATGAAGGCGATAAACTACCGCTCAACTGAGATAATTTGACCTCTGGGAAAGGACATAGGATTGGTTTCTACGGTAGCGAACAAAACTGCATAGAAATACCCAACCCGATATTCTTCGCTACCCACAGCGGGAGCAAATAATATATAGCCATGCCTTACTTTACGCTTACAAAGTCACGGGGATGGAAATACTATCATAGTGAACATAGCAGCACCAAATTCGCTTTATTAATTGACTCTCACGCGCAACGAAGTGCGCGCGGGTCAGCTAGTCTAGAATAAAAGTGAATTTTATTATTATGTCTGAATTTTATTATCGTTTAAAGCGTAAAGTAGTTATAAACACACATGCACAAAGTGCATGTGTGCCACTTTACGCATTGCACATACAAATTTACACACATCTCCACTTTCGCATTTAAGTAGAATAATCCTGGCAGTTAAACCTCCAATTACAATACTCGTATACAGTCAATTTAGAAATGAAATCAAGCATCAAAAAATCTACCCTAGAATAGCAGAAAATTTTATTTATTGTTTGAAAGAAAATATACTTTGGAATACATATTACCTTTGGTGTGACGAATCAGAAGTCTTATATCTCTTTCGTGTGTTTTATATTGTATCAGTTGTCTCTTTCACATTAACACATAGGGTCACGTTTCCGACCCAATCTTTGTATTGGCACGAGTGCATTTAAATGCACGGTCACGCCGCTATTTATCATCACTATTACCGCTTTATCCCCTAAACACATTAAATCGGTTTGAAAACACACATGATGTTATTTTGCCATACAAATTCACTATCAACAACTGCGCCTAGCAGGATTGAGAGAAGAATATATCTTGCGTTTCATTTCTTAATTACTAACCATTTATAGTACTATACTATACATGCTGTACCCAGTAGTTTAACCCGGTGCAAATTAAAATATCGTCAAGGGCATGAACTAATAAATATCGAGTAAAAATCGAAGGTTAAACAGAAATTCCTAGATTTTAATGCAAATTACAGGTAAATATATGTAGATAAGTAATATGTCTTCATAAAGCTTCACTTTATGAAGAAAAACAAATTTATAAAGAGCTTTGTACGTTTCGTTTTGTTTAAAAATTGGATACTTACATATAACGCTTAATAGTATATTGCACTACGTAATCTTTACCCGTGTGTTTCACACGAGAAGTGGAAGGAAATCGTTTATAAATAAAAACATTAGCGCAAAAGCTCTATAACAGTGTGTTAATAGCATATCTGAGAGTGTGACACCCTTATAAATATATACCTATATTTTATGTTTTAGTTATAATAATCGTATTTACTACTGCCTATTCATGTGTTTATTCTACTTTTAGTCGTCAAGTATGGACTTAGCAAAAGTAAAATAACACAAGGCGTTAAATTTAAAAATTACTTCATATTTACCATAAATACTAATCCAACAAGTGAATTAAATTAAAAATTTAAAAAACCCCCAACGCAATACGTAATTCACCATTTTTTTGATGGCGGCCATCTTGGTTTTTAAATTTTATATAGTGGGCTGTATTCTACTTGTTAAGCCCTTTCATTTGATACCCATATTGAGGGGGTCGTGGAAGAAAAAAATAATCCGCCATTTTGTAGCGGCGGCCATTTTGGACCGATTTCCACCAAACATGGCTAAGAACACTCTCGACTAACTTTACTTTCAAACAAAAAAAACTAAATCAAAATCCGTTCATCCGTTTGGGAGCTACGATGCCACAGACAGACACATACACACACACACACACACACACACACACACACACACACAGACAGACAGACAGACAGACACGTCAAACTTATAACACCCCGTCGTTTTTGCGTCGGGGGTTAAAAATCAAAATTCGAAAATTCGAATGTATCTAAGTATGTACACATGAGTATGAGAGTATGTTGTCTAAGGAATTAGCCGATAGTATGAAAGGAAAGTCAACACTAATTTATTCGAGCGAAAATTGCTTAATTTTCACGGGCACGTGTTTCATACATAAATTTAAAAAAATCGTAAAAATCGTTGTTTTAAGGACGAACTATCTTTATTATGAACGTTTTATGATTATTCACGTGTATCTAAAAGTCAGCAGACGAAAAATTAACAATTGATGCAAAACTGACTAAAGTTATTTTCATTTGATCTTTATGTACCACATTTGTTACGAATAAATAAATAAACTTCTCCTAGGTATAATAATAAATATACATAAAACTATGTAAATAGCTCCTTAATTCACATCCCAAGCAAGTTGGCTTCATCTATCTACGACACCAAAATCTCATTAGCTTAACGCCTGATCCATGTTGAATAGGTGAAGCTAATAATATGGCATTGGTCATTTGGGATAATCTCGTCTGCAGAAACTAATTCAATGTGCTATAGAAATCTACATTAACTGGCTGATTTGTCTTGGAGTACAGAGAAAATTAGTTATGACACAACAGCAAGTATTCTACTGATATTATGAAATAACTACCTTAAGCTCGCGGCTGTGTTCGCATTGAAAAATCCTTTCATAAAGTCTTTTATATCTACGTTAATTGATAATATCATTTAATCAGTCACGTTTTTGTTTTAAACATTTAGAATAAATTGGAAACGTACTGATTTATGAAACAAAAATAATATCTTTCTTTTATTACGGGAGCACGGCCCCGCTCAGTCGAGCAAAAAAAGCAGCGCGGACATCAACGCACAGCCTAAACCGCTGGACGGATTGGGTTGAAATTTGGAACACAGATAGGTTTTATGACGTAGACCTCCGCTAAGAAAGTATTTTGCCATGCGGGCATAACCGCGAGCATAAGCTAGTTTACTATATAGCCTAAATGTTTTCCTTTTGTCTACCTTTCGTATGAAAACCTAGATAGAGGTAGTGTTCTTAAATCCAATTTTCAGAAAGAATTTGAAAATTGTCATCGCGCGAAATCGGAATGTCTCGAGGCGCGGAGTTTCGTAAATAAGAATGGAACATATTGGGAAATTTTATTAAGCACCTGTTTGCAACTACAGGTGCCTCTGATAGACAAGGGTCTTATTTGGTTCTTCCTTATTTCTGGAGCCCTAGTACCTACTTTACTACATACCTACGTGTATTGAATTAGATAGACGTACAAATTTGTTTTTACATAAATTATAACTTTTAATAATAAATAAACATTATAGAATCTTTCAGATAATATCATTTTTTTATACTAGAGGTTAATAAACAACGTTCAAACGTTGGAAAGAAACTGATGGAAAGTGCAGATGCGGTTGACGATGAATCACTTAAGATAAAGCGATAAAGGTGAATAATGATGATTTTGAATTTCTAAACAATGAATGCTCTTTATATGATATTATGGACAATCAGGATGATTATTGTTTGCATCGATTTGCTCTCATATAACTCAATGTGATTAAACCACTGGCATGATCAAAACTTCATTCTGCTTGATACATTTTAAGATAAAAAAAATAAAAAAGCTGTTCACTACTGCACACTACAGTTGCATTTTGTAGAAAGTACATTTTCTACAGATATTGTGTAGTTAAAAGAAAATGTTTTTTAGCATTAAAGCGGTTCTCGAGCTTACTGAAAAATAAAAGTACTCACATAGTATATGCTATCTCTGCTTATAGTATATAAATCATACTATAGTTTAATTAAGTTTTAAGTAGGTACATCAATAAATAGTATACACTCGCGTGATCAGAATCTGTTGTGACTGCAAATGGTAAATTTTATTAGGTGTTGTGTATGGAACTTTTAGCATTATTTGGGGTGGTGGTGTACCATTTCCAGCTATTTGAGAATCTGTCTTCTTGAGAATCTGTCTTTTTGAGAATCTGTCCATATGAGAATAAAGGTTTAAATCTACTCTGTGAACTTTTTCTTTGAAAAAAAAAGAGTATGTCGTCTTCTACTGTTTGCATTATATTGTATACTCAGTTGCTAACTTTTAATAACCAATTTCATATAAATTTGAATATAATAGATGATGGATGTACAAAATAACATATTAACATGATCAGTAAAGACGGCAAAATAATGAAAAAGTTGTTCCATTCATGTCGATATTGATTCGCCATCAAAACTTGCTCCACGCGTGAGTTACACATGATTGATCGCGAGACACGATCATCCATCAAGCTGAAGGCATACTGATAGTACATTCATTTTAAATAAGTCGTGTAATATTACTATACCTTTGTAAGGAACGTTGTAAGTACTTATATCCAATAATAATAATAAGATTTTTAAAACTATATTTTTTTAACATATTAAAAAAAATTATTAATATCCGATTGAAATTGCTTAAATTTTTTTAACAAAACTAATTATCTGGCAGATTTTTTTAAAACATTACGTTTACCTTCTTTCGAAATATCAAGATTAAGAATTGGATAATGAGTTACAAAAATCTCGAGGTTACAAGTGACCAAGGAAGCTCTAAACTCTGGTAGCTAACCCTTAACTAGTTTAAACAAAATGTTTATTTGTATCTAATTCTAATAAAAAAACTTTTTGGACCAATCTAACCTTATAAAATAATCTGTGATATAAAGTAACTTAGTTGTAAAAAATAAAACCATTTATTGTTATTTGATATTTTAATACAAAACAATAACTTTTCACATCTAAAATTCGAAAACCATGAAAATACGTTTAGTAATAGTTTTAGGATCAATATATTTTGCATCATGTAGAGATTTTTATGTTGGAATGTTTAAGAAAAATGACTTTTTGGTGGCACAAGACAGACTTTATAAGGACAAGGTGCCTTTTAGATTCGCCGTTGCAAAATATGGAAGACTTTTTAAATGTCCTGTAAGTTAATTTATTGGTTTATTATATTTTAATTTAAAGTGACTTTATGAAGTAGTAGTATTTTTAAAGCCCGCGCTCTACTTCGCGCGTAGTAGGTATCTAATTCTTATTTAGTAGGTATTTTTATCACGTTGTTTAAGAATTTGTCACTGTGACTGTGTGTCGCAAGTGGATAGAATAGGCCTACTGTTAGTGCCGCGGACGAGTGCTTCGGCGTATCCGCTGCCCCGGCATTATGGCGTCCCGCAGGAACACCCCCAGGTTTTTTAGTGGGTATCTCCGCCGCGCCTATCTTCGGAGGGGGAGTCCCATATACCGCCTTGCGCCCCCCAGCACAGGGCGACGATGCGTAATGCATTTATCCTGGGATAAAAAAAGGCCTACTGTTATTCGTATATTACCTGTGATTGGATAATTCATTCAATTTTGTTTTGCTAAATATTCGCCTGAGTGCTACTGTGTTACGTAAAACTCTGTATTCCAGCTTTTTCCATAGACAGTAGTATAAGTAACCTGGTCTGAAAGGTATAAACTCAATTTCTATTATCATTATACAGATAACATACATCCGAGTAACAGATCGCCTTGGAGTAGGAAGAGGTCCAGTCGTAAAGATCACTCGCGGAGGTCTTCTGAAGAAATACGTCACGCTTAACATCGTATCTCCCTACAACCTTCCTATATCTGTCAACATATACGTTGGTTGCGCGAACAATTTGAAGCCTACTACAAAATCTACTACTACTAGAACAGAAGCTACCACGAGTCCTAGTACTAAAGGTGATGAAACAACTGTAACCCCAAAAGGTGGTGAAGATGATAAAGGTGAAACTACAACTAATGCAACAGGTGGTGATGAAACCACTACTCATAATGTAACAAGTGGTGTTGAAAGTACTTCTGATGCTGTAACAGGTGATGGTAAATCCACTAGTGATGGTGTAACAGGTGGTGGTAGTGAAACTAGTGTTGGTGGTGAAACTAGCTCTAAAGATAAACCTCCAAATTAGTATTTATCAAATTTTATTTTTAATAATTCATACGGCTAAAACAATAAATCTAGATTTTTAACTTGCTTTTTTATGAGTTTTCAGGAGGTAAATATAAATTATAATTATTATATAATACACATAGTTATTGGCAATGTAATTCAATTTAATATTAATAAGTACGTATATGGATATAATAATATCAACTTTTAAATTTATTACTGAACGATCGATTTTGTTGATTCATTATTTTCTTGTTTTACTATTTTTACGGAATAAATGCATGTATTATGTGCGTATCGAGCGAAAATACGATCGAGAGCTATCACTGTTGAATCATATTCAATAAACATAATAATATTATTATCCTCTTCCCAAGACAATGCATAGCATTGTGTCTCATTATCAAGTTCTCACTATCACTCATTGAACTATAGGATGTACTGCTTAACTTTATACAAACTATAAAGTTACCAAAACAAGGCAATTACAATATAAATCAACCAAGCAACCTTCGATCCATCAGTTAAGATCCAAGACTTAGAAGATCAGGACGCTATGACCTTTAAAACAATTTCGTATTTAATACTCTTCGTAACCATATCCAAAGTTAGAAGTCTTCACCATAAAAACTATTATGTGGTCAAAAATCAGCCAGTGAAAGAAGATTATGAACACAATTCAAGACAAATAGATCTTCATAATAAGAGAGAAGAGTCAAGAGGTCCCATTAAACATGAAATGCGAAGTTTATTAAGAACGATTGATTCAAAGAACGCTGAGAAAGTTCAGGATGCTCACGAATACTGTCGTTCCTTTACCACTTGTTTCGAATGTGTGAAAAGCATGTGGCATCCTTGCGACTGGTGCCACAACTATGGGTGCACTCACGTCGGAGCAAAACTATGTCCAATAACCTCTACAGACACAGCACACAGAAACCTTTCATCATGTCCTTTCATTCAGCACAGCTCACCTATTTTAGTACCAGCTGGAGTCAAAACCCACATTGAAATACCTATCAACATTCCGGACCCGATTTTGAACAATGACGAAATCATATGCCAGATTAAAATGACTGATAACATGATTCATCTGAAAGGAGTGATCCTGATGAATATGTTGTACTGTTTTCCAGCTATCTTAGAAACAAAAGAAGGTGTTGATTATGGAACTTTTAGCATTATTTGGGGTGGTGCTGAGCCTTATTCGAATGAGATACCTCTGGTGGTGTATCAGTGTGATGGTTTGGCTGATAGCTGTGAGGAATGCAGGAAGGTACCTACGGATTACCGCTGTGGTTGGTGTGAGGATACGCAGAGCTGCACGATTGCTAGCAGGTGTAGTGACCTTATTAGATGGTCTCTGAATAGACTTACTTGCCAGTTTAATTCGAAGCAAATGTATTTTGTGTAAAATCTATGACCAGTGAAATAAAGCTAATGTGTGCTATTCAAAATCAAAATTAATCAGTTGAATTTCGATTTTATAACTAGCAAAAGTGTAGTAAAACTCTTGTTTATAATTATGAAATATTCATAGAATGTGGATTTATCCCACACCACAGAAGGAAGGATAAGGTGGGTAGAAAAATATAGAGTCTAGCAAACTTTACGTTTTATGTGTCTGGGTGACAAACAAAGCGTAGGACTTTGAATTTATCGAGAATCTAGGTTTTACTGAGACTTTAGAGTCTCTATCAGGCAAGCATCAGCCTCTTCTCGTTTTACTGAATGCATAAAAACGTTGCAGTTGATTCAGAAAAAAATAACAACTATATAATACGGCTTCACAAAATTGTCTCACCATTCAAGTGATTCTAAGAATAAATTCTTATGAACAAATTGAAATACCACTCTAATTTATCGTTACAACTTCCTTATACCCCGGCTAAGGAAAATCCGCGATCTGCCGCGAGTTGTTTTTCATTAAAAAAACATCGGAGACAGCATTAATTTCAGCTACGGACGCAATATGTCTTCTGGAACTTTCCAATTTACACAAACCGATCGTAAATCTGCGGCGGCTTTGTCTGAAAATTTAAAATATTACCAGTGCAAGTGTACTGAACACCACGGGATAAATAAAGACGGGGAACAGTAACGATAAGTTTCAAAGTGTAACCATCATAGTTCGAACGTTCATACTTTGTGTGCGGTGTCTAAGATTTAGTCTGGAAAAAGCGAATTTGTAAATTGAGATACAAGGCACATTATAATTATACACAATCATCACGTGCTTGTGAACGACTTGTATCTCAACTCTTTAATGTACACACCTTTCTTGACTTATCAAGTCCTTATTAGACCTTAGTTTAAGACATCGCTGGCAAAGTATAATATGGACTCGTCGCGTCGGTTGTTATTTTTTGTTTGCATTAGCGTAGACGGTTCTGCTGCAAAAATCATTTGACGCCCGATCTGATTTCAATTTATAAACTGTGCTGAAGACCGAACTCGAGCGATTCAGAAGCGGAGTCTGTGCAAAAAGAGAAGGGATTTGGCTTAACTATAAAGTCACTTTTTATTTCAAATCCCTGTCTTTCCAGAAAAAATGCATTTTATACATTATTCTTTTTACCAAACATACGGTGCCCTGAGGAATCTTCTCATTTTTACAGAATCTGGAATAATACAATACAATACTCTTTATTGGGACAAAAAAAAACAAAATAGACTTAAAACTAAATAAAAGTACTAATATTAATGTCCACAATGGGCGGCCTTATCGCTTAGAGCGATCTCTTCCTTAATAGGAATCATTACATACTTCCGTGATTATTATAATATGTAAACTCAAAAACTACTTAACCTTCGATTAAGCTACTCTAGAAATATGGGATGTAATAGGTACTATAGACCTTTCAAATCATTGTCTCTAAACAAAAATCTAGAGGAGGAAAAATTGAACAGATGGCACAAGCCCGGCTTTTGCCAGGTTACACTGTTCCTCTGAAGGGAAAGAAAAGGACAACGAGTGAGAAAAAGCTGTTTGGAATAGATATGGCATTGCATAACATAGGTAATATTTTTATATTAAATGTTGAAAAAAAAGTGTAATATTATTTGAAACGAAAGGCTTAAATGTTTAAGTGATTTAGTATTACATTTGTTTTGTATTTAATTAAGTATCATGCATAAGATAAAAATAAAAAAGTTATGTTTATTTCCTGAACAAATTAAATCAAAATTTAGAACATAATGAAAGATTAATCACGCTTAACCTGAGACTAGAAGGATCGGAACACTATACTTTAAATTATACACTATTAAAAAAAGTATTAGACGTCTACTGCTAAATTAAGCCTTCTAGCTCTAGTATTGAACGCGACAACGCACGGTTTTGCTTATTAAAAAAATAATCATCATCATCATCTCAGTCAAAGGACTCTCACTGCTGAACATAGACCTCCCATTATATAATATTTATTATAGTTATAATATTATGAATGTATTGTGTATATATGATGTGTTTAAGTATATTATTTATGTATTAAATATATTATAATTTTTATATATATATATATATATATATATATATATATATATATGTTATATAATATTATTATTAGTATATAACACTTATTTCCATTAATCTTTTGTATACTACAAACTCACCACCTACCCATGTAAATATAATTATTTCTCTCCCTGCAAGGTTGTCTGGAAGAGATCGCTTTTAGCGATAAGACCGCCAATTGTTACACTTATGTCGTGATTTTATGTTATAGTTTTAAGTTTTCTGTATGTTTGTAGTGTTTCAATAAAGAGTATTCTATTCTATGCTATTCTCCCCTTCGGACTAATAAATAAAAAGTAATATAATATATACTTTTTATATGCCACCTCAATATTTCTCACATAAACGTTCCAGAACCGTGTTCAAACATTTGGACATTGATTCTCACAAATTGGTACAGTAAGTGTATTGTGCTGTAAAATCCTCTCCAGTAAGTGGATGAATGGAACTGTGACTGTTTTTTATAATAGACAAGTAAATGGCCTAAGTTCGGGCGAATAGCGCAATACGTTTTACTTACAAACATTCACGCACACACATTTGAACTTTCACATTTATTAATAACTAGCTGTGCCTATCGGTTTTACCCGCTATACTGTAGCCTATGTGTTATTCCAGGGTCTAAGCAATCTCTATACCAAATTGGAACTTAAATCGGTTCCTTCACCGATTTAGGCGAGAAATCAAAGAGTAATAAACATACTTCCAGACTTTCTTATAAACTATCACTTTATAATATAATATAAGTAAGACTAGTGAACCCGCACCCACATCGTAGGGCCTAAAAGTAAATTTTCAGTGTTCCGCTACTATATTGTGCATTCTCTGTTATTTCTTCTCTGTTATTTGTCTATTATCATTAATTAATTTATTAATATGTATCATTATTAACAAGCATCAAGATCTGTTCCGTAATTTTAAAGATTTAAGCATTCATAGGGACAGACAGACACAGTAAACAAATTTGTTTTATACTATGAAGTGATATTTGGAGGAAAATAATTTCAATAGAAAAGAATTAGAGCTCCAAGAAATCCAAAAAAATTTTGAATCGTAGGAAAAGGAAAAATAATTTTCGAATTTATTCTTGGAATTATTTCTTACAAACTGAACTTTTTTGTTAAATAATACTTTTATTTATACAGAACAGGGTACGTTTGACTACATCCCACCTGATGTAAAGGGCAGATTCGGTCGACGAGGCTTCACGTAAGATGCCTAGAAAGGTACCTATTCACTCGTGCCTAAAATATACTTACGAGCGTATTATCAAGTGACGCTCTTATTTAAAAATATTTAAAATATTTTTTTTTTCATAAATTTTCTTCATGTCATTTTTTAATATATCAAACTGAAAACACTTTTAAAATATGTGCAATAATATTATGCACGGCCGGTCTTAAGGAATTTTCAAAAAAAAAAATCTATGAATTTATATTTCAAAATTTGTCAAATAGAGCGAGCGAGAGAGCGTCACTCGATTTATACGCTCTGAAGTTTTTCTTTAGTAAGTACTTGGTACATCGTTTTGTATAATATTCTCATAAGAAAATTAAATTCTAATTTCATATTAATTTTATGAAATCTCGTTATGAGAAACTTCCTCAAACAAGCCTTTAACAAAACCATGCTTCATAACCTCAAGTTAAGCACCTCCTAAATGAAATTAACCTCTTAAACGCATATTAGAGACGATCTTCACGGTTCTAAGAGAAATATTAATAAAATAATAATTGCCACAATCTTTGGAAATCTTGCCAACAAATTTACACGTAATAAAAATACTTATTTTTTATGCAAAGAAGTAAGAAGACGAGCAAGACGCGCTCCTGATGGTAAGAGATAACGCTGCCCATAATTAATACAGTGCCACCCAGAATTTCAGAATGATGTAAAGTTCTAGGCATAGTGCACTAACGCTTCTTACTCAAGAGACATAAGATGTTGCTTTCTTTGCAATTCTATTTAACCAACTTTGAAATTTGCAATTTTAAAATCTCTGCATTTTTTTGGAACGAAGTTCCTTATCGCGCGTTGTGAAAGGGGGCTAGACGGAAAAAAATCTTACGAAAAGTTGTCACGACACTTTTTGTTATAGTAAGCTATTGTAAGTTGTAAGCTGTGCGGCGTGCGCATGTTTCTCTCTCTCTCTCTCTCTCTCTCTTATAGAAAGCAAGCCAGATATTTTCATTAATCGAAAGGAACTTCGTTCCATCCGGGTGTCCCTTGACACCTCTCAAGTTTTTTTTTATCTCATATTCGTTTGTAATATTATTATGGCTTTGTAATCTCACACGTTGGTGGTGATAAACCTATCTCTAGAGTTGTCTCGTGAAAAATGAAGCCAGATAGGGATTTATCCCGCCTTGTAGGTTTAGTTTGTAGGTAGGTTTTCTACCATCTACAGTCGCATCGTCGCTTGACATCACGCGATATTGTGGCTAAAGGCTAACTTATCACGAATAAAAAAATCACGCAATCATAAAGTAGAGCGCAGTGGATACATCATAAGGATATTATAAATTATTAACCCACATTTTAAGGAAAAAAGAGAAAAATATAAGTAGACATTGTTTACTTGCCAGGAAGTGTATAGTAGCTCAAAGTGAACTCCAGTTTGTAATATAATCCTGTCAAACAGTTTAATTTTGCTTTAAGTATGTTATCCGAATATTGTGTAAAGAGGTACTTGAGCTTAGGTATCTAGACTTTAGCTTTACCTGAGGTATTAAGTGCCAAGCGTTCATTATGACTGTGTTCCGGCATGATGTTCAGTGAACCTGGGGAGGGATTTATCCCGCCTTCTAGGTTTAGTCTGCTACCATCTACGGCCGCATCCTCGCTTAAGATCAGATTAGATTGTGGCCAGAGGCTAACCTAATAAGTAAGTGGAGACAATAATATTTTGTCATATTATTATCTGCTCAGCCACTAGTTCTTCTATTTCTTCATTTTTTTGCCTAATATCATCAGCGAGATCAAATCCCATTTCGCTGGCTCGGCCACGTAGGGCGAATGGGGGAGGATCGGTGAGTGAAAAGGGCGTACTTGGGACGGGCTACCGGCAAGCGGCCGGTGGGGCGTCCAAAGTACCGCTGGAAGGACGAAGTGCTGAAGGACCTGAGAGCGCTCCAAGCTGAGTCTTGGGAAGCGACAGCGCAGGACAGGCAAGAGTGGCGACTCATTGTGTCGGAGGCCAAGACTCAATTTGGGACGCTGCGCCATCTTAGTTAGTTAGTTATATTATTAGCTGAAAACGTTTTATATTTGGCAGTTTAAAGTGAAGTTTTGCTACTTAGCCATTATGACATATTATGGGTAATTTTTTTTTTTTTTTATATTATGACATAAAATATTTTATAAAAAAAAATAATTCAAAAATATTTATTTGTGAAAACATGGTTTGTTTGGATACAGATCTTATTATACATTTCACATTCAGTTCAGCATGTTTTTGCCCAGAGGGCGTACAAATGTTAAAATTTACTAATTCCTAATTAATTTATACTTTTGGTATGATTTAGCTGTGCCTTTTTACCACCGCTGTAGCAAGTGAAATTACTGAAATAAAGAGTCTTAACATCTGATTCTGAAGATTTTGTTTTTTTTTCTATTGGAAAGGTTATAAACCCCAATAGTGGTCCCATATATGTACTCGTATAGAAAGAAAATTCTTACCCCAAGGAAAACAGGGGATGATAATCTATTATTCACTCGCTGATATATGATATAATATAACAAAATATAATAGAGCGATATCAAAAATCACAAAATAAAACCTTTTAGCAAAATTAAAACCGTCGAAAAAGCTGAAGTTTCATTAAATATAGTCATAAACCTATCTGATTCACATTCGCCTTAGAAAAATACTCGTATTTTCCTAAACCCAGTTTAATTTAACGCCTTTTGAAAACGTAATTACTTTACCCCGGGGCATTTTCCCCACTGTTTTTACCCCAGTTGTTTATGAATGACGTAAGACGGTGTGAGGCCTGTTTCATTAAGACAATGGGTTTAAATTGCGCCGGTTAAATAGACGGACGCTCCACTTGAATTGTTCAAGTCACAAGAGGATTGAGGGTTTCTTCTTAATCATCATTATCTCAGCCACGACCTCCACTGCTGAACATGGAACAGGGGAGGCCCCTCTGGACTTTCATATATACCGGTTGAAAGCGACCTGCATTCAGCGCCTTCCAGCAACATTTATGAGGGCGTCTGTCCACCTTGTGGGTGGACGTCTTACGCTGCGTTTGCTTGTCCATTGTCGCTCTTTTCAACCCCATCGGCCATCTACTCTAAGTCTTCATAATAGTAATAATTAATACGAGTAGTAAATGCGAGCAGTCAGGTCTTAAGTTTTTTAGACTTGGCTGGAAATGTCCAGGGTAATGTATTCAAGTTTAACTGTCATCCTGTATATTCTGCTTTTGAGACGGTGTGCCATGACAGTTTGACTTGACAGCAACACAAGACCCTGCACAATCAGTGTTAGCAAAAACGGGGCAAGTATGCCGTGTGGGCACGTCATGTCGAGACTACCAACTGTCATCACATTCACACACATCACACATCACATTTTCAAAAGTAGAATTTATTATCGATTGTTGTCTTGACATTTCTGTGGGGTCCCGTTAAATCCCGCACGCCGTGCTACAAGAGTAATACCATTATAAAACAAAATGTTAAAAGCACTTCTAATTACAATATTGACACTTACTAATATAAGATGTTTTTCTTTTACAATTTTTGAAGTAAAACTTCTTTAGGCGCGACTAGGGAGTAACTCAGATTTTTTTTCTGACGGAAGTAACGCTTACTTTTTTTTTTTCTGACGGAAGTAACGCTTACTATAGTCTGTGTAGTTTCCGCTATTTAAAAATAATAATTCTGATTGGTTGTAAGTATATGTCATATACTATGGTCTGTCTAATTTCTTTTTTTTTTAATAATATGGCAACATGTGCATTTTGCCAGTGTCGAGTAAAATTCGTGAATGTTCACGGGATATTAAATTGAAGTTTTACTTCAATCGCGCGTAAAGGTTACACGCACACACTTTTTTTTTGCTTCACTGAACATTGTACCGAAATTTACATAGGCTGTTCTAATTTTAAATCTGTTTTAATCTCATCACTTGTACCAACCCAAGACAGACGAGCAAAACAGAGGCATAGTTAATTCCTGGCCACGGAAATAACGGGCATTAGTCAACTGCAACTGCTAGTGGTCTCATATCTGGTGCAATTAGGTTACTGCAGATAACTTCGGCTCTCTTATAGAAGATATTTGCATTTATATGACGCCTGTTGAAACAGAAGGTAAGGAATGACTAGCGCGCTAGGAGGTTGAGAACGTGAAACTGAGCTGCTAAGCAACGGACGAAATTGACCAGAAGCTGCAAGCAATGATTGGCAAGTCAGACAAAAACTCAGCGATTGTCAGGTACATGTATGTATACAAGGGGGTAAGGAATGACTAGCGTGCCAGTTGGTTGAGTGCAGACACTGAGCTTCTAAGCAACGGACGAAATTGACTAGAAGCTGCGAGCAGTGATTGGCAAGTCAAACAAAAACTCAGCGATTGTCGGGTACATATATGTATACAAGGTACGAGTAGTACCTATAGGTTTTAGTACTGTGTAGGCTTTACTGTATATAGAGAGAAAAGCAATAATGTTGGCAGCAAATTTACTAAGCATCAACAACTGCTAATATTTTAGGCTAACTGGCGCAGTGCAGTGTTGCACAGAAATCTGAATTTTAAAACACAGCGTAGCACTGTGTTTGATATCATGATGCTTACCATCACGCACTGATTTTCTAGATTTGCTTGAGTTCCTATAAGTACGGGCTAAGGGAGTGAAATATAGTCCAAGTGGGCATCAAAATAGATCAGCAATGGTCGAAGGGGCATAAACCCCCTGAATATAATATTATACTAATATAATACTAGGTACCGTATAACTACAGTAAAACATTCCTGTCATCTGTGTTTCCCGATTGTCACACTCGGGCATCCTCAAGACATGAGTGTATAGGTACCCTTCTAGGCATCTTGCGTGATTCATCGTTGACCGCATCTGCACTTTCCATCAGGTGGGACGTGATCAAACGCCTATTTAAAATTAAAATAATACGCAATAGTATGGTACCCGATAGGTTCACCTCGCAGCTTCATTCGCGATTCACAACGTAAAATTTGTGTTAAAATAAATTTCGCTAAACAAACTCTCAGTACACTCATGGGTGGCATTTGAACCGGGGTGCTTTAACTTTTTCACTTTCATTAAATCATTGTTATCTTTATCTTTTTTCGCTAATGAGTTTTAGCTGCGCAACTATTCTTTGGATTAATGTGCTTGTTTCATCTCTTGGTTGTTTTTGTAGACTTTTAGTTTATGTTGTTTTTATATGTTGGTAGAGAGAGAGAGCCGTTTTAAAATTGCGTATGTTCGCTAAACAAAATGTTTCGATCGTCTATGGTAACAATATGAAATTTAGAAGTAGTCGAAGTCATGGATTGTATGTTATCTTTTAACTCTTGCTTAAACGCCTGAGCCAATTGAGCTGCAATTTGGTACACAGGTAGCTAAGACCCTGATATAACATAATAGGCTTTTCAGGATAAAACTGCACAGCGCTACTATTTACTAATATTCATGAAAAAATATTTAAGTAAAAGTACTCAATTTTCTATAAAAGTGGGTACATTTCGTAACTTGTCAAAAGGCTCGTTTTCCTCCCATATCGAATTGGAAATAGCAATTTATTTTTCAATCGTATTCCTATGTTGCAGAACGCAGAGTTGTGGCCAAAAAGGTGAATAGTTCGGCTATAGATTTATTTTTTATTCCCGTTTTAGTAGAGACCGGAAGAGTGCTTTTTGCTATGGAGTTCGACGAACTCAGTACTGTAATAGGTGTTAAAAATGTTTTATTATATTTTCTGCAACTTTTATTTCAGTTTGGAGGTAGCCTAGGCATCTTACGTGATCCATTGTCGACCGCATCTGTACATTTCATCAGTTGGGATGTGATCAAACGGAGGCCTATTACCTATTAATTATAGTATAAAAAATCTATCTTCAGTTATTATATTTGCACGCGTTTGTAAGTTTAATATACTTTTTTTTTTCTTAGTCTATACTGTCCCACTGCTGGGCAAAGACCAGTCCAGGTCATCTCTCCATCTCTTTCTGGGTCGACCTATTAATATACTTATGAAATATTTTTCTTATCTTTTAGCATTACTTATAGGTAGAGTTTAACCTGATCAACGATGTGTTTTTTTATTTTATTTTACAAGTCTAGTACCATAATTAGTATCTACATATCATTAATCTCTGCATTTGGAATTTAATTTGGAACTCACCTATATTTCTCTTTTTGTAATTTCTAGCTTGTACTATAATTTTTTTATTAATTTTAGTTTAGTTTTTGACCACGATTTCGCTTTGTTTGCAAACAAATTTATTTCTATTAAATTCTATATTAAGATATTGTTTGAACCAAAACTCATGGTCTACATACTAGCATCGTTAAACCGGAACACAAAAATAAAGACGTGGGCGAGGCCGCTACGAACTAAAATAAAATAACAGGCTACTATCAAAAACATCTAATTTAATAAAATAAATAAAATCAACAATTTGGTGGCAAGATAGCTTCTAGAACCGGAACAACTCGAGTTATACCCAGTCCTTGTAGAGGAACTCTATCTAATAATATTAATCTAGTCTTTGAGTCCACCCAAATATTTATTTAAATGATGGCATTTACACTAACTTAAACATTTCCTCATTATAATTAGTTAATACCATTTTTCGTATTAAAAATATGTTTTTATATTAACATTTTTAAACTACTTACTACATCTAACACTAAAACTAACTATTCTAATTTTAATACAACAGTTATTTTAATTGTCATTTTCTCATTCTGTTAATCTCATTAGAAATTATTTATTTTTTTATTTTCGTATTTTAATTCTTCGTTTCTCCGCGACTGTCGCTTCTGTGGAAGTTTCTTCCTAGATGCATCTTCTTAGACTTCAAAATGCCACCATCAAAATAATTAGTTAGGATCATGATACTGTTTAGGTGCACTATAGGATGTTGTTGTCTAGGTCACATTTGATCGTTTTGCAGCATTCTGGGTAACTCTTGCTGAGGTCTTCGTCGGTGATGTAGCAGCTGGGATCGTCAGTGCCGACGGTTCCACATCTGTAAATAAAGAGAAATTGGTTATTAAATTTTTGCTTAAATTTGAGGAACGAACGGTTTTAAAAGAATTGCATATTGGCAGAAGACAACTGTCGCTTCCGCGAGACTAAGAGAGTTTTATATCCCGCTATGTGGCACATTATCTAGATTTAGACTATGTTAGAGTCGTCAATGTACTTGTAGAGTACAGTCTTAAAATTTTCACAATTTTCAATACTTTACTGTCTTTTCACTATTAAAAAGTAGAGCGCAGATTTCACGGATCATCTTATACTGTTGTAGCGTAGACAAAAACTATGTTATTACATTAAACACTGAAAACCAATCGTCATCTACTCAAATTTTAATGTAACAAATAGAGTCCTTTTCACGAAAGAGGTCCCGCGGAATTTAGCGGAACAAAAATTTAACTTTATCGATTATTACTGGACTTCATATCCTACATAATGTTTATTTCTTAGATGAAATAATTAAATATGAGAAATTATAAGGAGTTAAAATTTTATAGCGGCGGGATTTTCGGCGGTTTGAAGATTACTAATCTCCGGTACGCTGATGACACGACTCTCTTAGCCGCAAATGAACAAGAGATGGTTGCTCTTTTGAGGAGAATGGAAATCATAAGCGAAGAACTGGGTCTCTCTATAAATAGATCCAAGACCAAGCTCATGGTTGTTGATCGTGCGGAAAAGTTGGGGCCCATTGGGACTTTAAATTTTGAAATAGTTGACAACTTTATATACCTGGGTTCCAACATCAGCAACAACGGCTCATGTGAGATGGACGTGCGTAGACGCATAGGTATGGCGAAGAATGCCATGTCACAACTCGACCGTATTTGGAAAAATCGGAAAATTTCTTTGAACACAAAAATGAAACTTGTCCGCACATTAGTGTTTTCGATTTTTCTCTACGGAGTAGAGACGTGGACATTGAGAGCAGCTGACCGTTCCCGCATTGACGCCTTCGAGATGTGGTGTTGGAGAAGAATGCTGCGTATACCTTGGACAGCGCACAGGACCAACGCATCTATTCTAAAACAACTAAAAGTCAAGACTAGGCTATCCGCAATTTGTCTCAAGAGGGTACTCGAGTACTTCGGCCATATAGCAAGGAAAGAAGATGCAAACCTAGAGAAGCTTATGGTTACAGGCAAAATTGAAGGAAGGAGACCTCGAGGTCGTAGCCCGATGCGTTGGTCTGACCAGATCCGCACCACTCTCGACACTCCAGTGCACGAAGCTATAAGAATCGCTTCCAACCGTTCCAGATGGCGCTCCATCATTTATGATCGCATCCTGAAAGATGTGGGTCACGACCCCCAGTAATGGGGAATACGACTCAAGGAGGAGGAAAATTTTATAGATATTATAACTTTTAAAATGTGCGATAGTGGCGCCCCACAAAAAGGACTCCTTTCGTGAAAAGCACTCTACTATAATTTCATCACTACTTTTTCTGTCGTTTAATGGGAATGGGAATAAAGTAAAAGAAAGATACTTACGAAGCATAATGCATCATGTTCTTCGAGCAGTTGATTCTGTAGCAGTATCCTATAGGCATGATGGTCATTCCGTAGGGTATGACGTCATTGATCTCCTTCACATAACATCCTTCTTTGTCCGCTGTAACAAAGAAAATGAATCATGAGTAAAATTAAAAAACTTTGTAGTTATCAATGTAAAATTTTAGATCATTATCATCATCGTTAGTCTGAATTTATTTACACAGGCATAAGCTTTCTAGTGCATACCACTGCATCTGATTGTTAGCTAAGTTATATTAAGTAGAGTAGGTATCTGCTTCAATAATAATAATGTTTTTCGTACCGTGTTAAAAAATATATTTGAATACTATTTTTATATTGTCAAATAGTAGTAAAAACCGACTTCTATATGGGACAAATCCGTAAATAAATATTATTAACTATAAAAAATAAAAGTCATGAAATTTCAGAACACCCTTAGAATGAAGTTTGGTTAAATAGACAAGATGAGGAACGAAAATCTTAATTATTTTTTATGCTTTTTTTTTTTCATTACGAATATCTAAAAATGTCTTGAGATATTCCGCTAAAACCTTCATAAACTAATTAAATATTCGCTTCACGGACTTCTCCCGGATACAAAACCGTTAACAGAATCAAAAACAAACGAATAATTATTATGGGACATCTTAATTAACGTTTCCTAGAACATTTTTGTGAGTCACGAATCTTAATTTTATTGATTAGGTTAATAATTAGCTTTATATAAAATAAAACAGTAAGGACATATCTGTATTACAAAATGATCTAAAAATAGTTTCAGAGAACAAATTCACAATAAATTTTCGAAATCGGTGTTAGGGCTTAAATAGACAAGCTTGTATGTGCCAAAGTCATGAAGCAATATTTCACTTTTGGTAAAATAGATGGTATTTGCATAACACTAGCTCGCATTCTATTTATATTGGTAGGTACCATTCCCTATGCTAGAAAGAAAAACAAATAACCTGCTCAATGAGGAGATTTATTTAACCCTCTCAGTTTTCCAGGTATTGGAATCTTTTTTGTATAAATTATTCTTATTTTTAAATAGTTTTTGTATACTTCCCCTGTGGTGGTCTCATTTAATTCGGTTAAGCAATTTTTATGACATGAAAGGTAAGTTTTTATTACATTTGTCGTATTCAAGTAGTATGATGATATAAATAAACTAAATTAAACAATTTGGGTACCACACAATTATGTATTTATTATGATGTTAAGTCATTATTGTTTTACCTTGAGGCAGTCTTGAGGGTCAAAAGTTGACGCATTTTTGTGACGTGTCATTGACATGCCAGTTAAAATATGACATCATCGTCTTAATATTTTGTGTGTCAAATAGGTAGTCACTTGTTTTGAATAAGAGCCCATACTGTTAAATATGAGTAGTCAAATGGAATGTAGACTTAAGGATACGTCAAAATGACGTACACGTCTTTAGTATTTATTGGTGTACGTAAGCTCAAGGTGTGAGATTCCAACGAGATGACCGGAATCGCCCATATTTTTAGAATAAATAAATATACCAGTTTGGTCGTTTGAAGTTCATCTACCGAAAACAAGCGACAGAATTTACAGCTCTCCGAATTTGTACTTATTTGTGTAAGTTACTTTTACAGATGTTCTTAGAAAATGTAAAAATCCCAGCTTTGTTATTTTATACAAAGAAATCTAGTGATAGAATTAATTAGCACTGCCATATTCGTATTTTGTTTAATTTGTACTTTTTGAATGGAAAATATTGTAGAACATTGTAGTATAATATCCAAAGAAGCAGTTATTTACTTAATTATACTTAGGCACTGGATTGGTTATATTCTATAGGATTTTGCATCAGATAAATTTAAAGATAAATAAATCTGGGAGTTAAATCTTGTTTGGAAATACCCCATATTTTTACCGATTATTCAAAATTAATAACGTTTTTGTAAGAGTTAAAACCAAAATAGCATAAAGATTTATCATAAAAAGCTATACCCATATAATACTAAATAGGCAACACTAATTTCCCATTATTATTTAATTTACTCAAATATAATAAAAAAATGCATAACTATAACGTAAATAAGCATGTTCTAATATTAAAATTATCAAAAAATATTTATAGAGAAGCGAAAAACAGAATTAAATACCTACTGTAAAGAACTGGCGCCAAATTTTCATTAATTACTGTCTGAATGGTGCTATGAATTTAAATTGAATTTTAAGTCATAATCATTTTTATAAATTAATTTATAACTATCACCTCATTATACATTTAGGGGCATGTATTATTTAAGCTAATGAAGTAGCAGAATTAATGATTAGTTTCAATGGAACTTTTTGAATATTAGAATCAATAATATTATTCTTATTCATTATATAGATCAGCCTTTGATCACGAGCACGCCTGATTTTAAGATTCTACGGTTGAAGATGGTATCAGACTAAACCTAGAAAGCGGGATAAACCCCTAACGCCCCCCCCCCCCCCCTCCTAACCCCTGACTTCGTTGGATATCATTACCGCAATACAGGTGTTACCCTATTTTAGTAAATTTTAAATACAATGGACTTATTGTTATGGTCCATGTTAGTACTTTAATGATTTTATGAAAACTTATATAAAAAATTAGATTTTATATATTTTTCCAAAACTATTAATAAATCAGTCTATCTTTATCCTAATTGGACCATAAAGCTTAAAAGGTTTTCCATTTAAAAAAAATCAAATAACAATTTAAATAACAATAAAATCCACCAAATTTAGGAACAAAAGTAGCGACATTTTATAAACAATTAAGGAGATGGCTATTATTACATGAAATCTTATCAATGACCAAACATATTCCGGTATTTTCTTAATGAAGCGAAATCTGAATCGAAATTTAGTAAATTAATGTGAAGACGAGTAACCTTTAGCCAAATGGTGCTGATTGACTATATTCGACCTTGTTGATAGAATGACTATAAAATAATAGTTTTATTAATAGCCCACTCCACTATATTATGTGGAATATTCCCAAATATCACTATGCTACTCGTACATAAAATGTATACAATGAAATTCGCAGTCGTTCTGAATTGCCTCTTTCGCTTGGTATTCTAAAAAAATGCTATTATTAACAAGAGAGAAAATAAATGGGCTTGATATAATAATATAATAACACTTTTTCCAAAGTGTTTATTTTTTAATTTTATTTTAATAGACCCGTAAATGAACCTTAATTTAATAATGGTCAAATTTACTTTAACTAAGCTCAATTTTTGACCCCGAATAAAGAAGCTAGCATTATCAAAATGTTTGCCATAGCGCTGATATTAAATATCATCAAATTTTGATTGATCTTTTCGTTGAGTATTACAAAAAATGCAAATAATCAAAATAATAAGAATAATTAATCCAGAACATTATTCAAAATAGTCATAACCGAAACTTGTCACGAAATTTGTACCGCACGCAAAAATTTCAACACTATTTCCTCTCAAGAGTGGTCAGTGGTTAGCCTCTATAAGGACATCGAAAGAGTAAATATCAGAGGAAGCCACATTTGCATAAACAGACCTTGTGCATCGACCTTGACCGGACAGCCTTGCAGATTAAATAACAACAATAATATAATTACCAATACTCGATGAAATCATTGCGAGTTTTTTTAAATGTTCCTCTGACTACATGACAACTGTGACTAATTAATTGATTTCGTCTTGACTTCTCAGGGTGAATCGTTTGATTGCTTTTTGTCCAAACAAATCTTAACTAAACTAATACCCATATTAACGGCTTCCTTCTCTTTTAAAAATATTTTCTAAGCAGATGTCTAATATCTTTCAGTAAAACGTTTTGAAACAATTTCTATTCGTCTTTCCTTTTAAATAGAGTTTTAAACACACTAAACCATTAGATAAAAAAAATATAATTTTTTCCCTAGTTTTTCTTTTTATAAGATAGTGGTATTATATAATAATTTATTTTGAATTTTGTTCGATCCTTACTTGACATTGTATCCACGCAGACGATCATCCAGCGTGAAATTTTGCACATACATTATTATTTTCTGGAGTACAGATTCTAATCATAAGACAAACATGAGTTTCTTATTATAAAAATAGAGGATTTTTTCAAGAAGATATGATTTAAATACAAAATGAAGAGGTATTTGCAGATCGCAGGCGCCATCAAGGCTTAGGTGTGGGAAGAAGGTTTACGTGGGCAGCTTGAAGAATGTTATTTTAATATACTATTAAAATAACATTCTAAAATAATATTATTAAAATAACAATATTTTAATATATTATAATATACTTATAAAGCCATCAATATCTATGCAGTACCAGTACTACTCTACATATTTGGGATCATTAATTTCAAAACTACAGACTTAAAGAAAATAGACATCAAGACCAGGAAACTTTTAGCAATGAACAAAGCACATCAACAAAAAGCAGACGTGGAACGCCTATATTTACCAATAGAAGACGGGGGTAGAGGACTGACTAACATAGAAACACAATACAAAACACAGATAATTAAGTACAAAACATATTTGGAAACAGAAAAAGACTACATTTTGAGAGCAATAGTAGAACACGATAAGGGGAAGGACAAATACTCTATCATAAAAGAAACAAAAACCAATTTAGAAGAAATAGGATTAAGACAAAATACAAACTACACTGACAAGGAAATAAAAGAAGCAATAGTAAAAACAAGAGTAGGAAAAATAAAGGCTAAACCTCTGCATGGACAGTTTTACAAAGACGTACTCGAAAGAGAAAATATAGATAGGGAACAATCTTTTAAGTGGCTTAAAACCCAGCAAATATCTCCCACATTAGAATCATCCATATTTGCTATCCAAGACCAAGCGGTAATGACAAGGCAACATGAACGAGACATTTTAAAGAAACCAGTAGATGGTAAGTGTCGACTATGCTTAGCGAAAGATGAGACCACACAACACATTATCTCAGGATGCGAAAAACTGGCTGGCACTTACTACACCAAGAGGCACAACAACATCGTACAATATATCCACTGGACAATAGCCAGGAAACACAAGTTCGAAGTCTCTAACCTGTGGTGGCAAGAACATCTGACGCAGCCACAGGTTAGAGAAAACGACACCGCCAAACTAATGTGGGAGATGCCAATCCAAACAGACGTCACAATAACACACAATAGACCGGACATAATTTACACAGACAAGACACAAAACAAAACTTACCTCATAGACATCACAGTACCATCAGACTACAACCTAGGAGCTAAGGAAATAGAAAAACTCAGCAAATACCATCCACTCAAACGTGAAATAGCCCGGTTATGGAACACACACACAGAAATCATCCCGATAGTAGTAGGAGCCACCGGTACCATAGCCAAATCATTACACAGATACTGCACCAAACTAGACTCAAACATTAACATACCAATCATTCAAAAACAGGCAGCCATCCACACCACAACCATACTAAGCAAAGTTTTAGGGGATACGATCTTCGTTTAGGGGGGAACTGAGCGATCCTTTCCCTGAGGGTCTCAGGGCGGACGCTCAGTAATCCGAGCACTTGCTCGAGTAGAGGAAAACCTCACACAACCATAGATACTTAGGTACATTCCAATCGTTTCAGTGCTTGATAATATTTCAAAGCTACCTTAAAATTTTTATGATTATTTGAGAAGCAAATAATAAATTAGCAGGAACATTAGAAATATTATGAAATAAAATTTTACAGACTATTAGAGCTTTACTATGATTTCAGAACAAATAGCCTGAAGCAACACGAACCTAATTATGCCTGAAAAAACTTGTATAATATTGTATTTTAATTAAATTTATTTAATATTTACTTCTTATAAATAATAGTGATTCTAGAGATTAAGAAATATTTGCTTAAAGAATCTGGCGCTTACATACGAGTATATACAGATCACAGAATTGCTACATGTAAAGAATTCAAGCTTTCATTTTAAAGAACGTTGTACGTTAAGTAGCTTTAGATGTAGCATTTTTAAACATTTACAATAGGAAAAAAGTTAAGGAAAACATCAACAAAATCTCTACCTTTAGAAAAAAAACCGATGGGTATCATAGCTGTGGGTAATCAACATACTTTGAAGCTATTTAATTTAATATTTACAAAAAAAAAATGTTAAAATAAATTACATTATATTAGTCGATCGAATTAAAAAAAAACTTACTTTTTATTTGTTGAGTAAAAAAACCATTAAGGACGTGACTGGAATTGGTACTAATATTCTTTCATACAAAACTGTTAACAAAACTACCTAAAATGCAGACACTGGCGCCATCATTAAGATCACAAACAGATTGGTTTTTCGACCGCGGCGGCAAAAATTTGGGAAACCCCATCTAAACATCGCGGCTAACTGTAATATCAAATTAAATCGGTTGTTTTTTTTTATTTAACCGGATCGTCCTAAATTGGGCCTGAATTCCAAACCTTTTGTATTTAATTTAACACGCGGATTCATATAAGGATGTAGTGAAAAAGGTGATTCACCCGTCCTTTTTATACACCATTGTAAAGTAGAAGTTATGTAATCGCAGATGCATTTACATTTTATCTGCATAATGGTATAAAAAGAGAAAAATTGCGTTTATTATTAAATCAGGTTTTAATTTGCTTGAATAATTAATAAGCATTAATAGCCTTAATTGTTCTAGTTTTTTGTCTAGTCTAGATTGTGTGTTATGTAAGCAATGTTAATTTTTATTAATTTAAATAATATTAATGATGAAGAGCTCTTATTTTGGACGCTTCTTTATTGGCTCATTATCTTATTTAAGATTAACTGTCATTATTAACCGATAAAAAAGGAGGGGAGGTTCTCAATTCGTTGAAATATTTTAATTTAAAACTTTTCTATATAATAATAATATATAGCGGTGAGAAAACTAGCGAAATAATTCTTTTGTTTAAAAAGAGGGACTTCATATTAAATTTTATCGAAATTAATTAGGCTTTTTAAAACATGAATAAACCATTCTTTGTGGTAAATAGCAAGTTTAAAATCAGTTCAATATTATTTACATTTTCTCTCCTATGTCGTGTTGTTCTCTGTTAGATGTACAATAAATTAATGATGTAAAAAGACTAAATTAATTCTATCACTAACTCATTAAATACTAGTACATCAGTGACATCACATTAAAGATGAATCTCGATTATAATAATCGAATATCAAAGTAAAGCTAGTCTATTTAATAATATGTTAATTTATAAACGTTTCATTTGAATTAAATGATGCTACAGACGTCACGACTTAATACTCTGAATGGTTTTATTTGTTCCATCATTTCCTTGTTTGAGATGTACTAATTGGATGCCAGTACGCCTCTTTTGATTAACATTCTCCCCCTTGAGGGTAATTTCACTTGTTGCGGTTTAATTTTGATTGCGTGTTTGTTCGTTCTGTACATTATATCTGTGTTTTGAATTCGAAAATTTAAATAATTAGTTTTTTCTTACTAGTCACACATTTTTGAGACTGTAAATTAACGATAATACGCGTCGTTTTTAATTATTATACAATTTATTTGATTTTAAAAGTTTTAGGTATTCAAAAAGTATTTAAAATAAAACAAAAGAAAGTCGTTCCAATACATTTTCAGAGATATACATAATTTGTCAGCAAAAGCGCGACGAAGGTTACAAACATTTGAGGTTATAAACATTTCAGGGACGAGTGGGCAGAGGGAGCGAATTTCAGGGACCATTGTGGTCCACTTCGTGCACATATCCACGCGTAGCAAAAATATATTATGTAGTTCAATACAAAAAGTCAAACGCTTTATTTGAATTAAAGTTGGCAATCCGCGCGCACAAATTGGACCCCACTGGTCCCCTGAAATTCGCCCCCAGTACCCACTCGTCCCCTAAAATGTTTAAGGCTCCTTGAGTTGGCAAAGTACATACCAAATTCAACAGGTTTCATCGGTTCATTCCCCATCCATGTGGCTGCAGAGGCCATCCCCAAGCAGAGAGCGACGAGTAAAAATCTGGCGTACATCTTCCAAAAAATTTCAAACTTTTCTTCAAAGTAAAGTTCGTCAAACCACGTGTGGACACGAGAACTAAAGCTTCACACTACACTGATATGTCTGAGATACAGAGCACGACTGGTCCGCCACAGTTCGGCACCTTGTTTTTATCTTAAAACGGCACCACACTGACGCCAATTTTATTGATAACGCGGCCAGCGACATTTCTTATGTTATGCGCACTATTGAAATAATAATAGTTACTATTCGTTATTGATTCTTCTTACAAATAGGAGTGATTTACATATTGATGTAAATAATTTGCAATGTATGTTATTCGACGCGTAAAAAGGTCAAAATTATGTTTTTGTCAACAATCACGTGCAATTTCGATGTACAAATGTAAAAGTGTAATCAATTGATTTATTTGAAATCAATTGCTTGGCTATTTTATTTTGTGAAATGGAAATCAATATTTTCGCATTAAAATAAACATAGGAAAAGGTTTATTGTTCATTGATACAAAATAAAAAGTCACGGAAAATGTATAATAAAAATAATGTGTGAGTTGCAGACAAGTGAAAAAATGGTCATAACTATAATAATTATTTTAATTGCATCGGATCATCGCCTAACATCAAACAAAACAGTAGTTAAATTTTAACCAATAGTAAAAAAAACTAAATTATTGTTAAGGCATGTCATTGAAATATTTGTCAGTTCAACGACAGAGGATGTCGCGACATAAAATTAATAAAAGTCCACACCATGTGTGGGCGGCCTTACAAGGACGCTGGGATTTACGAGTGATTCATCATTTCATGTAAACAAAACTTTTTTTACGATTTCGCGTAACTGAGAGCAGATCCGTGATGACGCTTCAGTTCGGTGATTGGGGTTTCACTTAGCAAGTTAGAATTAAAGGCAAGCGCAATGACTGCGGGCCGCACCGCAGCGCATCGCATTACAAAATTCCATTATAAATATTTTTCCGCATAACCCCTTCTCTTCATAACAAAACGTATTCGTCCAAAAGTTGGTTGCCTGGAAGAGATCGCTTTGAGTGATAAATCTGCCTATTGTAGGCCCTATATGTATATCTAAGTGTTATTTCAAAGTTAGTTTAGTGTTTATTCATTTTTTTTATGCACACTGCAAGCGAATACCGCCGCTCTAGTCTGCATTAGTTCATATTATTAAATGTTCGAAAGTGGTGCTGACAAATTTTTGTTATGCGTCGCGTTGCGATGCGGCCCGCTCTAGTTAGCGCTTTGCTTTGCCTCAATCTTCACATCTATCATCTAACAGTGATTTAATCGTCATTTTTGATAGTGACGACATATTTTTCTATGAAACAGAGTTTTTACCTTTAATAATATATTGTTTTTTTATATAATAATATGTATCATACACGTTTAGTGGATAGGAGTATTTCCCCGTATATGAAATAGCAGCACGTAGTGAATATTTTCTTTGAAAATGTGTCAATATCAAATGTCAATATTAATCTAATTAAACCAAGTAGTTTAAATGATAACCTTAGGTTCATTGGAACTGTACTAGTAGGTATTATAAATACATAGAATGTATGTTAACTCTTCACACCTAAAGGCTGAATCGATTTTTCTGAAATTTGGTGTGTATATAGTTTTTTTTCATGATTTCTACCATCCTTTTTTTTTATGCTGGGGGAAACGCCTACCGCGCTATCCCCAATATCTGGGGAAGAAAGGGGGGGGAGGAGTGTGGGGCTCGCACCCACTAAAACCCCCAGCAACGTGCCCTCTTGCTGTGTATGGCGATAATGGAGCACCTACGGGCATAACATTCCATTACCGCCAAACAGTTGGATCGAACTCAATCTCCTCTGTGATGGGGGTGTAAAGGGCCCCCATAGATATCTTGTTGTCGGTGCGCCGACACGTGATTTCTACCATCCTACTAATATTATCCATCCTGCTAATATTATCCATCCTACTAAATACGAAGGGTTCGTATACATGAGGGATAAGTCCGTGTGTTTGTTACATTTATTAGTTAAGTTAGTACTAAAACGGTTAGTACGTTTAAAAGCGGTAGTGGCCAAGGGGGTTGTGCAAAATAATATCGTGTATTAAATTTGGTATATTATGTATGTATTTATGTATAATATATTAATTTATTTATGTATATTTGAGTATGTTTATAAATTCAACTTATCATATACTATATATCACCCTCCTCTTTCAATCAACCTCTCCATGCAAAGTCGGTTGCCTGGAAGAGATCGCTTTAAGCGATAAGGCCGCTTATTGTGGACCAGTGTTCTAAATTTAGTTTTAATTAGTTTTAAACGCTGTATACATAACATTATTTTTAAGCAAATTCTTTGTAAAATGTTTTTAATATGGTCACAATAAAGAGTATTTGTATTGTAATGTATTGTTGTGTGGTGCAAATACAAATCTGGACCACCGTGTTCGAATCCCGGCCCCGCACCAGTGACTTTAATTAGTTATGTGAAGTTTTTCCACTCACTATACTGGTGGTAGGCTTGGGCAGTGTTTCCACCCGCTGGAAAAAACCGTGTCGCCAAGCGGTCATTGTGACCGTGTTCCGGCATGACGTTCAGTGAAGCCAGGGAAGGATTTATCCCGCCTTCTAGGTTTAGTCTGCTGCCATCTACGACCGCATCGTCGATTGACGTAATTTGATACAATTTTTTTATATTCTCTACTTCACGCACTTAATTAAGAAGAATTTTAGTATCTAACTTTCAATAATAACTATTAAATATGCTATTTTGCAGCGGGTAAAGCCCAATTATGACAATGTTAAATAGAGCTCTTCAGATTAATACCAAGGTCTAAAGGTTATCTCTGGGTTAGAGATACGACAATTCCGTTAAATTAAAGTATTTATTGATAATATCTTATTTATTTGTTTAATCATTACGATCCAGTATTTTTTATTGACAATTTAATATGAATAATTATTAACGTGCATTAGTTCATCTCTCCATGCTCAAAGATTTGTAGAGTTTCCAGAGATGAGTAATTTTGGATCACTTTCGTAATGAAGTTAATTTTTTTAACCAAGACTGAGATTAGGCCAATGCGCCGCCCTAATTGGGTAGGCCTTGAAATCTTGTCGAAAACTGCAAACTAAAATATTTTTTACTTAGACATGGTTACGTAGCGTCGTAGCGGCGTAGCAACAAGTAATACCTACTTATAATTATTGAATTATTTACGCACTTATATTTTTTTTATGTGGAGAAGTAAGAAGACGAGCAAGACGCTCTCCTGATGTTAAGAGATAACGCTGCCCATAATCAGTACAGTACTACCCAGAATTTCACAATGATGTGCAATTCTAGGTGCACTGCACCAACGCTTCTTACTCAAGAGTCATAAGTTGTTAAGACTCTATAGCCCAGTAATTTCACTAGCTACAGTGCCCTCCTACCGAAGCACAGTAATGTGTGCACATTACTGCTCAGGCGGTAGAATAACTGGCACTGTTGGGGTACCCAGTACCCACCTAGACGACCTCCTGCAAAGGAAGTCTACCCCCGGTAAAATTATATATTATATCATCGCGTTTACATAGGGGGCCTATATAATATTATGGCAGACTGAATACACCGATTGATCTGAAATTTTAGGTAAATTAAACCCAACAATAACACATAGACTTCAAGTGGTAAATCTACTGCATAAAAGTACTGAAGAAAAATATATTCAAATTGGATATAATTTTATGTCTTTATTTTAAAGTCATCAAAATTAATAGGTACATTGTAACATTTTATTACGTACGTAAATGACGTTATTTACCCTTCAAACTCGTTAAATAAATCAGATGCTTAAATAGAAAAAGTGTTTGTACTCGTATTTCAATAAATTAACATTGAATACGTTTAAAGGTATTTATGCGGTCAAGTTTTAAAGAATGCGCGGAGATCGTCTATTTTATTTATAGGTCGTAAAAAGTCAAGTTATGTGACTTTTTGGTTTTAAAAAAAAAGATTTTATTGGACTTAATTTGTCTGAACTTGAGATATTAAACAGCCTTATGTTCTAACCCCACAAACGGTTTTATGTATTCAAACTAATTAATGTCATTATTTAGGACATGTTCAGGTCTTATTTAATTGTATTATTCAGCACAACACTAGGATTAACTTAATGCTAAAGTAGTATTTTCTACCAGTGCCCTGTAACTGGAGTAAAACGTACTGCACAATGTGAGAAGTGCAGACAATGTTAGGGAAATGAAGCAATATAGTTTCAAATTAAGTATCTACTACAACAAGCGTCTATACCTACTACAAATTATTAAATATAAAGCTTTGATTAATTTATTAATGCTAAAACTAATAATACTAATGTCTTATCTTTTAGATAATACTATGTTGATTCTCAATCATCCATCACAAAATAGATGCGGGAGTGCCGCCGAGTTGTTTTAGTGGGTATACCCGTGCAGTCATTCTGTACGGGGTTAAGGGGATTCCCGCATAACATTCCCGTATCCCTGACGGAAGGGCGCATACGTTACACGTTTTTCCTCGACGTCAACAAAAACCCTAGTATCATGTTAATACACTTTTTTTTTTATTCAAAGGTCACAAAAGTGTTTTTGTTAAGCGACGATGCGGCCGTAGATGGTAACAAGCTAAACCTAGAAGGCGGGATAAATCCTTTTCCTGGTTTCACTGAACAACACGCCGGAACACGGTCGCTTGGCGACATGGTATTGTCTAGTGGGTAGTAACTAGTCACGCCCGAAGCCGACTAATAAAAGCACTTTGAGCCTTGAAGATGTTACAAGTGTTTGAAGTCTGTAATCTAAATATATAAAAGGAAAGAGTGACTGATTGACTGACTGATCTATCAACACACAGCTCTAACCACTGAACGAATTCACTTGAAATTTGGAACATAGATAGGTTTTAGGATGTAGACCTCTGCTAAGAAAGAGTTTTGCCACACGGGCAAAGCCGCGAGCAAAAGCTAGTCAACAATAAAAAACTTTTTCCATACCGCCATTGCATCTCAACTTTCATTTGGGAATCCCAACGTAGTGAGTTTATGCAGAGAAAGTGAAATATAGTGACACCTGCACGGATTAACCTAAACTCCTTAAAACTGATTGATTGCAGTTTTGTTCCGTATGCGAGGAATTTGATTATATTTGTATAATAATAATAAGTGGTTATACTTCTCGGGTGCCTTTTTCATAGTGCACACAGGGGTTAATCATCAGCTATTGTCATATTGCAATTTAGAGCAAATTGTCAAAGGGGCCTCTACGTGTTGGCTTTGGCCCCACGCACGTCAACCAAAGGACCGGGACACTATTGGCCCGAGATACCTAAAGGTTGACAAACAAATAATAATAATAATTGGCGTTTATACTCCAACAGAACAGGTTACCCCATTTACACTGTCATAGTCAAATCACAATTATAGGCTGTGTGGCCCACTTATATGTCGCAGTTTCAGGTCACCGAGATTACTATTATAGGGCCTGCAACATGATCTAACGACTGCCTCCTAATATCGTAGAGGAAACTGCTGGGGCCCGCACAGTTTTACGTGACTTCCGAAACACGGTAGCGTCCAGGCGAACTTTTTGCCACATACTAAGATTTAGACCCAGGGCCTCTGGATTACAAGCCAACTGGGCCACAGACGCTACATAAGTTATTAGGATTTTACAATATTGTAAATAAATTATAGGTGCACTGCGTCAACGATTCTTACTTATCACTTTATTTCAATGGAATTTTATTTATTAATCATGATACCTTTTTGATTATAATACCTGCCCAACAGCGCAGTGCTAAAAACGCAGTAAAAAGACAATGTCGAAATCATGTAGTTAAATTTATTTTGAGCGTAAAAAGGGGAAGATCTAAGCATTTGATTTTTCGGCGGTGCACTGTACAGGGCAGTATAAGTATCAATATTTAACTTTGAGGACTACTGTTAGACCTTGTTCAGAAAGGACGAATTTGCTGCGAATCGATTCGTGCTAATCCACTCGCACGTACGTCGAGATATAAGACGTCAATATGAGTCTTCAAATACCAATTCGCGTCGAATATTTGTGTCAAAAAATGTAAACTTATCCTGAATTTTATTTTTCTTCTCATCATCTTTGAGGTCTTAGGTCAAATAAAAATACAGGTAGGTACATATTACTAATGTAAGTTTATTACCAAAAAAAAAACTTCTTCAACACTTTTTATATCAAAACACCAACATTTTTTGTCCAACTTGTTTATGATTGATCAAAACCGGTTTTGGATCACGTGACATATCGGTGCGAAATCTTACGCTTGTTATTACACAAATTATAATACAATTATTTAATATGTCTGAATATTTAAATAGATAAAAATCTAAGGTAAAATATTGTGACAATATAATTATTTTAATAAAATAGCGGCACCTCTAACCTTGCCTATAAAATTTAACGATGTCTGATTTTGTTCTAATTTTACTCATTTAATAATTTGGAGTGAACAAGTGAAATTTTAAAAATACTTTTTAAAAACAAGCTTTAATTATCATTACCATCTTGCATCATAATATAGTACTCGTCAAGACGAATCAAATGAGCCCAAACTCGATGGGGTTGCGTTGTTTAATGACAGAGTTCCTATAGCCACCTTCCAGCTCCATCATCAGATCAGCTCCATGTCATAATAATATTGCATTGTCATCCGATTTACACACGCATGCAAATTTTCAGCTCAATTGGAAACCGGGAAGTGGGTCAAAAAAAACTTGCAAGATTTGATTACAGACAGACCGACAGACAGACAGACAGACAGACAGACTGACAGACAACAGACAGGTGAAAGTAATATAAAGCTTGTAAAAACAAGTGATAATCTGAGGCCACCGGCAAGTGTTGGCAAGTGCATGAACATTAAAAAAAATATATATTTGTATTTTTTTAAATAATTAGGAATACCTATTAAATTAGTTACTTTACTTAGGCAGAAACACAAGTACCTACTAGTCCCTAAGCTAAACTTATTATATTTCTGCTACTTATATATAAAGTACCATCTATTCCCAGTTAAATATATAACAGTTATGCAAATAAAGAAAACTATTATTTAATGTTTTTGTCTGTTTCCTTTTCTCCTTTACCACTTAGTGAACCGTCAATCAAAACATTATATTACTGTGGAGCCTAAAATCTATTTTAATAAGTAACACTATCCTAAAAGAACCATCTAGACTAGACTCAGATGGTTTGTTTGCCATAAAGACTCCATAAAACGTTCCATAAAAACCGAGGCGCCATATAACGTTCAATGATTATTTAAAGCCAATCTCTCAGCAATTAAGGAATCCGATGGCTAGACGATAAAGGATACGATCTTTTTTATCGAATGAACCAAACATAAAACTTTCGTAACTCGAATAAATTCAAAATAAATGACGCATATTATCACTTAATGACACCTAATTATTCCATCAAAACCGTGTATCTTCTATAAATGATAGAATCGTAAACAAATTTGGCGAATAAAACTTATAGCGAGAATTTGAGGAAAACCCTAAAATTGGTCGCCGGTCGACGCCGGCCGTCGGCGGTCCCCGACAAGAAAGAATTCCAACTATTGCAAAAACATGATATTCTGGCGCCAAAATTCCATAACAGTCGAGCTAAGAAAAGGTATTGGTCGAATAAAACACATAAACGTCGTGATTCTGTTTTGTATTCATTAATTAGCATTGTATTCGAATTACGTCGAAATTGGCTATTGTTGTCGAGTTACATGACTTAGTGATCCCCGATGACTTTACATGCCTTGATTACATTGAGCTTGATTATAATTGCGGGATAGGTAATAATTAGCATCCGATAAAACAGTCATCTATATTGCCGTGTCAATCATCTCGATATAATTGTTAATGTTAAGATACCTTTAATCATCTCAGACGTAATGACACGTCTGAGGAGAACTAGAGAAGATATTTCCATTGTTTTGTTTATGTTAGTAACAGACACACAAGCAGTCCGAACGCCTGAAATTGAGCAGTTTCAACCGCCTATCATAAACTGCAACAGAGGAAGTAATATTGCTGACAAGCTGTGAAATAAGTAGCAGGGACAAATCCCTCACTCGCTTTATCTTGGAGCTAATTCATTTAAACATGCAAAAATCTTTTTGTTATCCAGACAGACACATCATTATCAAAAGTATTATCTAACTGAAGGAATGTGTAAGCCACCTACAGAATAAATCACCAATAAATCGTCTGTGGTATAATTTTGCTAACAATATAATATCACAAGAACTCTGGCGCCTGCATATCAATAGATTTAGGATATGCTAATAAAATCGTAGAATTTTTTATACCTACGCATCACGGATTTGTTTAATAAGGTCGTCTTTTATTTGATTTCAAATGATAGACGAGTTGTCATAAAATATAATATATTTTCTCCGCAGAAGAAGCTACTGTTTTGATCGTTACACCGATAATTTATTCAATTTTTGGCATTTATTAATAGACGTTTTGAATATTAAATACGTGTGTATGAAGCAATTCGAGTGTTTTAAAAATAGTTTTGTGGACAATTTGCTGTCGAACTTGTGTTAACTTCGTTCAGTCATTAAGCACACCTGTCCGCCATTATATATTATTGATACACATACATAATATTATTATAATATACATGAGAAAATGTGTTTCCTTATTAACCCACTTGTTACTGAATAAACTTTTTCTGTCTGATTGCAATGAAATTTGGATATGTGCTTATATAGGTGCTCTAATATCTAGGAAAAATCAAATAAAAATTCCGAAGTTTTTGGAAATCCGGGAAAATGGTGTTCTTTATAAAGGCCAGTAGTAAAATTCACTGCTATGAAAAGTGAACTTCAGTTCGATTTATAAAACGAACGAAAGGCTTGTTTTGTTATGTATTTTATACTTTGGTGCATTCAAAATATTTGCATTTTTTTTTTTTCAAATATTGCATTTAGTGCATTGTGACGTCGCAAAAATTGCATAATTTTAATTTTTTTTTCGGGATAAACAATGCATTGGTTTCTTTTCTTGGTATTTTATAAGTAATGGTTGTCTTCAAGCTAGAAAAGTTGCTGAAAATAATTTTATTGTTGCATTGGTAAATTTCAAAATAAAACTAGACTTAGGGTTTTTTGTTTATATGGGTTTTTTATCTGTTTTCTTTCATATTGAAGGTGTCGTTATGGTGTCGTAGCTGTAGAGAAAATGTATTATAATAGACCTTCGTTCATCAATCTCATGTTTGTACACTGAACTTGTAATATTTGTATGATGATACACTGTGATCTCTCTGTGTTAGTATTTACCACGGAGATCCATCAATATTATAATAATAACTGTAATAGCATCGTATAATCAGCATTTTTATCTCAATACTTCTGTATCTTCGTGATTCTACAATAAAATTGTTCGAGACATTAGAGTGTGCATATATGAAATATCAGATTATCATACTGTGCTATCTTTTCTATTCTATTCCTCAAAGTAATATTCTCGTCTAACCAAGGAACACGAACTCATCACGAAGCTCAAAGTCGCTCAGCGTGCTATGGAAAGGGCTATGCTTGGGGTTTTTTTACGATTGAATCAGAAATGAAGAGATCCGTAGGCGAAAAGTGACTGATGTAGCCCATTGGATAAGCAAGCTGATGTATGTGCGCAGAATGGATGGCCGATGAGGTCGCAGCGTAGGACATCCACCCACAAGGTGGATAGATGACCTTATAAGGGTCTCCGAAAGACGCTGGATGCAGGTCGTATCCAACCTCCAACCAATATGGAAGTTCAAAGAGGAGGCCTATGTTCAGCAGTGGACGTCCTACGGCTGAAATGATGATAATATATAACTGCTAGGTATAGTAATAGATGTATATAAGTCTTCAGTTTTGCCATGCCTGAAGATTCACGAATAAATAACAAATTTGGACTTGATTTTTTACTGCTGAATTCTCATCAGAAACGTCGTTCTTATAATTTTCATGAGGAAAATATATGAAAAAAAAATATGTGTCTTCATATATTTTTGTTTTCTTTAATATTTGAAGCATATGAGGCTCTTTTGTAGTTTTAAAACATATACTACAATATATGAAATATTCGTATGTGATAGCAGTGGATTTTACTACTGGGCTTTATAACGAACACCAAAAAAAATCGTTCAAAAACCTCAGAAATCCATCATATTTCAGTAAAATATTAGTTATGATGCATAGAGGAAAGTCCAAATTTATATTATTTTTCATAAAAAAATGTTGAAGTAATAATAATAATGAAATAACTGACATCAAAACATTCATGATAAAATATACTCAGAAATAATGGTCTTAAAATAAACAATAATATGAGACCAGTGCATTCATAATGCCTCTGTGGTATAGCTTCATGATCCTACTTTTTGATGCCATCAACTAAATTTGTTTACATTACCTACATTAATCACAGGATTTTTGTTTAGATGCGGGCCTTTATAAAGGACGGTAGTAACAAGTGGGTTAAACATGCGTTTTACGGCAACAACGAAAAAGAGAAAGATAGATAGATAGATAACTCTTTATTGCAACAAAGAAAACAATTAACACTAAATAAGTACATTTCAGTTAAGCAATGTTACAATTGGCGGTCTTATCGCTAATAGCGATCTCTTCCAGACAACCAAGCAGGAAAGGAAAAATACAAGTTTTAGAATAACGGTGGCTATAAAGATATATAGGAAAACAGAGAAACACTATATTATAACTTACATTATTTAATACATAGAGAATAATGGGACTATAACATTAAGTGTATAATAAATATAGGTATTAAATATACTAAAAATAAATATTGAAGGTAGATTGAAAATAGAAAGTGAAGAAGTGAGTAAATGAAGATCGAAGTTGCGACCATAACTTGCACCGAACGTACGAGTATCTACTTAATGTTTAATGCTAATTTAGAACTAGACAATATATTTCAACAATACAGTTTCTTAAGTGGTTTGTCCATTTTTAGGGTTCCGTAGTCAACAAGGAACTCTTATAGTTTCGCTTTGTCCGTCCGTCCGTCTGTCTGTCCGCGGCATTGCGGAGAAACTATAAGTCCTAGAAAAGTGTAATTTTGTATACAGGTAAGTAATAATAAGGGTAAGAGAACGGTGACAAAAAATAATTTTTAATTAATTAATTTAGGCTACCTCCCGTACACGTAAGATGGGGATGATTTTTTTTTTCTGGCTGATACCATCGTGTGGGGTATCGTTGAATAGGTATTTTAAAATGAAGGACGGTTTGCTAAGAAACTTTTTCGATTTCATGTTCTGTTTGAATGATATTCAAGTTTTAAAAAAAAATTGAGCGTCCCCCCCCCCCCCCTCTAAAATCTGAACTACTAGCTTTAAAATTCTGAAAAAAATCAGAGGTATGCTTTCAACCATGAACTTTCCAGGAAAACTATAGCGGTTAAGATAAAATTATTAGTTTCGGTAAAATCAGCGCTGAAAAAAAGAGATGTTGGCAAGGTCAGCAAATTCAAAATATAATTAGTCCATGTTTTAAATAATAAAAAAATATTAGACATGTATTTTTTTGTTTGTGAATAAAATAAAAGTGGCTGAGTAACGACGATTATAAGTTTTCGCATCCGGTACAAAATGCACAAAATCTGGTATATTGACGTCACGACTAAGCCATTGTTTTTTATCAAATTTACAAAAAAAAACGTGTCTAACAATTTTTAATAATCTACAATATGGACTAAACAATTTGTCAACAACCCTGTTGTTCCAACTCAATAAAAAAGAATACCTAAAGCTAACTAGCTTATAGTTTATTAATGCATAACTAGATGGCGCTAGTAGTAAAATTAGATCGCGCAAGCGAATTGTTCATGGTTGTATGGGACTATTTCAACCTGTCTAATTAGCTTATCGAATAGCGGTGGGAATTTCGCATCACTAAAAAGAGCAGAGCGATTTGCTCTTTTCGATTCAAAGAATGAAATCATTCTTTATATTCTTTTAGTTCAATGCGATCTTTAGCAATGTTAAACTCTTTTCGTTCGCGAGTTTTATAGCGATCGTTAGCAAATTAGCAATGTTTAACTCTTTTCGCTCGCGAGTCTCAATTTGAGACGTGCGAGCGAAATCTCAAAGCGATCTTTGCGGGTTTATAAGAGTGATAGATTACTAAATTAAATTGAGTTGATTTTATGTTAATTCAATGACTTTAAATGCACGATTTGTAAATATTAAAAGAAACTGTTTGTTTTATTCAGGTTTATATACGCAATGTATTTTGTATTTTTCCTTCAAACGAAAGGAATGACAAGATCGCATTGAACTACTGAACGCCGACGCGAACGAAAGAATAAGTGACGTGCAAGCAAGGACTTCGTTCTTTCCAATCATTCACTCGCGAGTAACCCAAGGCTATTATCGAATATTCGTATGCGATTGAGATTCTTTGTATAGGTTTCGTTCTTGTTCGTTGTGATATAAAAAAATTGATTTAGATACGTATAAGATATATGATATTGATTATAATAGAGGATTCATAAAAATTATTCGTCTAATATCCGTGGTTTCATTGGTAATAATTAATATTATTGTCTCATTATTAAGAGTTTAAAGGTTTAATTACAAAATAAATATTGCTTTATAATTAATAATATAACAATTATAGAAAAGTAGTCTGAATATTGTTAGAGAATTTAGAATAGCCTTCAGTTTCAGCAAGAAAATCAAATAACATAAACCGTCTTATTACAAAACGCGGACTAACGATTGTACCAGGATTAAACCAGGTACTAAGCGAACAAATGACATTTGTTAATCCCAGAACTATCGTAAGTCCGCGTTTTGTAATAACGCAGTTAGAGTTTTTCAACTTAAACTTAAATTAATTAGGATCATCTCTACATTTATAGCGTTTTATTACGAAAACAACATAATATGTATCATATCTTTTTAACTAGAGCTGATACAGAAATTTCAGTCACAAATTTGAAATCGTCGTCAAAAATTGGACTAATATCATGTATCATAACCCAATCATCCAAAATGCTGTTGTGCAGTGTATTCAATCTACTAGAACTACGGAACCCTACATTGTGCGTGGCCCGACTCGCGCTTGGCCTATTTATTGAATAACAATTAGCAATTAAGACAAGAAAACTGAAATTGGTAGACTAACTAAGAGAGACGTACGACCACGCAAATATTTTACCCAAAAACGGGGAGTACGGTAGTCAAGTATCTAAAACAGCTTCATTATAAGTTTATGGCGGTTTAAATTAGTTAATTATATAAATATCGTTTTTATTATAGTAACAAATGGGCCGATATAATATAACTCGTCTTTTAACATTACGCGATATCGTGGTATCTGGGAATAAAAAAAATAACATTAAGTAAGCCAAAGTCAAACTACAAGATAATAATATGCTGATGTTGGTACATATTTTCCTAATTCCCAGAAAACATGTTGGGAGGGTTTTTTGCGCCTACTTTTATCCCACAATAGGTCGGCAATGACCGCTTGTTAGGTACCTATAGGATAGTAACTGCGTACCTTCTGATTAATTATTTTGTCATAATTAAAAAAAAAATATATTATTCTCGAAATAGCTGCTACGGATGCTATATGTATCGCATGTGATAGGTATATAAATATTAATATATTCATAATATCTTTTGTTACACTCCAGATAATATATTCGTCTGAAAATAAAACCAACGCGCAAACAAACCAATAAATTGTTTATTCAAAGTAATAAAATTTTTAATCCTAATATAAATTCATTTATTCAACAATTTTCACTTAATTACCTATTTTATATCTTCCCGTTCACAGTGATTTGTCAACAATCGCACTATGAATACTGTTTTTATTTTAATAAGTTTTATTTTTATTAATACACTTATAGACCTCGAATCGTGTGTATTTATAATATCAATCCAAATATTCTTGTCATTAAAATATTTCAAGTCAAACTTGATCTTCCGTAAGATAGCTGCAAAATGCTCATTTGCAATTTTCTAAATTAATGAGGAACCTATTCCGTTTATTTTAAATGTTTATCTCACCATAACACCTTGATTTATTTTTTGAGAAAGATGAGAAAAAATATTATTTTATCAAAAAATAATTTTGCCAACAATAAAATATTTTTCCCTTTTAGTCCCAATTTTTTTGTGAATTTAAGAATCATTCCAAAAAAATCTCTGTAAATTGAACCATATTAACGATCCAACAGTTAAACAATTTGACTATTATTAATACAATTTAACTTTATTCTTCCCTTTTACTAACATGGTTTTACAAATTGAAAAACAGAGTATTTCTCATCACACTATTCTCCACATTTACAAAAGTTCTTATTTTAACAGTATTTTTGTTTCAACTCCTTTCTCAGAATCTTTCCAGAAGGGTTTTTCGGAATATCTACTATATAAAAATAAGTCGGGTTTTCCTCCCTGACGCTATAACTCCAGAACGCACGAACCGATTTCCACGGTTTTGCATTCGTTGGAAAGGTCTCGGGCTCCGCGAGGTTTATAGCAAAGAAAATTCAGGAAAAATTTCAAAAGAAATGAAAAAAAAGTAAAAAAAATAAGTTATTCAATTGAAAACCACGCGCGTATTGGGCAAATGTCAACAGCAGGCATTTGTCTTTAAGGTGGTAATGGCCGTGTCGGCGCGGAGGATATTGATAAGTTTTATTGCAACCTTATTTCGAATTAATACTGGCAACGTAGTAGCCAATGGCTCTCCTTGGATGAATACAAAAAAAAGCGTGTTCTTGGGCAAATTTTTATTAAATTTCAACAGCAGGCATTTGTTTTAAGGTGGTAAGTTGAACTGTGTAAATTATGTGGATCGTGAATTTGAGGTTAAATAGGGATGTTGACACATGTTACGAATTGATATAAAGTTATGTTTTTCACATAAAAGACAGTATTTAAAAACCTAAAATCACATTTTAAGGATCTATTTACAAGCCAAAATTGAATAAAATCAATTTTAATTTCAAAAAAATTTACTTATTATTACGCGAATGCGAACGCCAATCAGAGCGCGTGACGTCACACCATTGGTTGGACCTTACGCTTCCTATGAAATGTTCCTGATTTCGACACATTTTAATTATTCATAACATAAAAACCACTGAACCGATTTTGATGCAACTTATACTGTGGCCCTTAGTTGGTCCATACTTTAACCAAAAATAAAGTCAATAACTAAAATGTCTCTCTGAAAATATAAGATTCATTTTGGTTATTGACTTTATTCCAACTAAGGGCACAGCATAAGTTGCATCAAAATCGGTTTAGTGGTTTTTAAGTTATAAATAATTAAAATTTGTCGAAATCAGGAACATTTCATAGGAAGCGTAAGGACCAGCCAGTGGTATGACGTCACGCGCTGTCAGACATGTTCGAAACGTTTTAGGCAGTATTTAAAAAATCATTTTTATTTACGTATTTTTATATTGAAATTTCATATATTTTTGCATTAAAATATGATATACGTTTATGAAATGGATCTATTCTAATATACAAAAATAAGTCGGGTTTTCCTCCCTGACGCTATAACTCCAGAACGCACGAACCGATTTCCACGGTTTTGCATTCGTTGGAAAGGTCTCGGGCTCCGTGAGGTTTATAGCAAAGAAAATTCAGGAATTTTTCAGGAAACCATCTGGTGGCGAAACGGAGTTCGCCGGGTTTGCTAGTTATCAATAAATTCTATATCTTTGATCCTTTTATACTTCGCTACTCTTTCATTAACAAAATGCATGATATCTTTGTCAGTTGTTTTGGCACCATCTTTTAAAACTATGAAAGCTTTAGGTCTCTCCCCTGAGTTTGAGTCAGGAATGCCTAAAACTGCTGCATCGAATATGTCTGGATGTTCTTTTAAAACGTATTCTAGTTCTGCTGGAGGGACTTGGTACGCGTTTACCTGTGAAAACAATTTTATGTATAAGCTAAAAACATATACCACTATATTATGCTATTCTAGGGTCTAAGCTAAACCAAAACACACTACACCAAATCAAACCAAAACATACCAAACCGCCGCACCGCTACACACTAAATTTCAGTTGTGGCTCAATCGTTTAGGCGTATCAAAGCACAAACACAGATACATAATGAACCAACACGACGTGTACACATTGTAAATTACACATTTTTACACACACTTTTAATCCATGTCCATAGAACGTGTCTAATATTTTATAGTAGCCAACTGTAACCTTTTTCATAGCTTCTGGAGTTTTGTTATTTACTCGTGACGTTTTCATCATCATCATCATCCACAGCCCTCTACATCCCACTGCTGGGCATAGGCCTCCTTCATGTTATGCCACTCAACCCTGTCCTGTGCCAATCTGGTCCATGTGCGACCCGCCACTTTTATCAAATCGTCCATCCACGTGACATTTTACTAATTTAAAATATTATTTTAACCGAAACAGTAAATCATGTTATTAATATTATTCTGATGTTACGAGTTAAAACTATAGGTTTATCATTAAATCAAACACCCAATAAATAAATCATGCCCACAAATGACTATCTCAAGGCCCAAAAAAAACTTTGAAATATGACAAGCTATATATTTCAAAGAACAATCACAATATTTTTAAATAGCAAAATGCGCAGTAACTTATTGTATAGGTATGTGACGCCTGGTAATAATATTATTACTGCGACTACGCATGTAGCATTGACATATGTACCTAATACCTATCTCATATTTTAAAAATAGAATGAATGGGCAGACAGTTAAACTCGAAAGCGAAGAAAGGCGAAAAGATATTCTCATAATATCACTATGCAAAAATACCGACTTAACTTACGAATATACAGGGTCTTTGGTTATTCAGTACATTGGTGTAGGTATAGGGCCTTATTGGGGAGAACGTCGGCCATATCATCTCAAAACATAGCCGATGACCTCCCCAATAAGGCCCTATACGAGTACACCAATGTACTGAATAACCAAAGACCCTGTATAAAAGTCTAAGCTGGACAAAACTGACACAAGTGAATTAAATTAAAAATTTAAAAAACCCCCGACACACACTGACAGACAGAAACGTCAAACTTATAACACCCCGTCGTTTTTGCGTCGGGGGTTAAAAATGGACAAAACCGCAAAGTGGTCATTATGACCGTGTTTCATTGTTCTCAGTGAAGCCAGGGAGGGATATATCCCGCCTTCTAGGTTTAGTCTGCTGCTATCTACGGTCTTGCATCTACGCATCATACCATATTATGGTCTAAAGCTAACCTAGAGGGATAATGAGTAAAACAATACCCTTGGTTTCATCAGGAATTCATCGAGATCACGACGCAGGCTACCCCGGACCAAAGACCCCAGACACTGCTAGCCTATTACTAACCTTTATCAGTTCCTTTAATCTATCAGAAATAGTGATCAATCCATCCTTCTCAATCTTGGCCATGTCTCCACTCCTGTACCAAACCTCATCTGTGAAGGACTCGGCTGTGCTCTCGGGGTTGTTTTTGTAACCTCTCATTATGTTCGGACCTTTGATTAGAAGTTCGCCAACCTGTCATTAAAAAAACTTTTACTTAGATTTACCCTAAAACTAAAAAAAAATTGTTACGTCAGAAGGTATCATACAATCACAAAAAATACTTTATAATATAGGAAGTAGGGTTGTGCGGTACTGAAATAATAACAAGGAAAAAATAATGTATTTAGTAGTAAGATGGTTTTGGCATAAATTTATGTTGTAGGTAAAACATAATAAACGATACTTTTCTTTGAAAAAAAAACCAATACAGTCATGCGAATTATTAATAACTGGCTAAATTATATATTTTTTCTATGTAAATGCCAAGCTATAATACTCATACAATAGATCAATGTTAGAAAAATTCCAAGAGGTGCACTAAAAATGTAAATGGACACACTAAGGAGTTAGAATGACTTATACCCGGACTCAACACGTTCCAAGGAAAACGGAATGAAAAATGAGGTGACGCGAGAAAATGCAGCTTAAGATCGTAAAGGCAAAGATTTGGGTCCAGTGTACGTTTTCATTCGTGTTTTATCAATGGTATATTTTGATTGAATGGTGATTTTTCTCTAGAAAGACGAGGGGTTTTTCTTTGACATAAAGCTTTTTCGAATGTATTATGATGTTTTTTTTTTAATTCAACTAAACTCAAACTTGACTAATAATATCCCTACTATATAATATGTTTATATTATAATATATATTTTTTATTTAACAAAACAAAGACATTCAACATTATTTACATTACTAACTGTTATAAATCTTGACTTGAACATTTTAAATTTTAAAAAATATTACGTATTACCAATATGATAGAGAATGGAACTGGATGAGACTCGCACAGGATCGGAAGGTGTGGCGTGACCATGAGGAGGCCCATACCCTGCAGTGGGTGGATACAGGCTGAATAGATAGATAGATTCACTGTTTTCATCGTCTACAAAGACGAGTTCTAAACTGTAGATACATATAAAATTTCAGACTAATAGACTTACTTCATCTGGTCCCAAATTGTTCATCTGGCTGTCGACCACTCGCAAGTCAATGTTCGGTAGGGCATACCCGACAGTTTCATGTCTGTTCAGATCTTTGGGACTCAGTGACACCAGAGGTCCGGCTTCCGTCATTCCATAACCTTGGCAGAAGCTATGATCTTTCTGTAAACACATAAATATTTATTAGACACAACTATTTTGTTTGAGGTTTCGTGCCGTCAGTATCCTGATTTCATACCACAGATCACTATACTAGTACTTCATACAAAACCTACTTATGAGTAACTTCTATTTCCAACAAGGTTAAATTTAAAACAAGGTTTTAATGTTCGAAACGCAGTTTTTTTTTACTCTTTGAACAAATTTATGAAACTACAAAACTATTTGAAAAGAATGTACTCTTACTTTTGCTTTATCCAAGAATTTTTGAATATCAGTCGGTGGAAGAGGCGCTGCACCACAAACTGAATAATTTAAATGCTCCAAATGTTTTGATGTTACACTTGGATGAGAACCCAAGAACAGTACTGAAAAGCACAGAAGAAATTGATGGAGGAAATAGATGAAATTAAATTTGATTTTACCAATGCCTTCAAGATGTTGACTTACTCATAGGTGGTGCAGCGTGAAGTATATTAACACGATGTGTAGTTAAAGCGTTTAAGAACGTGTCAGGCTGAAACTTAGGTACAGTGACCATCTTTAGACCGTCTGCCATTTTATGAAGCATCAATATTACAAGGCCATACGAATGGAACAGTGGAAGAAGAGCGATGAACGTATCCTGATAAGTATCTGCAAAAAATATAAACAAAATTGAACCAAATACAAAACCTTGGGGTATTCCAATAGTTATTTTTATCTTAAGTGAATTAAACCTAAGGCTATTAAATTATGCCAGAAAATCGTAAATTTTATTTAAATTTAGGATTGTGGCAGTCCTCCCATATAATATAGGTATATAAATAAAAGAGTTTGTTTTGTTTTAGATCAGGTAAAAGCCTTCGTGTCATTAAAACTTTATTGCTATCTATATAATTAAAAATTAATTAGAAAATGGTTACCTGTAGTCATTGAATGGTATTTTATCTCTACAGCGCTTTGTTGATGACAATTTGCAACAAAGTTCTGATGTGTGAGCTCTACACATTTTGGTAGACCAGTTGTACCACTAGAATAGGGTAATATGGCTATATCTTCATGTGTTCTTTTCACATTGTTGAGTATTCTTAAATCTACATGTTCATTTTCTACGAGTTCTTTAAAAGATACAGTTCCATCAGGTCTGTTTTCATTAACATCCATCACAATTATAGAAATGTTAAGTTTAGCCATTTCTAAAGCAGCTTTTACTACAGGATACGTCTCTATATCAGCTATGACTAATTTCGCTTCAGACAGTTGAATGATTCTATGAACTTCATCTGGAATGTGATTAAGAATTTCGGTTACATCCTGAATGCCAACAGAATATGCTAAATTTTCAATGATTAATGTTTTGGTGATTCTAAATCCAGTTTTGTGAATTAACATTCACGTATCTGGCTGATAAGCTGAGGTATTATGCAACGCTTAGAGAAATATGTCAACTTTATTATTTTCTTTACAAAAGCAAAAGAGATAAATAACTCGTTTATTATGTGGTCCATAGTATTTTTATATGCAGTGTCCGTATAATCGTATTATAGTCGCTTTAAATGGTTTATCGTTTCTTAAATGTTACCTATACTTGTTTGTTATTCAAACGAAAAATATCTACATTCTATTAATACATTCTAGATTTAAAAGGTAGTTGTTAACTGATAGGTAAATTTTCATAATCTCCGCCATGTTCCTTGCCCTGACCATGCACACCTGCCCCTAGCTTCTCTCTACAAAGTTTGGATTATTTTAGTCAGCATATGAAAAACATAAAGGCAAGTAAGTAAAATTAAAAATACAAACAAAATAAATAATTTCCAGCCTAGACAAAATTGGTTTTATGTTTACTGATAACACATCATGAAACATGGCTGAACAAAAAATACCAGATGTTTAGGTTAACAATGTGCAATTTAAAAGTGTTCGAAACACCTTTTTTGCCACATCATGATCTTCAAAAATATACTTACGTGCAGTATAAACAGGGTTGAACGTCGTAGCTACACCACCACTGGCTAAAATTCCTAGAAGTGTAGTTGGATATTCTGGTGTATTTCTCATCATCACAGCTACTGCATCCCCGTTGTCGATGTTAAACTTCTTTCTCAGATTTGCTGCAAATGTCTTCGACTGTTTGTATATCTTCTCGAATGTGTATTGGCGATTTGTTATGCCACACACCTGTTGATAATTTATTTATAATAACTAAAAGACAAAAAAAAATGGCATATTATGTATGAAGACTCTGGAATAGCTCAATGGGTACTTCTTTAGAAATAACACATTATTTATGTACTAAACCGGAGGGTGATGCAACTCAATCATAAAAAACTGAAAAAACTTAATAAAGAGAGAGAGAGTAGTATATTGAGAGGGATTAATATCCAGCAGTGAAACTAATCTTTGATTTTTATGTCGCCATGAGACCTTAATAATAGGCCGATGTATCGTAAACATCCTGCTTGTGCATCATTATCATCCCACATTCGTCCACTGCTGGACATACATTTTCCTCGTGGCACGCCACACAACTGTGCCCTATTGATTGTATTAAACCAATTATGAAATTTAAAAAAAATTAGGTAATATTATCAGTACCTACAGCAAAAATTAAAAGCCATTTTTTTATTTAGTACCTACTACAACGTACGTTTGGTTGTCTGGAAGAGATCGCTTTTAGCGATAAGACCGCCAATTGTTACACTTTTATATTGTAACTTGTTTTAGTTCTAAGTTTCTGTATCTGTTTCTGTTCTGTACGTTTCTGTTTCTGTGTTTATGTTTCTGTGGTGTCACAATAAAGTATTTTCTATTCTATGCTATTCTTAGCCCAGTCAATGAGTGCCCAAAAAGGGTATGTGGATCGAAAAGTCGAAAGCAGAAAAACTAACTTAGTAACTTTGTTTGGACTAGTTAGGAGATAAACATACTAAAAGTCCCCACTCCTCCGAGGTGAGCCCGAGGGGGGGAGGCCGAAGAAGGTCCCATTTTTAGGTTTTTTGCTTATATGTCAAAAACTGTGCGTTGTACCATATTTTGTAGTACTACATTATTAAACCTCATAAAATTTTCTACAACTTCGGCCTTGACACTTTTTATCTATCTCCAATCGTTGTCCAGCTATGAGCTTCCAAACATGGTCTATTTTGAAAACGCTTAAATTAGTTTTCCATACAAAGTCAGTAAAAAAATCTTAAAAATAAAATTTTACCAACTTCTGGTTGTCGTATCATAATGAAACTCTGGAAATCTGATGACAGTTTAATAATCTGGTACCACTGAGCTGATCTGATGATGGAGCCAGGAGGTGTCTAATGAAACTCTTCAATGACTATTAGTAAAACCGTCGAGTTTGGGCACATTACATTCAAATCGATGAGACTTTTTCATTACACTTACTGTCGAGGGTCTAATAAATGACCAGGAGGTGCCTACGTCTCATCAATCCGAATGTAATGAGCCTAAACTCGCCGGTTTTACTAATAGCCATTGATGAGTTTCAGTAGACACCTCCTGGCTCCATCATCACATCAGCTCAGTAGTACCAGATTATTAAATTGTCATCAGATTTCTAGACATTTGCAAAGTTTCATTATGATACGACAACCAGAAGTTGGTCAAATTTTATTTGTAAGATTTTTTTTACTGACTTTGTATGGAAAACTAATTTAAGCGTTTTCAAAATAGACCATGCTTGGAAGCTCATAGCTGGAGAACGATTGGAGATAGATAAAAAGTGTCAAGGTCGAAGTTGTAGAAAATTTTATGAGGTTTAATAATGTAGCACAACAAAATATCGTACAACGCACAGTTTTTGACATATAAGCAAAAAACCTAAAAATGGGACCTTCTTCGGCCTCCCCCCCCTCGGGCTCACCTCGGAGGGGTGGGGACTTTTAGTATATTTATCTCCTAACTAGTCCAAACAAAGTTACAAAGTTAGTTTTTCTGCTTTCGACTTTTCGATCCACATTTCTTCTTTTACTGGACTATCTATTCTATTCTACAAATTGTTCCAGAGCTTCACAAAATATAGCTTTAACTACAAACTGTTTTGTATTAAAATATTTGTTTATCTCCATCACTTTTATGGTATTTTTATATTTAGCATAAATAACGTGGGCTTTATCATTTTGATTGCTTTCAACATTTCAAATTTCAATCGAGTTATGTTAGGAATTCCAACCGGATCTGGAAGGCTTTTATTTGAATTCCCGGCAATACCCATACATAAATAGCCTGAGTGATAAACATAACTGCTTAACCCTTGTTGATACCGGATCTCTGCCTTTTTAGGGAACGTATTATTTTTAATTTATTCACGGAATCCCCTCTTATGCATCATAATTTAAAGGTTCAATACCCTCTTGCAATATTGAGTTACAATATGTCTTCATAATATATTCCCAAAATATGTGATTGTAAAAAAAATTTTGATGTGATACTTAGCAAAACAGAAATGTCATTATGATCATGAGTCCTAATTTTTCTGTTATAAGTACCAGTAGTTGGTCTATGATTAACATCATTAGACATAATTAGGTGCTAAGGGTCATAAACACAGTACTTTCCCTTGCCTCCCTTTCAATCCACCTAGATTATATTGAAATTTGTACTGTGAAGAAAGTCTATTAAATTAAATTAAATTAAAATTTTCTTTATTAAGGTAACTAAAGACCCACACACATTACACATTATTTAACTATTTAAACATACCACTTTTATATATTTAATGTACATAAATAGATTTAAAAATGTCAAAGTAATTCAAATCTATATATATAAATAAAAATTAAAATTATGTCAGATATATGTCTATACAAATTATGTCATTTTTTCAGAAAATATATACTAACGCAAATTTATTTTTCCACGGAAAGAAACAGGTAATTTATCTAAACTTCCACTAAGCCATCCTTCAACTAGTTTCTATGTTAATTAACAATTAAGGGGCTGCGCAGACGACAGACTATCCATGACGCACTTTTTAGTCTGTGAAAATAGAACCTATGCAATTATATGCAGTAACGCACACGACGCGCAAAAAGTCCGGCACACAAATAATCCGTGTAATTCGGGCAGACCGCACCGCACCGCGCCGCGCCGCTCCGCACAAAAAGTGTGTGAAAAAAATTGAACGTTTGCTTCAACGCGCGCTAACGCAGACGGCACACACTTTAGTCTGCAATCTGCATTTGCTAGTGGTGGACGTAACGCTTCTTTCTTCTTCTTTTTCTGTACTTCATGTACAAAATAATACTTCGCGATCTCTGCACGATTTCCATAGCGTCTACGTCCAGCCCTGGATTTACACTAGGGGTATTCGGGGCGAGTGCCCAGGGCGGCAAATTTTCAGGGGGTGGCAAATTTACTGAGGGCGGCAAATTTCGAAACGAGAAAAAAATATTCAATCCGTAAACATCCGATGTTGAATTAAAATTTGTATTCTCAATCACGCTGGTTATTATTATAATTTTTTTTTGCGCTCATAATAAGAAGTCTGGAATACTGGCCACACAAACTCAAGATTTTTGCTCCAAACGAGCTATCCGTCCACTTTTCGTAGCAAGACTTTTCTCGGCACTTGCAGTTAGTTGCTCGCCTTCTTTTTTTATTTTTGGCACTCAAAACGAACTACGCATTCACTTTTTGCAGTCAGATACACAAAATTTTCTTGGTGCTCGCAGCTAGCTTCTCGCGCTTTGAATAATATTTTTTTTTTATTTTAACACTCGGAGCAAACTATGCAGCCATTGTTTATATAGTCAGAAAAACAAAATTTTCTCGGTGCTCACAGCGATTTTGGCACTCAGGGTGAAGTATGCGCCCACTGTTGTGTAGTCAAATATACAAAACTTTCTCGCTCGCAGCAAGCTGCTCGCAGTCTTTTTAGTCAACATAATATTATAATTTTCTTGCCACTCCAAGCGAGTCTTACGCACACCTGTCGTAGACAGATAGATAGGTAGATAAAACACTTTATTGAAACATTGAAAAATAAACTTAAACATAAAAATCCGGTATTATAATCTATGTGTCACAATTCACAATCAGCGGTCTTATTGTAGTTAGCATTATAAAATTTCTCAATTATAATTTCTCTTTTTCAAAGCAAGCTATACACACAGCTTTCGTAGTTAGATGTATATTTTTTTTTTATAAATATTCATAATTACGTATAATATGAAAGAACTCGACAACAAATTTCTTAGCAAAATGTCTAGCCGATGAGCGTTTATAAATAATATTTCGGCGGACGGGGGCGGCATTTTCTCACTGCCCAGGGCGGCATTTTGGCTAAATCCGGGCCTGTCTACGTCCCTACAGCTCTGCCGACAGAATGATCGAAGATGTGCGTCGTGTGCGTTGAGTCTGTGAAAAATCCGCAACCGACTTTTTGCGCGCCATGCAGATTTTTTGTGCGCCGCAGACTCGATCGTACAAAAAGTGTGCCGTCTGCGCAGTCCCTAATATAAACGATGAATTGATTTGATAACCTAAAACTTTTTCAAATTGAAGGCTGTGAAAATAGAAAAAGAATATATAGTCCAAAGGCTACGCGCAATGTAGGCTTCCGTAGTACTGGCAAAAGGTACATTAGCAGCATTAACTTTCATCAACGATATCATTAAAACTAATAAATATAATCACTATAGTTTTCCTGGAAAAATTTCATCCCCATCTTACGTGTACGGGAGGAACTCTAAATACTTTTAATTTATTTTATTTTTTATTTTTATCAAACTGAGGAGGGTTGAACAGTTTAAATATCTCGGGCATATCGTGACCTCTGACCTGAGGGACGATGCTGATATTGACAGAGAGCGGAGGGCGTTGTCTGTGAGGGCCAATATGATAGCTCGCCGGTTCGCACGTTGTTCGGGGGCGGTCAAAATAACTCTTTTTAGAGCATTTTGTACGTCCCTGTACACGGCGAGCCTGTGGGTGGCATATACGCAGAAGCAGTACAACGCCCTTCGCGTGCAATATAACAATGCGTTTAGGGTGTTGATGGGGCTGCCCCGGCACTGCAGCGCGTCGGGGATGTTCGCCGACGCCCGCATCGACTGTTTCTATACGACGATGCGGAAGCGGTGCACATCCCTGGGGCGCAGGCTCCGGGCCTCCTCCAACACCATCCTAAACGTATTCGCGTGTAGGTTTGACTGTCAATACATCAACCATTGCTATATGGTTCATGTGTTGACAAACAAACAGATGACTCAGAGGCAGCCGAGTTATTAATAATTGTTTTATTATAATTTCTTTAATTTATTGTAATTTGATATTTTAGTTTTAGTTTGATTATAATTTAATTTCAATTTATATTGTATGTATGTAATTTTATTTTGACATTATTTTTATTTATATTTTGAATATTATGTAATCTAATGTATAAATTTTATTTTTAGTGAACTTATACAATCCTATGTTATCCATATGACTTTGTACTTTGGTCGAAATAAACAGATTGAATTGAATTGAATTGAATTACCTTTCTCTTACCCTCCTCTGTGCAAAATTTTAGCTTTCTAGGACTTAAAGTTTCTCCACCGCGGACGGACGGACAAAGCGAAACTATAAGGCTTGTTTACTACGGAAGCCTAAAAACCTTTCAAGTAGCAGGGAAAACTTTATTAACTACATTATAATAGGTATGTTAAATAGATATAGCTTTTGACAATGACTTCGCCTGATCTCACCCTCTAAGCGATAATGCGGTCAAAGATGTAGCAAACTAAACCTAGAAACCAGAACCTAGCAAGCAGCTGTACCTAGAAGGCGGGATAAATCCCTTCTGACTAAGAAGCGTTGGCGCGCGCAGTGTACTAATTATGGGCAGCGTTATCTCTTACCATCAGGAGAGCGTCTTGCTCATCTTCTAGTATAAAAAAAAATTAAATCCTACATCTGGGGGCACGGCAGTGCCCCCGCCAAGTCGAGCAAAAAAAGCGGCACGCCCGTAGCATCCTTTTCTGGAATACAGTATTTATCAAATAGAGTTCACATGAACAAGTATAATAATGTTATTTTCGAGTCAATTAGCAACACTTGACCTTTAAATGAAAACCTGTATTATAGCAGGTCAGTATCTTCAAATTTATTTGCTTTGTACTAGAGGTTAAATTATTGACTATACAGTAACTTATGAGAATATTTATTTTTTATTTAAAGTGTACAAGGTTATCTCGACGACATTAAACGATACTCCCTATTACAATCGCAGTGTTGCCTAGGTGTTTTTTACGAATACTTTATACGTGGGCATTCTAGGAGTTCAAAATATTTAGTATAATGTTGCATTTTGTTTTGTGGACGGTGGTATTTTAGATCTAGACAAATTACAATGTCCAGTAAAAGAAGAATAATTGTGGATGAAAAAGGGGAAAGAAGGTGCCATTTTTAGGTTTTTTGCTTATTATATCAAAAACTGTGCGTCGTACGATATTTTATTGTACTACATTATGAAACCTAATAAAATTCTCTACAACTTTGACCTTTACATTTATTATATATCCATCTCAAACCAAAATCTATACAAAGTCGGTAAATAAATCTTGCAAATAAAATTTGATAAACTTCGGGTTGTCGTACCATAATAAAATTTTGCAAATGTTTAGAAATCTGATGACAGTTCAATAATCTGGTACCACTGAAATGATCTGATGATGGAGCCAGGAGGTGTCTACTGGAACTCTTAAATGGCTATTAGTAAAACTGGCGAGTTTGGGCTCATTACATTCGAATTGAATATTACATTTCATCGTCGCTTAGGATTAGGCGTGATCGTGGTCAAAGGCTAACCTATAACGAATATAGAAATCACACCTGTAATTGTAATTCTAGCTGTGTTATTAGGGTAACCTTTTATTACTGTTGGAGTATATACCCTATTTATTTTAGCAAATATTATTTATACCGCTACCTCTAAATGGAATATTTTACTCACCGTAGCAACTTTAGTCGGCCATTTATCCAAATTCCTCCAGAAATACTCGTTCAAAGTCATATTTGGTATTACTATATCTTTGCAGGGTGATTTGATTACATTATCACTGGTCCAAACATCTTTTTTAAATCCACTCGAATATTCTCTTTTTGATAGTTTGTTCTTGAATAATCTTGATACTTTCTTCATTTTGGTGTAAAATTTCGTTATATTATAATTCTTCAAATTGTGGGTACTTGTTTTACTGGGCAACTTGTACTTAATAGTTCAATGGATCTAAAATCAAAATTATGTACTGCCATACTGCTGGGATTGTAATAATATGACTCTAGCTGACAGTGTGAAAAGAGTGCAAATCACTCTACTTGTTCTGTCAGAATCTGTTGGAGTATAAAGATAAGATAAGAAACACTTTATTGATCCACATATAAAGTAAATTTTACAAACAACAAAATTAAAACTAAGGGTGTATCAATTGGCGGTCTTATCGCTCAAAGCGATCTCTTCCAGACAACCGTGCAGGGAGAGGAAATATACTACACTGGAAGGACGGTGGTTTCACAAAACTTCAAAAGAAATATAAGTAAAAATAATTTACACAAATACTTAAAAATATAAAGGCAGGAGGTTGGAGGTAATTATAGGTATAACTATTAAGCCAAAGAACCAAACCAAATCAAATTTCTAGGAATCTGGAGAACTAAAGGTATATATTTTCATGGGCTTAACCCATGTTTGAAGTAGGTATGAAATTTTCTGTTTTTGGCTCATAGATTTGATTTATGTCCTTGACTTTTACTCTCTTACTTATTATGGTTCATTACCAAGAGATTCCCGATAGACAGAGAGAAGCAACAGAAGTTTTTGTCCAACAAGACGAATTGTTACGAATAGGTACTTACATTTATCTTTTATACGAGTATAAGGGTGAATCCTGAGAGACAAAATTTTACGTGTCTTTGGGAATAAACTACCTGTAACATAAAAATTCTACCCAAAGGTATTTTTTTTCTGTTATGTTAAGGTTTAATCTACTTAATGCAAGATAAACATCAGCTTAAATTTAACTGCAAGTACCTGAAAAAAAATGTAAAAGCCCTAAAATTTGATTACCGTGGGGTGTCCCTTACACATTTTTGGAACAAATATATATTTTTTACACTAACTTATAATAGGAATTTAATTAATTGCTGTGATCTAAGCTGTAAAGGGTGAACTGTTATATGATTAAAAAAATACGCGAAGGCTGTACTCAGCGAAGTTTTAGAAAAAATAACAAATTTAGGTTTGTCCCCGGACAAAAAGTGATTCCCATGGCGCGCGACATAACTACCCACATTTCACAAACCACAAGACTTAGAAGCTTGTACGCCCGCTGTTGGCTAAGTTCAATTGCGCTCTAAACATCGTGAAGAGGGGTTGCTCCTCTCGTTGTTATAAACTGGATTTACGAAGGTGAGAAACTGATTACCGTGGTTTTGGTTCACTAGGTCATTGATTACCATTTCCATGTTTAAAAATATTTATTTATCTTTTACGGTTTTTTGACTAGGGTGTGTAGTTAGGAAAAGGGTATTGTTTATCATATATTTTATTATTGTTGGTCTATAATTATGGTATTTAAAAATATTGACCAAAAACTATACAATTTTGATTTCTATGGTATTGATTCTCATGGCGTTTTACCATGGTAATCAATTTTCCCCTGAGTTTTCTTGCGCATTCTTTCACTTTTTATACTTTTTACTCGACTACAGCGAAGCCAGGCAAGAAAGTGATTTTGAGTCTTTATATGTACGAAACTATGGGCTGGCTACAACTTCGGTCCAGATTAACCAAACTGATGTTAAAATTCAATCTCATGACAGTTTCTGGGATGAAGGCTCACCTATGAAGTATTCCTATTGAAGAACTACAGACCCATTACGCTTCTGAGCCATGTTCATAAGCTGCTGTTTTCAAGGGCTATCACGAGTCGTCTGGAACACAGACTTGATGACTTTCAGCCCCCCGAACAAGCCGGATTCCGAAAAGGCTTTAGTACAATAGACCACATTCATGCGCTGCGGCAAGTTAGTCAAGAGAATATATAACTTGCCATTAAGCTAAACGTTTCTGGACTTTGAGAAAGCTTTGCTTCAGTGAAAGAACGGACTGTGCGCGAGTTATTTCAGCGATGCCATATTGACTATCGGTTCATTAAAGTGTTGAAGTGTTTGTTTTCTAACGCCACTATGTTGGTCTGAGTACAGGAGCAGAGCACGAAGTTGATTCCTTTGAGAAGAGGAGTATTTAAGACAGAGAGATGTTATATCTCCGAAACTGCGGTAATGGGAGACGCTTTCAACCTCTTGGATCGGCAAGGACTTGGCATCAATATCAACGGCGACCACATTGCTCATCTTCGGTTTACTCACAACATCGTAGTCATGGCGAAGTCGATAGAGGCACTCAGCATGATGCTCTATGACCTCGAACAAGTTTCACAACGGGTGAGCTTAGAATGAACATGGACAAGATCAAACTTAAGTCAAATGCCAATGTTGTGCCTTCCCCAGTATCTGTTAGAGGTCCGGTACTCGAATTTGTTAACTCCATACAGCTACCTAGAATAAGTAGTCCAATTCGGTAGGACCCAACTTCGAGAAAGAGGTCGACCGCCGAATTTAGCTCGGTTGGGCAGCTTCTTTGAGTTGGCCTCGTCTCGAAGCTTAAAGTCACTCAGCGAGCTATGGAGAGAGCTATACTCGGGGTTTCTCTACGTGATCGAATCAGGAAAAAGAAGATCTGAAGATGAACCAAAGTCACTGACATATCCCAGCGGATTAAGAAGCTGAAGTGGTAATGGGCAGGCTACATAGCACGCAGCGTGGATGGCTGATGGAGTCGAAAAGTGTTCGACTGGATACCACGGACAAGCAAACGCAGCGTAGAACTTCCACCCACAAGTGTGGCAGACGACCTTATAAAGGTCGCTGAAAGACGTTGGAAGCAGGTTGCTTCCAACCGATATATTATATGGAGGTCAAAAGGAGAGGTCTATGTTCAACAGTAGACGTCCTATGGCTAAGATGATATGAGGTATGCTGCAAAAATAAAACGAAACTATGGGCTGACTGCAACTTCAGTCCAGATTAACCTAACTAATGATAAATATACAATCGGAGAGCTTCTGGAGTGAATCTTGTCAGTGATTGTGACTGAGAAAAAAATCTCATATTCTAGGACTATATATTTAATAATTTTACATTGTTTAAGACAGCAATACGTTGATTTTATTTAGTTTACATGATTATTATATAGACTGTATATAGCTTTTCAATACGTTATGTTTGGTGTATATTCATTTGGATTACCGTTTTTAATCATTTCTATTTTATATGATTAGTATGTAGAGGTCAATATTTAGATAATAACTTAGAATTCAAACAAAATTGTTTTAATTTTGATTCCCATGGCACACTTTATTGATTCCCGTGGTACCAAAAATTTAAATTGAAATATCTTCTGAACAAAACAAGTTATAATGATGCCTATTTGATGGATGTACTTATATTTATGTGATATTTGATGTTTTACATGTAAAATTCAATAATACTAAGATTTAAAATCTGCCACGGGAATCACTTAAATACGCCCGATCTCAGGATTTACCCATAAAAGAGAGTTCTAGGTAACTTTATGCAAAAACTTCTCACACAAAACAGGTTTTTCACGCACTGATATAATATAAATAGGTTTGTTGCAAGTTTCATAAAAAAATATTTTAAAACCTTGTAATTTACTCGAACACTCGACTTTGCCCTTTGGACGCTAAACTATAAATAAACATTAAAATTAAACACATGATCGGTTATCTACTACTGCCTTTGTCATTGAAATACTTTTAATCAGCTAGAAATATGTATGGAATTAGTTATATTTATGCTTCAATTAACTTAGTTATAAGGTTATAAGCTATGTATGTTGTCGAATAAACAAAATCTACTATGAGTAGGTATATCACGAAATAAGTACATAAACCTTGTAGAGTGCTGGTGCTTTTCACGAAAGGAGTCCATTTTGCGGGGCGCCACTATCGGACATAATTTTAAAAGTAGCATTTTAACTCCACATAATGTCTCATATATTATAATGTCTTTATTAAATAGGCTAACAAATAAAAAATATTAAGGAAATGAAGTCCAGAATAATCGCTAAAATTTAATTTAGTTCCTCTAAATTCCGCGGGTCCTCTGTGGTGAAAAGGACTCTATTTATTATTCACCTCTATAAAATATTATGATTTATCAATTATACCTATTCTACTATTATACCTATTCTATATGATAATATTATCTCTCACTACTGTTTCTAGTAAACCTTACTGTGTCCAAATATGGAACTAATTCTCACCATCAAGGCATACCACTAATAATACTCATTATTCACTATCACCACCTAGCGGTTTTACCCGCCAACAAGAAGCCTATGTGTTATATTCTGGGATACAACTTCTCAATATATTATATCATGTACTTGTATTATACTAGCAACTATGTGTTACTATCCGAAATTTCGACTTTTTCCTCGTAATAATTTGAGTAGAGCAGAATCAAAGGCAAAACCTAAGAAATATACACACGCTACCTCCTGCGGTAGCGAAATGAAGAAATATATATTTCTAAGAGACTATTTCTATAGATATGCAAGCCCTAAAGGTCAAAAACTGGCATGAAGTGGCTCAGAACAGGACCAGCTGGAGGTCATATTGTCTAAGGCCAAAACTCACTTTGGGTTTTCGCACATACACTTTACTTATATCTATGGTTTTGTTTCGCTACCGCAGGCGATAAGGTTAGGAATAAACCATCCTATGATCCTACTAATGTTATAAACGTGAAAGTTTGTAAGGATGTCTCGATGTATGTCTGTTACTTTTTCACGCCTAAACAGGCAGACCGAAATTTGGAATGGACATAGCTTAGACCCTGGAATATTACCATTGGCTACAGTACAGTGAAGCGGGTAAAACCGCTGGGTGCAGCTAGTATTATATAAAAGCGCCATTACCAACACTAACTATGATCGTTGTCGGACTTTACTCGTAGATAAGAGTTCGATTACACTTCCTTATCTTACTAATATTATATATGGAAAAATATGAATGTGTATGTATGGCTGTCTGTGTATGTTATTTTTTAAACGGCTCTACGGCCGCATTGTAGCTTATCATCACGCGAAATTGTGGTCAAAGGCCACGCAAACCTATATTGAAAAGTTACCTATATTAAAAATGTATACATATAGCTTGGAACTTGAACCTATAATGTGTTGTAATCTATATAACTATCAGTTAAAACCGCTGGCTACAGCTAGTACTCGTGTGTACTAGGTACTTATTATTATGATTATATCTATACTTATCTTGTATTACTTTGACAATATAAATAATACTTATTATGTTTTTACGTGACATTTGAATTCTTGAATAAATTAGGTAGGTAATTATTTGTAAATATTCGTTAATGTTTATCGAGAATGTTCAGTGTTCAGTCACAAAAAATGCATTAAAAATAATAAAAAATAAAAAAATATTTATTTATTTAAAATTAGATCCCTTCTGTGATTTAATTTAATTTAATTAACTAAATTCGCCTACAACTCAAAATATCCCAAACACAAAATACCTAAACTCAAAACTCAAATTACTTTAACCAAATTTACATAAATAAAATTAGGTAGGTATATTATAAAATGTATCCAACGGTGAGACTAAACATACATTTATCTACAAATTCTTATTTTAACAGTATCTTTTCTTCAACTCCTTCCTCAGAATCTTCCCGGAAGGGTTTTTCGGAATATTATCAATAAACTCTATATCCCTAATCCTTTTATACTTCGCTACTCTTTCATTAACAAAATTCATGATATCTTTGTCAGTTGTTGTAACACCCTCTTTTAAAACTATGAAAGCTTTAGGTCTTTCCCCTGAATTTGAGTCTGAAATGCCTAAAACTGCTGCATCGAAAACGTCTGGATGTTCTTTTAAAACATATTCTAGTTCCGCTGGAGGGACTTGGAACGCGTTTACCTGTGAAAAGATATTTTTAGTTATTTTAGAATCTTTCATCTGAAAAATAATTAATTTATTTGTTTGTTTGAAGAATTATTTTACAAAGAAGCAGCCTAGAACATCTGGTTTCCTGCTGAAAAGTTCATCCAATTCTTTTGGCGCCCCCTTACCAAATTCCCACCAATCACCATATTCTTGTATTATTGGTCACATGGACTTTACCTTAATCAATTCCTTTAGTCTGTCAGAAATAGTGATCAATCCGTCCTTCTCAATCTTGGCCATGTCTCCACTTCTGTACCAAACTTCATCTGTGAAGGACTCGGCTGTGCTCTCGGGGTTGTTTTTGTAACCTCTCATTATGTTTGGACCTTTGATTAGAAGTTCGCCAACCTGTTATTATTAAAATTTTTCATTAAAATTTATACAATGCCTGAATATGTAAATGACAGAAAATTTACATAAAGTAAGCCTCAAGACCTATATGGGGTGTTAAAATAATAAACAGAAATAAAAAACAATCAAATTGAACAGCATATATTATGAACCGCGATTATAATACTAATTAAAGCCTCAAGCTCACCGAACACCTAGAACCGCTCAGCTATTGTAGGGACGTTGGATCCCTTTGTATCTTCTACCGTTTATACAATGGGGAGTGTTCTGAAGAGTTATTCGACCTGATTCCGGCGTCGCGCTTTTATCACCGCACGAGCCGTCACCGCTCGAAAGCCCATCCACACATTATTGATGCTTGGCATTCTCGCACTGTGCGATTCACTCGCTCCTTCTTGCCGTACACCTGCAAATTGTGGAATGAGCTTCCGCCCGCGGTATTTCCGATGAGCTTTAACATGGGACTCTTCAAAAGGCATATGAATAGAGTCTTGAAAGGTAGGCAACGTACCAGCGGTACCCCTGGTATTGCAGGTATCCATAGGCGACGGTAGCCACTCACCATCAGGTGGGCCGTCTGCTTGTTTGTCACCTATTACATAAAAAAAAAAAAAATATACCAATTATATTGTTACAATGTTTTAAGTGTTTACTATTATGTACATTCATGTCCTATACCGATAGAATCATAATTTCATCAAAATGTTTCAAATTAAGATGATAAGTTTTCACTTTTCACATCGCATGATATTCATAGACACTTACTTGATTTGGTCCCAAATTGTTCATCTGGCTATCGACCACTCGCAAATCAATGTTAGGAAGGGCATACCCGACAGTTTCATTCCTGTTCAAATATTTTGGACTATGTGACACTAGAGGTCCGGCTTCTGTCATGCCGTAAGCTTGGCAAAATATATGGTCTTTCTGTAAGCACAAATATTTATTAGACCCATTTAGATATTTTTATATAATTATCATCACCCCGATTCTAAAAAAAAACTTGAGAGGTGTCAAGGGACACCCGGATGGAACGAAGTTCCTATAGAAATGAAAATATCTGGCTTGCTTTCTATAAGAGAGAGAGAGAGAGAGAGAGAGAGAGAGAGACAAAGAAACATGCGCACACTGCACAGCTTACAATAGCTTACTATAGCAAAAAGTGTCGTGATAACTTTTCGTAAGAATTTTTTCCGTCTAGCCCTCTTTCACAACGCGCGATAAGGAACTTCGTTCCAAAAACTATTTAACGTATTGGTGAATTGATTTCCTACAATATCTTCTTAACGATCTCTAAACTATTTTCACAAATTATGCATACTCACCCTTGTTTTGTCTATGAACCTTTGGACATCAGTTGGTGGTAGAGGTGCTGCACCACAAACCGTATAATTTAAATGCTCCAAATGTTTGGAAGTAACACTTGAATGAGAACCCAAGAACAGCACTGAAATTTCATATAGAAAAAAACATAATTTTATATAAGTTTATATTGAAGCTTAATTTTATCAAGGTCTCAATAGTGCTGACTTACTCATAGGTGGTGCCGCAGGAAGTATATTAACACGATGTGTAGTTAATGCATTTAAAAACGTATCAGGCTGAAACTTAGGGACAGTGACCATCTTCAGACCGTCTGACATTTTGTGAAGCATCATTACCACAATACCATACGTATGGAACAGTGGAAGAAGAGCAATGAACGTATCCTGATAAGTATCTGCAAAAACATTGAACAATAGTGATCCAAATACAGAACCTTGGGGTATTCCAATTATTATTGTAGAATTGGGTGAATAAAACTCAAAAGTTTAATTATGTCAGGCAATCGTAAATCTTATTTTAATTGAGGATTGCAACAGCGTCCTCATTTAACGTAAAAAGTAGTGTTTATTTTTACTTTAGATTACTTAAAAACCCTTCGTCATTAAAATTTTATTGCCAACTATATAATGAAAAATGTTTACCTGTAGTCATTGAATGGTATATTATCTCTGCAGCGCTTTGTTGATGACAATTAGCAACAAAGTTCTGATGTGTGAGCTCTACACATTTTGGTAGGCCAGTTGTACCACTTGAATAGGGTAATATGGCTATATCTTCATGTGTTCTTTTAACATCATTGAGGATACTGAAATCTACATGTTCATCTTCTACAAGTTCTTTGAAAGATGCAGTTCCATCAGGTCTGTTTTCATTGACATCCATCGCAATTATAGAAATGTTTACTTTAGCCATGTCTAAAGCAGCTTTTACTACAGGATACGTCGCTACATCAACTATGACTAATTTCGTTTCAGATAGTTGAATTAGTCTATGCACTTCATCTGGAATATTATGATTAAGAGTTTGGGTTACATCCTGAAAGATAGGCAGATAAATGTTATATATGTATATACTGTTTTAATCTAAAAGTAAAGATTATTTACATTATACCTATATATTAATTACATCCCAGATTTAATAAGGCAGTTTCAACAGCAACATTAAAAATAAAATTAACATTCGAAAATTTAGATTCCTATCCCAAACAAAACTTGTTTACTCAAAACTATTTATTATGTTAAACACTATAGCTAAATAATATAAGGATGCGTTTTAAGACTGCAATTTAACCTTTAAGTATACGCGCTGTTTAGGATAACGTAACGTCACGCGTGGGGTCCAGAAGCATCCCCAATACAAATTTACATATATATTCAGATTTATTAATTAATTTTTAAAAGCCGTTATATATTATAAGAAAAGACATTATTCCATATATGAAATGTATTTATTAATCATAAAATAATCAGTATTTCGACAGAAAGGAACGTTTCTATCAAATCAACAATCTTGTACATAGTTTTTTAAAGGCACAAGTTTAATGTACAAAAATTTAACAAAAGAGTCAACTTCTGACTTTCTTACTATTTTTTTCTAATAAAATAAGAATCAAAAACAAATATTTCTAAGAAAAATTTACAATAAACATTATAGAAAAAAAATGACAATTCCTGAATTGTGCTATCCTAAAGTAACGCTAAAAATGATTATTTGGATAGGTATGGTAAACAATAAGTAAGTGCTACTGAATGAGGCTTGCAAATAGTTTTCTAGCAAGATGCTTTTAGTACGTTTTTTATCCATGAATCTGGGACAATATTAGTATTTTTGCTTCAGTTTTGGGGCACTAGGACCAAGTTCAACTGAATTAGGCGAGACTAGAGGTGTGTTTCCTATGTGTTCGCTTACATTCACTAAACTCGTGTATAATTTGTGCAATCTGATTTTCGTTCAGTCGGAGACTCATTTTTCCATTTATACAACCCCAATACTGAAAAAGAAACGAATTAAAACATAATCATAGTGAAAAAAGTAACTACGTTAAATCACGGGTGGGGTCTGCAGGCATCCCCACGTTAGCAAAAATGTAACTTACCTTAGCAGAAAAGCGACGAACGTCCATTCGCTGAAAGTACTCGTGTTGCAAAGAGATTAGCCGAAAAGGCGCGATCGTAACTTATCAATTTAAAAAAATACCGTAAAAAAACAGCGCGTGGGGTCTGCTTAGACCCCGCCCGTGACGTTAAAGGTTAAGAGTGATTGTAACTCTTTTGTGTATTTTATTATATTATTATCTCACTATTTCAAATAAACTTACGTGCAGTATAACCAGGGTTTAAAGTAGTAGCTACACCACCAGAAGTAAATATTCCTATAAGAACAGTTGGATATTCTGGTGAGTTTCTCATCATCACAGCTATTACGTCCCCGTTGTCGATGTTGAACTTTTTTCTCAGTTTTGCTGCAAATGTTCTCGACTGTTTAAATATCTTCTCGTATGTGTACTGGCGATTTGTTACTCCACAAACCTGTTGACATATACATATGATAATAGATAACCAATTGATCTAAAATTTCCTATTTAGGCTTAGACCCTGAAAAAGCAAATAACGTACGGAAAGTAACCCACACTCAGCGCCTAGACCCATGATATGAAGGCTGGTGAAGGGATTGGAAGATACCACTTTTATGGGCAAATATTAGAAGGTCTGTGGTGACCTCCCGTTCGCGTTCCGCGATCTTGTTTTGTGAGATGACAATCTCACAGAAGCGTGCTCTCACGGTGCTGCTGACCCAGGTTGGGCATTCTCCAGTATGTTCTACGTGGTATTCATACTGCAACCATATTTGTGGCAAACAGGGGTCAGCCCAACTAAAACCACTAAAACGGCACAACTCACGTCTAATATTGTCGTGTTGTTGTTGTGTTGTGTTGATAGTTTTAATAATTGTAGGGGTCGGTCCTTTCTGTATACATCTGTATACAGAAAGTGTGTGCGTGTGTCCTTGACCTTCCCTGGTCAAGGATCTGTGCTCTCTGTTCGTTCACTGTTGCAGTTGGGGACGGACTGCCACCACTGTCCACCTTCTTGCTCAGGGCTTACTACCTATAATAGGTTTACCATTAACCTGTTATTGTGTTTCTGGCAAGGTAACCTATTTTTGGAGGATTGCTCCTAATTATTTATTGTTAATGTAAATTTTTTACTCACCGTAGCAACTTTAGTCGGCCATTTATCAAAATTCCTCCAAAAGTACTCGTCCAACGTCATTTTTGGTATCACTATATCTTTGTAAGGTGATTTGACTACATTATCGCTGGTCCACACATCTTTTTTGAGTACACTCGAATATTCTCTTTTCAGAAGTTTGATCTTCAATAATCTTGAGACTTTCTTCATTTTTGTGTCAAATTACTTTTAGAGTTAATATTGTAAATTCTTTAGAAATTTGCTTTACTAGCAACTTTTAATTAGTCTAACGGATCTAAAATTAAAATATGCAGCTACGAGACTCCTACCTTACTATTATGATTGTAATTTGACTGCCAGTGTAAGTAATGAATTAAAATAACATGTTCTGTTGGAATATAAACGCCATTTATATGTAGTAGAAAGACCAAAGCAAACAAAACCTTATATATAAAATATGAGTTTGTCATGTTCCGCCGACTAATTATGTGAACATATTATTGTCGTATTTAACACTACCACCTGTACCTACAAGACCATTATTTTAGCACTGTAAAGAGATATAATACAGTACCAATTGTGACTGAGCTCGATTCTTAAACTTTATCCTTCAGTTTTACAGTCACTTTTAAAAATTGAGATTCAAAAGTGCTAAATCTGGGGGCACGGCAGAGTCCTCGATTCATCATTCATCATTGTCAGCCCATATCGTCCCACTGCTGGGCAAAGGCCTCCTCCCCTTTGTGCCATGCAACTCTGTCCTGTGCAGTTCGCATCCAGATCTTTCCTGCGATTGCTGCGATGTCATCGACCCATCGGGTCAGTCATCGGTCAGTCCCCGATTAGTCGAGCAAAAAAGCAGCATTAAATTTTCACCATATTATAAGTTGTCAGTATTTCTTAAAATAAATAAAATGCAGTAATGTAAAATATGTTATTTTTATTTTAGTATAATACATTCTTTTATAATAATCAGATTGGTATAAAAATATACTCGTATAATCAAGGTCCTTAATTCTTATATTATAATTATTCATACGCTTATAACTAATATATGGAACTGGTTACATAATATTACTATAAAAAAATAACAACTTTACAAATTTTATTAAAGCTACCGTTATTTTTGGGTGGGCGACCATGTTGTGCAGAAGTTTATTTTTTGGAATACAAAATCTTAATTCTTATGTTACTAATGTTATTCAAAAACATTGGTTAAAAAAAATTGTACGTTTCTCATATAAAAACGAAATTGTGAAGCTAGTCTACTTCTTTCTATCTCTCTCTTTAAATATTTTTTCTTTGTCTTATTAATTGGAATGTAGGTAGTTATTATATTATGAGCTCTAGTTCCCCCAAGGCCTTGAACAAATTTAACAAGTGAAATTTTAAAAATACTTTTTAAAAACAAGCTTTTATTATTATTACCATCTTGCATCATAAAGTACTCGCCAAGACGAATCAAATGAGCCCAAACTCGATGGGGTTGCGTTGTTTTATGACGGAGTTCCTATGGCCACCTTCCAGCTCCATCATCAGATCAGCTCGATGTCATAAAAATATTGCATTGTCATCCGATTTACACACGCATGAAAATTTTCAGCTCAATCGGACACCGGGAAGTGGGTCAAATATAAGTTGCAAGATTTGATTACAGACAGACAGACAGACAGACTAAAAAATAAAAACGTACTTCAGTTTGCCAAAAAATCATTAGAACTTTCACTTTGATAAACTTACTTTTAGGTATCACAAGTAATATAGCATCTGAAGCATCGATAGAAAGAAAAAAAGAAAAACGAGTCATTCTTTTTACAAGCTTTATTACAAGCTTTATATTACTTTCACCTGTCTGTTGTCTGTCTGTCTGTCTGTCTGTCTGTCTGTCTGTCTGTAATCAAATCTTGCAAGTTTAATTTGACCCACTTCCCGGTTTTCAATTGAGCTGAAAATTAGCATGCGTGTGTAAATCGGATGACAATGCAATATTTTTATGACATGGAGCTGATCTGATGATGGAGCTGGAAGGTGGCCAAAGGAACTCTGTCATAAAACAACGCAACCCCATCGAGTTTGGGCTCATTTGATTCGTCTTGACGAGTACTTTATGATGCAAGATGATAACAATAATTAAAGCTTGTTTTTAAAAAGTATTTTTTAAATTTCACTTGTTTATCGTATTATTACACTTATATTATAAATGCGAAAGTTTGTAAGTGTGTATGTTTGTTACTTATTCACGCCTAAATGGGTAGACCGATTGAGCTGAAATTTGGTTTAGAGATAGCTTAAACCCTTGAATAATACATAAGCTGAAACAGTAGTACAGCGGGTAAACCGCTAGGTAGCTAGTCAACAATATTTGTCTTTCAACAATCTCCTCAAAATCTTTCCAGACGAGCTTTTAGGCACTGCGTCTAAGATAGTAATATCAGTGACTCTTTTATAAGGAGCTACTCTTTCTTTGACGAATTCTGCAATGTCTTTGGTGCTGCAAGATTTATCTTTTAGCACTACGAAAGCTTTGGGTGCTTCGCCGGAGGTTGGATGGGGGACTCCTATGACTGCTGCGTCTGTGACTGATGGATGCTCTCTGAGGACTGCTTCCAATTCTGCTGGTGGCACTTGATAGCCTTTTACCTGTAATATAAAATTAAATTTATATAAAAACAATTTTAAAAAAAAACGTATTTCAAGCTCACATTCGATATGTAAGGGCTTTAATTATATTTCAACTTGAAAATTTCTCGACTGATTTCGAATAAATTGAAATGGGACCAAAGCGCGCAAATAGATCTAAAGGAAGTCAGTCAACAAAAACAAAGCATTTTTTCAAAAAGGCGAAAAACTGATCACTGTGCAATGTAGAAGTGTTCTGTATAGAAAAATATATGCTTTTATACAGATTTTTCCAAACAAAAGGGCAATTTTGCCTTAAATACGAGTATCCTACTGTTCTCAATATAAGGAATGCATTAAATTATGTATACTACGTGTGAACACTTTTGCATAAAACACCTATTTATTATCATCATTAGCCTTTAATTATCCATTGTTAAACAAAATGTCTTGTGTTAAGTTATGCCATCCTCTCGGTTAATTTTGAATCTTTAAAAAATGCTGTGCATTAAATTTGTTCAAAGATAAGATAACTCTTTATACCACACTGAAAAGAAAAATGTACGACTATTTTTTTTTATGCGAAGAAATAAGAAGACGACCAAAACGCTCTCCTGTTGTTAAGAGATAACGCTGCCCATAATCAGTACAATGCCACCTAGGATTTCACATTTATGTGAAATTCTAGGTGCACTGCACCAACGCTTCTCACCCAAGAGTCATAAGATGTTAAGACTCTTTAGCCCAGTAATAAACTAAAAATAAATTAATTAAAACTAATGGTGTGCCAATTAGCGATCTTATCACTCAGAGCTATCTCTGCCAGACAATCGTGGAGGGAGAAGATTATTCTACAAGAAGGTTGGATTTTTTCCAATAAGCATAAATATTATATTTTAATATTGATATATTCGGTTAATCCCAACTCTTGTAATCAAACATTTTTATCATCATTTTATCGAGTGAACCGTCTGTTCAACGACTAATATGCTGATAGCATGTAACAGAGTAGATATTATTATACTGTAATAAATATTTACACTTATCAAGTCGTACCATAATAGGTATTCAACGACCAATATCGACGACAGTGGTTTTACATATGTACGGCATGTATGACGTTGGATTTTGTAACACTATTTTAGCCAACCCAATATCAGAACAGGCCATAGTGTTCTACAAATTATGTAATTGATTGCGCATTGAGTGTCTAACTGTTTGTTTTTGTCAATGATTGTATGTATTCGTACTTTGTGTTGTGTTACAATAGGGCGGTGTGGTCGAATAATCGACAAAGCCCTTCAAAATAAATTTAAAAAAAAATAGGTATTATAATTATATGATTCGTTAAACTCGAAAAGGGGACAAACTTTTAATCAATTATATTTATGAATTTCACAATGATTTTACGTTTAATTTCTATACGTTATCACATAATAAATTATGACACATATAGATTATGTTAGTAAAACCTAAAGATACTAAAATAACTCCAAAAAGCCTCTGTCTGTGTAGTCTGTGAAAGGCTTTTACATCACTATGATTCCACATGATTCACATACTTAGGATATGAACACTATCTATAAAATATGTGGTTGATGAGGTCGAAAAGTGCTCGAGTGAAGACCACGAACTAGCAAACGCAGCGTAGAACGTCCGCCCACAAGGTGGACAGACGACCTTATAAAGGTCGCCGGAAAACGCTGGGTGCAGGTTGCTTCCAACCGGTACATATGGAAGTCCAAAGGGGAGACCTATGTTCAGAAGTGGACGTCATACGGCTGAGATGATGATGATGATTATAAAATACGTTACCTTAATAAGTTCCTTAAGTCTATCAGCAATAGTGAGGAATCCTTCCTCATCAGCTACTCCCAAGTCTCCGGTCCTGAACCAGCCGTCAGCTGTGAAGGTTTCCTTGTTGGCTTGAGGGTTGTCTCGGTAGCCTCTCATCACTTGTGGACCGCGGACTAGGATCTCGCCAGTCTGGTGGAATAGAACTGAGTTAACTTGAGCAATTTTGTATTCAAGAAGTTGTGGCAGTTGGCGTGGGTTGATCAAATTCAATGTTACTTCATAATTATACGGAGTAGACTTCCTCTCTAGCTATATTTTTCAATGAATTGAGAGTATTTATCAATAAAAACCTACTCAAAATTTTATAATTATCTGGAAGAGAATAACTCTGAACATTCTTAAACTACTATTTATTGTAGCGTCCGTGGCCCAGTGGTTATACCTCCGACTTGTAAGCCGGAGGTCCTGGGTTCAAATCTCAGTGTGGCAAAGATTTTCGCCTGGACGCTACCGTGTTTCGGAAGGCACGTAAAACTGTGGGTCCCGGCTGTTTCCTATAAGATATGTAGGAGGCAGTCGTCAGGTCATGTTGCAGGCGTTGTAGGAATCTCGGCGACCTGAAACTGCAACATATAGGTTGGCCACACGACCACCACCTATAAATTGTGATTTGACTCTGACAGTGTAAGTAGGGTAACCTGTTCTGTTGGAGTATAAACCCCAATTATTATTATTATTATTATTACTATTGCAAGAAAAATATATTTTTTGTTTTTAAATGTTAAAAATTAAGAAAATACTAACCTCATTAGGCCCCAAGTTTTTAAGATCCGTGTCCACAATCCTAATCTCTGTGTTGGGTATTGGAGGGCCAGTGGCGTTGTAGTTCTTCGTGCAGCCTTTAGGAGTGATGGTGACAGTAGGGGAGGTCTCCGTCAAGCCGTATCCTTGACGGAAGTCTACTGGTTTCTGGAATCATTAGGATTGAAATTTATTTATATTATAAAAAATTTGAAATTGAATTTGAAATTTATTGTTCGTCGATTGAAAATCTGAATTGTTTGTGATTGTGCATTAAAAACAATAACGGCTACAATTTTCCCTGTGAGCATCTTGATTATATCTCATCCCCCTTCTTTTTTCTGCTGCTGCCCAGCATTATAGACTATCTCCACCAAAATGGTCAATTTATAATATTGACCTATGATTATTCTATTAATTCTATCAGTTTTGAATCTACGTACGAGTATACGTACGAGTTATGGTCAGTAATAATAAGTGCAAATGAATTTAAAAGCCTAAAATAATATAGTGAAGAGAAGGGAAAAAGAAGGTTAGGATATGATCATTTATTAAAGAAAAAAGAAAGAGAGATACTTATATTATAGGTGACTGTTAGTTGTATTATTATGAACATTGTCACTCACCTGAGCTTTGTCCATAAACCGTTCAACATCAGAATTAGATAAAGGAGCAGCGCCGTTAACTAAAATCTCGATAGGTTCCAGTGACTTTGGTGTGGCTGCCTTGTGTGAACCCATCAGCAATACTGAAATTGTAGAGATTTATTTATTTATGGTTCACACACGATTTTACATTATTTCATGTACATAATATTTTAATCTAATAGTCACTGGTGCGGAGCCGGGATTCGAATTCGGTAATCCAGAATAACATCTGTACCACCACCGCTTTAATCTTAACAAGTATATTATTAAATATATCTATAAAGGGTTTTCCCTTTATAGGCACCTGGACAGAGTGGAGAAACGTATTAATTTAATTTTTATTTTTATTGTCAAAAGATTACAGAGATCCACTTAAAATTTTAAATTCAATTAAAATACAATTTTGTTATGTAGTGCATGCAACATTATTAAATATTTTTAAAGATATTATAATCATTTTAATAAAATTTTCGACCACTGCTTTAGCTCGGTAAAGCAGTACAATAATACTTATAATTCTGTTATGTTTCTGTATTGTTATCGTATATACCTTTATTATCGTCACCTTAAATATTTGATCATTCAATATAATTATGAATGGGAAGGGGAACTATGAACAGTGAACGAAATAAGATCGACGTCAATGGTTGACCTTATGCATAGTGATACCATAGAAGGGAAACCATAAAGGACTCAACTTATCTTGTCAGGAATTATAATTAAAATTTATTCATGCAAGCCCAATAGTAATTGATATTGTTAGATTAATGTTTATAACGACATACATACATACATATAATCAGGCCTGGTTCCCGTTGGGGTAGGCAGAGACTATTTGGGGTGCGGTGGTCGGAAACCTCCTCGCGGTGCACCCTGGGTATTGGCTCTGAAGCCGGCCCCCCGGTGGAGTCGACTTCAGAGCCAATAGCGAATATCCGGCAAGGAGGTGGTTTTCTCCTTTCACAGGCGTGTGAAATCTCTCGTTCGCCAGTGTTAGTAGGATGGACGTTGCTGCCTCTCCGCGTACTCTCATGCTGTTGTCGTGAGAGACAAGGTTGGGGCAACATGTAAAGAAATGGTCCCAGGACCAGCGGACTGTTAGTTTAACAGTCCGTGGATGGCAGTCAGAGTCTGCATACAGAGGGAAGCGCCCAATGCTTGCATCTGCTGATGCATTGGGTGTTGTTTAGACACGGTAGTTAGATGAGGCTAGGGGCCCTTCTCAGGGCCAGCGGCGGCCTTCGGGTTGCGTGGGATGGTGGACCTGCAAGGTCCACGGCGTGGCGGGCCAGCAACCGCAATCGCGGTTGCTGGGTGAGTTTCGGCTCCCTGTCGGGTGACCTGTTATCCTAGGTATGCGTCCGTTGATCATGTCTAGCGGTATACTCTAGGACCAGGGGGGCTTGCCTTAACCGGCCGGCCCTGCGAGGAAGGAAAACCTCAATAAAAAACCCACAAGTCTCTGTAGCTGAGATACGTGGCTACAGAGGGCCTTCGGGTGGTGGTTAGTGTAGTAACCACCAGCTAGCGCCAACCCTGGGTACTTCCCGACCCCCAGGCGTTTTAGGGTTATTCGGGTGCAGAGGGCACCACTCGAATGGACAGTTTTTCCCTCCTACTCGTGGGATAAGTATGGAGAATCTTAAAACAAACAAAACAAAAAGGACGAGCTCTAGGCTGAGCAGGATGGAGGACAGAAAACAACCCAAAGGCCCTTCTGAGGGCCAACCCAAAGGCCCTTCTCAGGGCCACTCATATGATGCTTCGGCATCGGAGGCGAGCCGCGCACCTTCCGCGGCTAGCATGTTCCGCAGTGCAGATTCGGACATCGAATCCACTGGATTTGTGTCGGACGCATGTTCGACGATGTCTGTTGACAGCTGTCAACAGACTAGAAAGCGGGCTTTTTTGAAGGACGGGTCTGAAGGATCGGACTCTTCTAGAAAAGAGCCAAAGAAGAAGGTGAAAACCAAAGCCTCCGTGACTTTGGCTGACACACATAACGTTGGCCTGGCTGATGCTGAGCGTCATTTGAACCTCCTTCGACGGGCACAGCCTCAACAAGACCTTGAAGAAAAGGTAGGCGCTAAGGAGAAACAGACACGGTCTTCTCGTGCCAAGTCCGGATATGGAGCGTCCAACGTCCTATACTCGGACTACTCCTTAGCAGAGCTGGAGCGGATGGCTCAAGAGGACGAGGAGGAGATTGTGGAGATAGCCGCTAAGTCCTCTAATCTGAAGGGGACCTTTCAGAAGGCACTCAAATGCCGGGCCGCAAGCTTACGCGGCGTTATCAGGGAACTGATTGAGCGCAAAGCGACTGACGAAACTCGAAAAATGCAGACGCGGGTCGATCGTCTGCAATCGGAGGTCAGTCAGCTACAAAATAAGCTGGCTGAAATCACATCACGGCCAGCTCAGGCTGTTCAAACACCAGTGGCGGAGGGTGCCCCCTCCTCCAACCTTGAGGACATTATCCGCAAGGTTGTCATGGAGGAAAGGGCCTTCACAAGAGCCTGCATTGCCGGCATTGAAGACCGGCTGCTGCCGGAAAAACGCCTACGACCACCGCTAGCCGTGGACAGAAGGTGCGAGCAAGGGCCTTCCTCCCAGAGGGAACCCGAACCTGGGCCATCTTCTCTAAAGGAGCCATCCCCCCACAGAGAGGATGTCTTCCTCCCTGCCACCACACCATCTAACCAGTGGACAGAGGTGGTCAGGAAAGGAAAGGGCAAGGCCAAAAAGATGGCGGCCGCCCCTACCACCACCCCTTCGCACCCGTCCCAGATGACCGGCAAGGGAAAAGGTGTAGGGAAAAAGTCTGTCCCCAAGCCCTCCACAGCTGCTCCCGCAAGCAAGGAGGCTCGAGTCGGTGCGAAGAAACATCTGGTTGCTCCCAAGTCCGCGGCCGTAGTAGTGACACTCACCGCTGAAGCTGCGGAGCGTGGTGAGACGTACTTGTCCATTTTAAAACGGGCTCGTACACACGCCGACCCTTCCCAACTTGGGATTGAAAAGATCGCGTGCCGCCGGACCCAAACTGGGGCTCGGATATTCGAATTCGCAGGAGCTCAGGGTAGCGCTAACGCTGACCTCTTTGCAACCAAGTTGCAAGAGGTCATCGCAGATGCGGCCAAAGTGGTCAGGCCCGTAAAAACTGCGACCTTGGAGGTGGTAGACTTAGATGATTCGGTCACCAAAGAAGAGGTAGTTGCCAAGGTCGCAGCTATAGGAGGCTGCAACGTAGCAGCGATTAAAAGCCGGGAAATTAGATCCGGCCGTGGGGGCATGGGCTCAATACGCCTTGAGTGCCCAGTCGCCGCAGCGGAAGCCGTCCTCGCTAAGGGGCGGCTCCTTATCGGCTTTAGCTCGAGTGTAGTCCGAGCACTTGCAGAGCAGCCCTTGCGGTGCTACAAGTGCTTTGCGATCGAGCACACTCGGGCCCTTTGTCCCTCCAGTGTTGACAGGACGGGCAGCTGTTACCGCTGCGGTGAGGAGGGGCACAAGTCTGCCTCCTGCAAGGCCACTACGCCGCGCTGCGCTGTGTGTGCCGCCAGTGGCCGCCCCGCGGGCCATGTGATGAAAGGGAGAAACTGCAACCCTCCCCTTAAGAAGGGCAAAACGCAGGCACTAACTCGGCCCGTCACCGTTACCGTCGTCCCAGTGGCGAGTGTTTCGACTGCCGCGGAGGAGAATACTATGTCCGAATAATGGTTAGAGTCGCACATAGTATTCTCCAGGCGAACATTAACCACTGCAGAGCAGCCCAGAGCCTGCTGATGCAGGTCATGGCTGAGTGGTTGGTGGATGTCGCGGTGGTTGCCGAGCCGTACTCAGTACCTGGCCGTTGGCTGGGAGATCAGGACGGATTGGTAGCATTGGTTGAGCGGCCTTCCACAGACTCCCCTCCACTCTCGCTCTTAGAGAGAGGACCGGGATACGTGGCCGCCGCGTGGGGAGATATAGCCATAGTTGGTGTATATTTCTCCCCTAACCGCCCTCTCTCTGACTTCGAGTGCCTCCTAGAGGTACTCACCGCTGTGGTTGGTAGAGCGGCGCCACGTCAGGTCCTAGTTTTGGGGGACTTCAATGCTAAGTCAGTGGTCTGGGGAAACCCGGCCGCTTCTTGTAACGTCCGGGGACGCGCACTTGAATTTTGGGCGACCTCAACTGGCGTATCCCTTCTCAACAGAGGGACGGTCGAGACGTGTGTGCGGCAACGGGGAGGGTCAGTGGTGGACGTCTCGTTCGCCACTCCCGTGCTGGCCGCCCGCGTTCTCAACTGGCGGGTGGAGATGGTGGAGACTATGTCGGACCACCGATATGTGCGGTTCGATATCTCCACCACTCAGAGCTCCGTGGGGACGGCGCATTCCGGCCGATCCCCTTTCCCGAGGTGGGCTCTCACTCGTCTCGACCGAGAAGCGGCTGAAGAGGCGGCTTTCCTCCAGGACTGGCTATCACCTCCTGCCGAAGTCCTGGACGTAGATGCTGCAGTTGTACACCTCCGTAGGTCCCTGACCGAGGTTTGCAACTCGAGCATGCCTCGGTCGCAACGTCCACCACCCCGACGCGCCGTCTACTGGTGGTCGGAGGAGCTGGCGAAACTCCGATCTGCGTGTGTGGCAAATCGGAGGACCTACACGCGGAGCCGGCGCCTCAGCCCCCGTGACGAGGCCAATGAAGACCGCCTCTACGCGTTATACGTAAAAGCGAAAGAGGAGCTCCGGTCGGCGATGTGTGCTGCGCAGGACTCGGCAAAAGCCGAGATGCTGGAGGGTCTTGACAGGGACCCCTATGGGAGACCGTACAAGGCGGCGCGAAATAAACTGCGTCCCTTTGGTCCCCCATTGGCGGAGACTCTCGAGCCGGCATTGCTGGATGGGGTGGTTCGGTCCCTGTTTCCGCCCAGGACCAACTTCACCCCTCCAGTCATGGACCCCCCGCGTGAGGTGGTTACACCGGAGGAGGAGATACCTCCGGTCACGGAGGTAGAGTTCAGCGTAGCAAAAATCCGCCTCCGCGCCAAGAAGACTGCCCCTGGGCCTGACGGTGTTCCCGCGCGTGTTGTGGCCATTGCCATCTCCCATTTGGAGGAACGGTTTCGGGACCTCTTCAGTGCGTGTTTCACAACTGGGAGGTTCCCGAAATCTTGGAAGGAGGGACAACTATGCCTTCTCCGAAAGGACGGACGCCCCGTGGATTCCCCCTCGGCATATCGTCCCATCGTTTTGCTTGATGAGGTCGGTAAGTTGTTCGAGGGGATCATTGCCGCCCGGGTAAATCGTCACCTCCGTGAGATGGGGCCGGACCTCTCGGACGCCCAGTATGGGTTCCGAGGCGGCCGCTCCACTATCGACGCGCTGTCCCAACTAAGGGGGCAGGTGAAAGCGGCTGTGGAGATGAGGGACGGGGTGTTGGCTGTGTCCTTTGACATAGCTAACGCCTTTAATTCCGTCCCCCACTCGACGATTTTGGAGGCACTCAGGTACCACGGAATGCCTCCTTACTTGCAGAAGCTGTTAGCCAACTACTTGGAGGATCGTGTAGTCCTCCTTGTAGACAGAACAGGTGGAGTACGGCGATATAGTGCAGAGTCCGGTGTTCCACAGGGGTCAGTCCTCGGACCACTCCTTTGGAATATCGGCTTTGACTGGCTCTTGCGGGGAGCTCTCCTCCGAGGCACAAGTGTCATCTGCTACGCAGATGACACTCTTCTAACTGCCCGGGGGAGGAATTTCAAGGAAGCGGCGACTTTAGCCTCGGCGGGTGGGAACCTAGTTGCAGGAAGGATCCGTCGCCTGGGCCTTAGTGTGGCGCTGCACAAGACCGAGGCCGTGTTCTTCCACGGGCCTCGGCAGCGCATCCCGGCAGACGCTCACATAATTGTGGAGGGAGTGAGGGTTGAAGTGAAGGCCCAGATGAAATATCTGGGCCTTATATTGGACAGCAGGTGGCGCTTCGGCCCCCATCTTAGCGGGTTGTCGGTGCGACTACTAAAGGCCGCGGATAGCCTTTCTTGGCTCCTCCCGAATCTTGGAGGTCCCAAAGTGCGATGTCGGCGCTTATATGCCGGCATCTTGAAGAGCATGGCCCTCTATGGGGCCCCCATCTGGGCAGACTCCCTTCAACGAAGGGAGAACGCTACCGCCATCCGCAGGCCTCAAAGGGCTATTGCACTGCGGGTGGCAAGAGCCTACCGCTCTGTAGGCTTTGCCGCGGCATGTGCTCTGGCTGGCACCCCACCTTGGGAACTCGAGGCATGGGTGCTCGCCAGAGTATATGAATGGATGGCGGCCCGCAGGGCACTCGGGGAGCGCCCCGCGATGGAAGAGCGGGAGGCCGTCCGGCGTGAGGCGAGGGACGCTATCGTCCACCATTGGACAGAGGACCTCGCCACCGCTGCCTTTGGCCGCCGAACCCTGGACGCGATCGGACCTGTTTTGAAAAACTGGCTCGAACGCTCCCATGGTTTCCTCTCCTTTCGTCTGGTGCAGGTTTTGTCCGGGCATGGCTGTTTCGGCACATACCTGCACCGGATCGGAAGGGAGGAGACCGCATCGTGCCACGAGTGTGGCGCGGCGGAAGACACGGCGCAGCACACCTTAGAGGTGTGCCCGTCGTGGTCCGAGCAGCGCCTAAGCTTGGCTGCTGCAGTAGGGCAGGACCTCTCGCTTCCCAGCGTGGTCACTTCCATGCTGGAGAGCGAGGAGACCTGGACAGCAGTCGCCTCCTTTTGTGAAGAAGTAATGTCACAAAAGGAGGCAGCAGAGCGTGCGCGGGAGGACGATCCCCTCGCGGCACCGCTCCGTCGGCGAAGAAGGGGTGGGAGAAGGCGACAATACGATCGTCGCCTCCAGCCCCATGGTGGTGAATAGCAGATGAAAGGTGCGGGGGCGCCTTCATCTGCATTGCACAACTTTACCACCACCGCCTGCGGGAATGGCTCAGCACGACGCCATTTCCGGGCCCCTCCTTGATGGGAGGGACGTGAAGGCCCCGCTGTAAAGGCGGGCCGTCGTCGGTGGGGGACTGGATGTAAAGGCTCTGCCGGTTTCCCAGTCCTCCACCATAAAGACGAAGCGGGAAGTGCCGCTGGGTTTTTTTAGTGGGTATCCCTGCCGCGCCCATCTTCGGTAGGGGAGTCCCACATACCACCCTTCGCCCCCCGACGTAGGGTGACGATGCATAAAGCATTTTTCCCAGCGCAAAAAAAAAAAAAAAAAAAAAAAAAAGGCAGAGACTATTTCCAACTCTCTATTTCCAATTTTATTTCGACTTTATTTGTTTATAACGAATACGTGTTTTATAAGCCAAGATCGAATCGACGTTTTTATGCAGTAAGCTTCCGAATAATGGTTGTGAATTAGTAAAAACATCACAAAGTATTTAATTACTTTTGATATTTTGAGTAATTCACAATAATAACCCCTATTCGGCACCTCACTGCCTACCGAACCCTACCGACTTCGTTGCAAACTCGAGCGACCTTGAGTTCAACCGCTTCTAGGGAGTCAAATTACTGTATATCTTTTTACCGTGGTTCAACTAATAAAATAATAACCAAACCTACCTAAAGGTGGTGCGACAAATAGCACATTGGTCCGATATTTCTCAATGGTCTCGAAGTAATGATCGGGTTGCAACTTGGCGAGGGTCACCAACTTGATACCAAGTGACATCTTGTGGAACATGATGACCGTGGCTGCGTATATGTGGAAGAATGGAAGCACTGCTAGCACTGAGTCTTGGTGTGACGCTGGAAAGTTAAAAAACTTTGTTAATATAAAAGCTTTTTATAAAATTCTTTTAAAGAGACCATAACCGTACGTTAAAGTACGGATATGACTAGGGATCCAATTTTTTTTTAATTTAAAGAAATAATCTAAATAATATAAATCTAAATTATTGCAGGATTAATGTAAATCTTTCACATTGTTGTATTTTAATATTTGTGCACCAGTGCTCTGGTAGAGTATTTGATTCGTGTATTTATATTCCAACTGTTTGTATACAATACTCTTACAAATAAACACATTTGATTTGATTTGATTTGAATATGACTGAATTCTATCGTAACAAACATAAAAGAAACCCAATTCGTTTTCAAATTGGTTTAACATGATGCTATTGCAATACTCAAACTCATTAGAATTGTTTTTGATCAAATTTGTATGCATAAAACACTTGTTCAAGTTACTTATGTATTTGCATTTGATATCAACTATTTTTCACAGTCTTATCTCTCTCTCTTTTACGTTTATTTAAAGAATTTATCATCGTGGTCGTATCTTAGTCATGATTGTACAGTGTACAGTTTAAAAATTGCTTAAATAAAAAAAACTTCTTGAGATTACAATGTTTCCACTGTTATCTTATAGAAATTATATAGCTTTGAATTTACGCTATGATCATGCAATTTTACCATCACTGATTATATAACATTATCACAATCCCATAATAAAACATTATATCTATTCAACTCACCAGTAGTCTCATTATGACATACAATCGCATTCTCATTGACCTGTTCTCCATTCGAGATTATATTCCTATGTGACAGTTCCACGCCTTTAGGAAGACCTGTAGTTCCACTAGAATACGGCAGAAAGCAGATGTCATCAGGATTCCTCACAACTTTCTTCAAAACGCTCTTATCTACGTGCACATCTTCACTCAATTCGTTAAAACAAATAGTTCCTTCAGGAGTTGGGCCGCCATTGGTTTTTAGAACTATGATAGGAATTTTCAATTTGGCAATGTCCAATGCATCTTTGACTGTTGTGAGGATGTCTGGAATCGTGACTATGGCTTTAGCTTTGGACATCAGCAGCTGGCGTTGCACTTCATCTGGAATTGGGGAAATAGTCATGATTATTGAGGCGTGTATTTTTATTTACCTTCTTGTACCTTAGCTAACAATGGTGGAATACGCTGATATCCTGGTGTGATTATTGTTTCCAAATTGATGCACATTTTTGTTATTGGGGAAGAAATAAAAAGAAGGAAAAAGGAGAGGTCCTACGCGAATCAATACAACTTACAAATTAAAATATTTGTATCTAAAATGTATACCATGCTTATAATACTACCATTTCTGTGCCCATATTTTTTTGCGACTGTATTGCTGTTCTTTGTAACTAAAACGCTATGTCATTTACATGACGTGTTTCTTAAAACACTTTATTTTATTGTCTTTTTAAGCAGTAGTCGTAGTTGATCTATATTTAGTTTGGTTGTTGACAATCAAAAACAATTTGTGTTTAGATCTCAATGGAATAATTGGACTACAACCAATTTCTTGACCTTGTTTGTACACGTCAAATGTAGCATTAAAATTATCGTTCGTTCAATGAAATGATTATTTATAATAAAGAAATAATAATATCATAATGATACTAAAAAGCGTTGTTTAAATATCAAAAACTGTACATACTTCACCTGCTGATAATATTAATTACATAAAGATCTACTGCAAAAACTGATAAAGGCCTTTATTGCAGAGGTCGCCAAGGGGAAGTTCCACATTATTGCCAGTTATTCACTCCTAATCCTAAAAATGCTTGTGCTAGGTTTTGTTTTAGCATACCACGGAGAGAGCATGTAACACCGTACCTCATTAGGAACAACATCCTCAACATGAAGACAAGGAGAGAGCTTCAGTCAGCCTGCACAACGCAAAGGGTTGTTTGTGTAGTGTAAGAACTTAAGAACTATTTACTATTCTGTAACTGCTTAATATATTATTGATCATCTTCTACTATATAAAAATAAGTCGGGTTTTCCTCCCTGACGCTATAACTCCAGAACGCACGAACCGATTTCCACGGTTTTGCATTCGTTGGAAAGGTCTCGGGCTCCGCGAGGTTTATAGCAAAGAAAATTCAGGAAAAATTTTAAAAGAAATGGAAAAAAAAGTAAAAAAAAATAAGTTATTCAATTGGAAACCACGCGCGTATTGGGCAAATGTCAACAGCAGGCATTTGTCTTTAAGGTGGTAATGGCCGTGTCGGCGCGGAGGATATTGATGAGTTTTATTGCAACCTTATTTCGAATTAATACTGGCAACGTAGTAGCCAATGGCTCTCCTTGGATGAATACAAAAAAAAAGCGTGTTCTTGGGCAAATTTTTATTAAATTTCAACAGCAGGCATTTGTCTTTAAGGTGGTAAGTTGAACTGTGTAAATTATGTGGATCGTGAATTTGAGGTTAAATAGGGATGTTGACACATGTTACGAATTGATATAAAGTTATGTTTTTCACATAAAAGACAGTATTTAAAAACCTAAAATCACATTTTAAGGATCTATTTACAAGCCAAAATTGAATAAAATCAATTTTAATTTCAAAAAAAATACTTATTATTACGCGAATGCGAACGCCAATCAGAGCGCGTGACGTCACACCATTGGCTGGACCTTACGCTTCCTATGAAATGTTCCTGATTTCGACACATTTTAATTATTCATAACACAAAAACCAATGAACCGATTTTGATGCAACTTATACTGTGCCCTTAGTTGGTCCATACTTAAACCAAAAATAAAGTCAATAACTAAAATGTCTCTCTGAAAATATAAGATTCATTTTGGTTATTGACTTTATTTTTGGTTTAAGTATGCTCCAACTAAGGGCACAGCATAAGTTGCATCAAAATCGGTTCAGTGGTTTTTAAGTTATGAATAAGTAATTAAAATTTGTCGAAATCAGGAACATTTCATAGGAAGCGTAAGGACCAGCCAGGCCAGTGGTATGACATCACGCGCTGTCAGATGACAGTTCGAAACGTTTTAGGCAGTATTTAAAAAAATCATTTTTATTTACGTATTTTTATATTGAAATTTCATATATTTTTGCATAAAAATATGATATACGTTTCTGAAATGGGTCTATCTATCATATAAAAGCAATTCCAAAAATTAGTCAACATCCCTATTCATCACTCTGTCCATAGTCCAAAATGCCTAGAGGACGACGTGCGAACATCGGCCGCCGCACAAGACATGCAAGCCAGCAACAAGTGTATTCACAGAACTTAAGCGAAGAAAGACAAAATATAATAAGAGAAAATGACCGATTGAGACAACGCGTGAGCACACGAAGATCATTGGCATCATACAATCGCTTGGCATTCCAATATGATCCCACTGCAAACTACAGTGATGATGAAAATTTAGATATTGGACCAATGACGACTATATGCCGATATTGCAATGCGTTAAAGTTCAAAAGAGAAACGGCTGGATTATGCTGCGCAAGTGGAAAAGTCAAACTGAATCCATTACTTACACCACCACAGCCACTGAAACCATTGTTCGATGGAAGTGATCCCGATTCCAGCCATTTTCTTCAACACATCCTTGAATACAATAACTGCTTTCGCATGACTTCTTTTGGAGCTAATATCATTCGAGAAGGCGGCTTCATGCCGACTTGCAAGGTAAAATATACAACACACATAACCAGTGGTTTACCAAAGAGCACTTCAATGAAACGGATAATTTGCCGACACGTATAACGCTTCGATTCAGTATTTACTTTGGATTCACTTTCATTTACTTAGAGAAGTTCAACTAAATAACACTTCATTTTTGTAATCGAAATGACTTTATTACTGTTGTGAAATGAAATAAAAATTTTCCTTTTCAAATATAAAACAAAAAAAAAATTCTTCATTTTTTAATCACCAAACGAAATGTTACATAAAACGAAGCCATCTGGTGGCGAAACGGAGTTCGCCGGGTTTGCTAGTATCCTAATAAATCAGTCTTATGTTAGCATTCGATCGTTTTACTTATCTCCCTAACAACACACATTACATGGCGACCCGGCCAGTAATTTGAGCGCGCGCGAGTGATGACCTTTTAAAGACAGTGGAATGTAAACGTGATTTATATGAACCATCCTCCGATCTAAAAGTTTTCTAAAAATGATGACTGACTTTTTTTTGCTCTTACTGGGGCCAGACGTTTCCGGCGGTATTAAGTGCGATAGTTACGTTAATTCTAAAAATGGGTGGAGCCAGTACTAAAGAGGAGGTCATCGTAGCCCAGAACGCAGCCGGTGGGGCAAATTTGGCCCACATTGAGGAACTCAAAACCAGAGCAGGAGCTACCAACAGTATACTCATTGGGATTGCAGTTATTTTGGGCGTTGGTGGCATGGTTCTTCTATACCGCCTATACAAAAGGTGCCATAAAAAGTTGGTCCAGCGACAGCTGAACGAGGTCTCTCTGAGGAGATACGCTAGCCTTCTTCGCCAGCGTCAAATCAAGGCGGATGACGTCGTCTAGATGAAAGACTTACGTGCGTAAGTGAAAAGTGCGTGCGCGTGAGTTTACGTCCCCTAAATCCTAAAATAGTGAAGTGATCGCGAAGCGCGATATTCGTATCAATAAAAATAAATCGTAATGTGTTAGTTAAGGCTATGTTTAATCGCATTTATTATACGTATGTATTTGTATAGGTTCAGTGTAACATGAGTATAGGACAGTGATAACAGGTAAGAGATATTAAATTGTTTACATTTATTGAGACTTAATTTAACTGCAATAATGTACGAGTATGTCAAAATATTATGGCTGAGGAATTAACTTTATTATTAAATCAGATATAAAATGTTAGGACATATCTCATTAAAATCGGACCAGAGTGTAGAGTAGGAAAAATATTGGAACAGAAAAAGAGTGAAGCAAATAATATCTTATTGCAGTATAACAAGTATCTAGAAACACATAAAACACTGTTCCAAAAGAGTGAAATCAGCCTTATAAATAAAATTTGTGACGATTTCACTACTACATTGTCGGACATTAATAAGTTGTGTTCAGTAGACGTGCATTACTCTGAGACCGAAAATATGGCGGTCGAGACTTTTAATTGTAAAACTGCGCTGAGTCTTTTACCTGTTATGACTGATAACGATGATAATACCAAGCAGCTTATTGAAGGTATTGAATATTACGGGACAGTGTTGAGCAAACCCGAATGTATAAAGAAATTGATTCAATTTGTACTAAAGAGTCGATTATCACAGCATGCTAAGCTTAAACTTTTGCCGAACTATAATTCTATTGACGAACTTATTCAGGACATGCGAAAGCTGTTATTGCCACAAAAGAGTTTTACCGCTCTCCAAACACGACTGCAGCAGTGTAGGCAAAATGATAAGTCTATTTCGGATTTTGGAAAAGAAATTTCAGAGTTGTTTGTCGACCTGACCATTTCGCAAGCCGATGGAAATTCAAATAATTATAATGTTTTACGACCACTGAACGAAAAACTCGCTATTAAGCGTTTCAGCGACGGCCTGCGGAATCGTCGGTTGAGCACTATTATTGCTGCTCGTAATTTTTCTTCCCTGACAGAGGCAATACGGGCGGCGCAGGACGAAGAGATTTCCACTACAGGTACCTCGGCGGAAGTAATGGGTATGTACAGACAATCCAATCGTTCTAATTTTTACAGAAGAGCGCAACAAGGTCGTGCCGGTGGCAGTCAGCAAACATACATAAACCCGTCTTCAAGGGGGCGAATGCAAACGCGCAACCCTAGCCAGCAAGGGCAGTCGCAGGTGAGTTCTCCAAATAATTACTATCGAGGCAATAATTATCGTGGTAGGGGCCGAAACGTAAACATTGGAAATCGAGGCCGAGTGTGGCATAGCAACATTAACACTATGTCAGCGGATAATGTTCCAGATGTTTCTAGCGATGAATCAAACACAGAGTCACTGAGTCATTTTTTTCGTGCATAACTATGCCTTAACTTGCAACAGCTTAAACAAGGTGTCACTTGATATCGATGGCCATAAACACGATTGGCTTATAGATACAGGAGCGTCAATTTCTGCGATCAAGCTTGACTGTTTGGAACGTTTAGGAATTCCATTCCATAAAAAGAGGCTTACTATTAATGGTATAGGTGGACGTGTTTATTCGGAAGGAGAAGTACATCTTACGTTGAATTATAATGGTTATAGTCTGGTTCATAAGTTTGTTGTGTTTAAAAATTTACCTTGCAAAACACATGGGATTTTAGGACAAGATTTTTTACAATACTACCGAGCTGTTTTGAATTTTGAGTTAAACACCCTGCAATTAATTACGGAAAATGATAAAACTATTTGCCTAACTTTTGACTACATGACACCGAAATCCGATCATTACATGATAGTACCAGCGCGTTGCGAATTAATTCACTATATTGAGATTGGGTATACGGATGAGTGTGTAGTATTAGCTCAAGAATTATGTGAAGGCGTATTTATAGCCAACACGTTATCAACACCGAAAAATGGGCAAATTCCGATTCATATATTAAATACCCGGGACACAGACGTAAAATTAAATTATTTCCAGGTGAACTGTATTTCATCTAATGAATATTTTATTTGCCAATTTGATAAACCTACGATAAATTCTGACCGAGTAAAGAAGTTATTTTCTTTATTAGATTTGAAAGCCTTAAATGTTGAGGAACAAAAATCCGTGGAGAATATTTGCGCTAAATATCCCGACGTTTTTCATTTACCAGGCGATAAATTAGGGACAACCTCGACATATAAGCAAACTATTGAATTAAAACCCAACAGTAGTCCAACTTATACTAAACAGTATCGATTGCCTAATTCGCAAAAGGGCGAAATAGACGAACAAATAAAACGCATGTTAGATGACGGCATAATTGAAGAGGCTAGGAGTCCTTGGTCCAGCCCTTTGTTATTAGTTCCAAAAAAGTCTGATAGTACTAATACGAAAAAATGGCGAGTAGTTATCGATAACCGTAAATTGAACAATCAAATTCAAGATGATAAATTTCCTTTGCCCAATATATCGGACATTTTAGATTCTTTATCTGGTGCTGTTTATTTCACAAAATTAGATTTATATCAAGGATTTTATCAGGCGGAGCTACATAAAGACAGTAGACCATGTACAGCATTTACTACTGGCAAAAATCAGTACCAAATGACGAGAATGCCAATGGGGTTAAAGTCTAGTCCAAATAGTTTTAGTAGGATGATGACTATAGCAATGTCTGGGCTCAATTATGAGAAATGTATAGTATATCAAGATGATTTGGTTTGTTATGGGCGAAATTTACAAATGCATAATCAGAACTTAATGGATATTTTTAACAGATTACGTAAAGTCAACCTAAAGCTTAACCCATCTAAATGCCAGTTTTTACAGAAAGAAATTCTATACCTAGGTCACACTGTCTCCGGAAAAGGTATCCAACCAGACCCGGAAAAAATAAGCGCACTAGAAAAATACCCTAGACCCCAAAACAGTAATGACGTCAAACGTTTTGTTGCTTTTGCAAATTATTACCGTAAATTTATTCCTAAATTTGCCGAAATAGCACTACCTTTGAACAAGCTTTCTTGTAAGAACGTAAATTTTTGCTGGACAGAAGAATGTGAAAAATCATTTCAATTGCTTAAGTCAGCTCTTATGACACCCCCCGTTTTGCAATACCCCAATTTTTCTGAAAATAATGAATTTTTATTACAAACCGATGCGTCAGGAAAAGCAATAGGCTCAGTTCTATGCAATAAGGACGGTCGACCTGTAGCTTATGCAAGCCGAAGTTTAAATAAGGCCGAGATTAACTACCCAACAATAGAAAAAGAGCTTCTAGCAATTGTGTGGAGTGTGAAGTACTTTCGACCTTATTTATACGGCCGACGGTTCAAGATACAAACAGATCACAGACCGCTTGTTTATTTATTCGGCATGCGTGATCCTTCAAGTAGATTATTGAAATTTAGATTGCAATTAGAGGAATACGATTTTAGTATAGAATATTTGAAAGGTCAATCTAATTCGGTGGCAGACGCATTATCTCGTATAATCATTTCATCCGAAGATTTAAAAAATATGAATGAACAGATACTTAGTGTAATGACTAGAGCACAACATCGTAAGGCAAAAATTTGTGCTGAAGGAAAGAACAGTAATGAATCCGTTGATAATAATGACACGAGCTCGAGGCTTGATCACCCAAGAGTTGTGGAAATTATTAAAAAACCGAGACACATTACTGAACTTTCATTAATCACGGATAGGGACTTAGATAAAATAAATAAGAAAGGATTATTAGTAGAGCGTTATAAATATTTTACATACGTGCCCTGCAAATGTATTATAGGTATATATGTAAACACATCTTCTCGATCACCAGTAACGCGAGACGGATTGGTGAGAGATTTGTTGTTTCTATGTAGTAAATTTAAAATAAATGATGTATGCATACTTAAACAAGATAACAATAAAGAATTTGTAGCGGGGCTTATACAAGAAATAAATAAATACGATGAATGGTCCGGACCTCGATTGTGCGTAGTAAGCAAGGTTCAAAGAGTAGATAACTTAGACGATAGACGAGTTGTATTGAACGATTTTCACCTTTTGCCTACCAGTGGCCACGCAGGCATAAGGCGAATGTCGAACAATATCAAAAGGTTTTATTTTTGGCCAAATTTAGAAAAAGATGTTTCAGAATATGTATCTAAGTGCGAACAATGTCAAAAGCAAAAATATTCAAACCCGACTAAGCAACCCATGGTAGTGACAAGTACAGCCAATTCGGCATTTGAGAAAGTGTACTTAGATATTGTTGGTCCGCTTCAAAAAGATGCATTAGGTTATAGTTATGTTCTCACATTACAGTGCGAGTTATCCAAGTTCACGGAGGCGTACCCGTTACATAACAAAGATGCGGTAAGTGTGGCTCGAGCCTTTGTAGATAATTTTATTTTAAGATATGGCGTACCTCGAGAAATAGCGACAGATCGCGGGACTGAATTTATTTGTAGTACAATGAAAGAGATATGCCAAATCTTAAAAATTACTCAGCTCACGTCAACTGCTTATCATCACGAGAGTTTAGGATCGCTGGAGAACTCTCATAAAACTATGGGTGCGTATTTGAGGATTAATTCTGAGAATAAGATAGGTTACTGGAGCAGCTGGTTGCCGTATTGGTGTTTTGCGTATAACAATACGGTACATACGGAAACAAAATATACACCGCACGAGTTGGTGTTTGGAAAGCGATGTTTGTTACCTGGTAACTTTAGTGGTACTTCTGTAGAACCATTATATTGTTATGATAACTATCCATTAGAGTTCAAATATAGACTACAAGTAGCCCAAAAAGATGCTCGTGATAATCTGATTCAAAGTAAAATTTACAGAAAATGTAAATATGACAGTGTTGTAAAACCAGCATATTATGATAAGGATGACTATGTACTTGTTAGAAATACTTCAAATAATAAAATGGATCCCATATATCTGGGACCATATAAAGTTTTAGAGGATTTAGACTGCAATGTAAAGATTTTAAAAAATAATAAGGAAGAGATTGTACACAAAAATCGAACTAAACAATTTTATATAAACTGCTAATTTTTTAAGTTTTTAATTTAATTGTATAATTCTGTATTATAAAATATTTTATACTATACCGATACAATTACAAACACATATATTATAATCGATATATTATTCACTTTAATTTTAAATCATGTACTTAATGTGTGCCAATTATTAATAAATATATAAAAATGTGAGGCACCTAAATAAATAATCAACAAAAAAAAATGTAACAAGATAAATGCATAAAGAATGTTTGAAAAAAAAAAAAAACTATGTATTTGTTTTTTTTTTTCTCTAAGAGGGTAGATGTAGTGTAAGAACTTAAGAACTATTTACTATTCTGTAACTGCTTAATATATTATTGATCATATCCTAATAAATCAGTCTTATGTTAGCATTCGATCGTTTTACTTATCTCCCTAACAACACACATTACATTTGGAGCAAAAACCCAGAGTATCTCTTTGATAAACTAACCTGGACCAAGGATATTCTCTCAGCTAGAACACGCAGCACAACTCTACTCACCATGTACACACACAAACACAATACTTCTGGATATAAAGGTTGCTTCAAATATAGTGCTGCAAAAATTTGGAATAATCTCCCCCCTCCATTGAGGCAAAAGTTGAGTCACAGTGTTTTTAAAGACAAACTTAAGCAAATTCTGGCTCTGCGTAACAAGCACATATTTGAGGCAACCTTTAAGACCAAAAACATAATATCTTAATCATCCCGCACACCCGCGCTTTCTCTCTAACACACACACAAACGCGCACACACACACACTCACACACACACACACACACACACACGCACACACACACACACACACACACACACACACACGCCTAAAGGTACCACACTCATACGGACATGATATTGTAATTGTAGTAAACCTTGTGGATGTTAATTAGCTGTAAGTAGCATTATTTTTTTATGTGTGAGAAACCCCGCTGATACTACTTTTGTAACTACTCGACTAACACCGGCGCTCGAGTATGGGATAGACTGAAAACCAGCGCTGCGCAGTGGTTTCTCCCTGTGCCGCACAAAGCTGAGTCTATCCCATTTGACAATAAAATTGTTCAAACTGTGTATGCTTTTTTCATGTGTATTTTGTTTTTTCTGTTTTACTGTCAATAAATTGCTTTTTATTTTATTTATTTATTTTTTATTTTTTAATCAGTAATGTGCAGACATTGCCTACAGTTGAGTGAAGATACAATCTTAAAGCAAACATCATTCTCCATAATCTCAAAACCATTTCAACAAGCTTTTTATTTACTTTTACCTGTCCGTTGTCTATCTGTCTGTAATCAAATGTTGCAAGTTTCATTTGATCCACTTCCCAGTTTCCGATTGCGCTGAACTACATGCATGTATAAATCGGATGACAATGCAATATTATTATGACATCGAGCTGATCTGAAGATGGAGGTAGAAGGTATAAGAACTCCGCGTCGCAACCCCATCGAGTTTGGGCTCATTTGATTCGTCTTGGCGAGTACTTTGGTGCTATATGTTAATAATAATAAAATATATACGTTTTTAAAAATTAACGTGAGTGTTATCTATATTAACTATGTAAACAAACGACTAAACTCACGGATATAATAGTCGAAGTTAGGCTCGACCCCGGGTTTTGGATAATTACCTAGCTTCGACTATTATATCCGTAAGTTTAGTCGTTTCTTTACATAGTTGATATAATGAAATCTGTTTTTAATTTTTTTCATATTGTAAAAGGCGAGGAGCACAGTAAAGCAACCGAATTCTCAATTGCCTACAAATATTGAACTGCACGACCACGGACTAGCAAACGAAGCGTAGGACGTCCACCCGCAAGGTGGACAGACGACCTTATAAAGGTCGCCGAAAGACGCTGGTTCCAGGTCGCTTCCAACCGGTATATATGGAAGTCTAAAGGGGAGGCCTATATTCAGCAGTGGACGTCCTACGGCTAAGATAATGATGATTGAACTGAGTACAGTATTGAACAAAGTACAAAGTAGTGTAAATTACTGGGCTAAAGAGTCTTAACATCTTATGACTCTTGAGTAAGAAGCGTTGGTGCAGTGCTCCTAGAATTACACATAATTGTGAAATCCTAGGTAACACTGTACTGATTATGGGCAGCCGTTATCTCTTAACATCAGGAGAGCGTCTTGCTCGTCTTCTACTTCATCACATAAAAAAAAAAAAATTTGTGCGTGTACTAGTTTACACACGTAAGAAGTGAAACTTCTTTAATTAAATTAAATTTAAATTTTAAATTTATAAATTTTTTAAATTCATGTTCATTGGAGAAAGTGAAAGTACTCTTCGTCTGAACCAACCGTGGTAGGGGCAAGAAACAAAAGACGGCGCGTAACTGAAAAATGTGACGCGTAACCGAAAAAATGTGACGGTAAATTTTTTCCAACGCCGATAAAGAAGTTTCACTTCAAAAAGTACAGTATAAACACCCATCCTTCTCATTAGGTAATTGAGATAGATGCTTTGCACTGACGGAGTTCAATGCGCCCAATTGATCAGCAAACGTTTCGCCAATTGACTGTCTTTGCTGGGGTTAATTACTGTCTACAAATTCTAATAATTTGAAATGACAGTATCTAATACTAGCTGCGCCCAGCGGTTTTACCCGCTGTACTGCCTATGTGTTATTCCAGTGTCTAAGCTATCTCTATACAAAATTTCAGCTCAATCGGTCCACCCGTTTAGGCGTGAAAGAGTAACAAACATACATCCTGACATCCCAACATTCATACATTCTTACAAACTTTCACGTTTATAATATTAGTAAGATTATATCACACGCCCCGCTGGGCGCATCATCATCATCATCATTTCATCGTGGGTTACATCGCTATGTAACCCACGATGAAAAAGTTTTTATTATAAATGTCATATTAGTGAGATCTTCCTCCTCCTCCCTAATAAATAAAAATAAACTCCCTAAAATGGGTTTAACTATCATTTGTCCTTTCCCGAGATTTAAACCACCTTTACATAAAATTTCATCTAAATCAGTTCAGTGGTTTAGGCGTGAAGAGTGAAGAAGTAACCAACAGACACATAGATATTCACATTCATAGTATTAGTATGGATTGTTTTACTTTAGAAGACTGTTAACGCTAGCTCGTGTCGATTGCTAATCAACCTTGACATTAAGTAGGTATGTTTTATATATTTAGAACTAGTTAATTTTGATAAGAACTGCGTAGTCAAGGGATAGGAAGGTTTTTAAAACAAATACATGATGAAAACTATAAATGGCTTAGTTATATTTTGGACTGCCCACTCTTTAGACGAATATTCCAGACTGTTCATTTATTGTAATTTACGTAAAAGAAAATTATTCCCGTTTTGGTGAGAATTGCGCAAAACACTTTCTTAGTGAACCAACATACGTCCTAAAAGGAACCCCCATGCCACAATGTTCAGACTCGTAGCGCTTGTTAGATTCAGAAATTTCGTGATGTCTGAGTCAATCAGTGAATCAATGAGTTTTTTACTTCTACTAAGACGAGCAAGACGCTCTCCTGATAGTAAGAGATAACGCTGCCCACAACTAGCACAGTGCTTCCCAGGATATATGTAGAAGAGAAGATACTCACGAGCAGTATAAATAGGATTAATGGTAGTAATAACGCCTCCTGCCTCTAAAACTCCCATGGCAGCTAAAGGGAAGTCAGGCACGTTTGGCAGCATGATGGCAACCACGTCTCCATCTTGGATCTTCAGCTTGATGCGAAGGTTTGCTGCGAATGTGTTGGACAGTTTGAACGCTTGCTCGTACGTGTAACCTCGACCGGTGAACGCGCAGACCTGGAACCACAAATTTATAGAGTTATGGAATTTTGTGGAGACAAATCTCACAAATACACATAATGACCAACTTCGCGTCGGCAACACCACTGATGTTGCAGACGTCTAATATAAACTACGGTCTTACGGTTTTACTATAATAAATTACTATTATAATATAAACGACGGTCTTCTTCTTGTTAGTCGTGTTCTTCATTACTGAAGGTCGCGTCCTTGAAATTCGACCGTAGCCTGCTGCATAAGCTGTTTCCACTTCGTCCGGTAATACGACGGTAACCGACTTTAATCAGACTTGAAACGCACGTTAATCTTAAAATATAGGTCCGATTTCAAATTTAAATAGGACCTGTAGGAATTAGAAGAATATCTTTGAAGTCATTTTAATAGTTTTTTATAAGTTCCATTCTTATGTAACAAGTATTATATAAAATGAGTATTATACACTTAATATGGACGCTGCTTAAATCATCTTTTATAGATGTAAAAGGCCAGTGATGATGATGATTATATAAAATACCTCTACATGATTCTAAAGATTGCTTTCGTGACTGTAATGATCTGATGTTATCTCAACATCAGGCGAGCATCTAGTTCGTCTCGTTCATATAATTACATAAAACCGCAAGGCATAGAGAAAATGTCTCAAGGTGATGTTATCAAGAGGCGGCAAGGAATAAAATTTAAATATTATAGGAATTGAATGTCTTACTGGATGATGAAGAACATAATTTTTTTTAGATATTCGCTGGCTATTTTTTTATCCAGAAAAAATCCGCTATGCCCCAGTCACTCTGCGAAGGGGGACACAAGGCGGTTTGTGGAACTCCTCCGCCTAAGATGGATGCGGTAGGGAGACCCACTATAAAATCTGGCGGTGTAGTAACACCGCAGTAGCTGGACGCCATAACGCAGGGGTATGATACGCCAAGGGCGGCACTCATCTACGCCTGAATCAATGGCAACGCAACCAAGGAGTTTGTTTTGTTGTTTTTGTGATAAATTTTATTTTACCGCATTGGAGGCAAACGTATGTTTAACCAACATTTTTATGCAGCAGTCGCGATATTGATAAACATGAATCTGCTCTCATGATAACTAAAGCTTGATAATAAACATTATGCCTATTCAAATATAATTGAGATAGGTAGGTATATTATGTTTTTTAATGAACATCTTAATTATTTTATAATTGATACAAAATGAAGTTGTTTAATTAAATAGGCAACTGTAGACTTTTGCTTTCTACCCTCATTTGTTATTCGTTATTAGAGATTCGGAAAATCTCCAGTCGAGAAATTCTGTTGGACTTTCAACTTTCAGGGCGCATAGTCACGAGTTCTAGGTTATGGTCAGTAATAGGAACTGGATGTTAAATTTCTACCAATTCCCAGTCCTCCATCACAAAGATAATGGGGGAGAGCCGCCGTTGTTTTGAGGATACCTACTATATAGTACCAGTGCAGTCATCCTAAGCGGATAGTCCCATGTAACCCTGCCGTACCCCCGATGAGAGGGTACGCGTTAAACATTTTTTTCCGGTGTAACAAAGAAACAAGTAAAATAAAAAAAAATACTTTTTAAAAACTAGCTTTATTATTATTACCATTTAGAATCAAAGTACTCGTCAAGACGAATCAAATGAGCCCAAACTCGATGGGGTTGCGTCGTTTAATTACGGAGTTCCTATGACCACCTCCCAGCTCCATCATCAGATCAGCTTGATTTCATTATAATATTGTATTGTCATACGATTTATCATATCAGCTCAATCGGGAACCGGGAAGTGGATCAAATTAATCTTGCAAGATTTGATTACAGACAGACAGACAACAGACAGGTGAAAGTATATAAAAGCTTGTAAAAAAACTTACAGTTGCAGTCCTTTGCGGCCATTTATCCAAATTCTGCCATACATAGTCATACAGCGTGCAACTTGGGATTTCTACATCTTTGAAGGGGGATTTTATTATTTTGTCTTGAGTCCACACACTTTGGTGCCTTACTGCAACGCTTGCGAATTTCGACCCCTGTTTCAAAGTAGCCAAAGATCGGTTGAGCTTGAACATGTTCTTGGACATTTTCCGAGGTTTGCATGCCGTTTTTGTTAGGTATACTGTAAACAAAAAAAAAGAATGTATAAGTTTCTAGTTATTTAATACAGAGGGCCTATTGCCTATCGACATGTAAAACACTTGAATCCATAGACAAAATTGCGTACATTACTTGCTTAAACCTTCTCATTGATATGAGTAAAATAACAAACGCAGCAATGTACATTGAAGTTGTCATCAATCGTAGTGAGTAAGAATTAGTCAATAGGCCCTCTGCTGGCCTAACAATTGTCTCTTACATATTTTATAGGATACAGCCGAGACCCACAGTCTTTTATGTGTTTTCCGAAACACGGTAGCGTCCAGGAGAGAATTTGTCACACACTTGTTTTGAACCTAGGGCCTCCAGATTACAAGCTGGACGTACAACCATTGGAGCACGGACGTTATCTTTATTACAACCCTCCTTTAATCGGAGGATAAACAGGCAAAACAGCGTATATCAACCAAATATTTTTTGCTCTTCTTACATAATACAAGTAATTTTGTTATCAGTGAGATAGTGGCTTATACAATAACAAATTATATTATCTAGACGAGTATTTACTCTTTTTATGATAAAAAAATTCTACCAAATTTGAAGAAAATTAAATACACTAAAATAAGTGCTTAATTACCTTATTTTATATTTATTTTATTCAAAGTAATAATTATATGCATAATAATTAAGTTTTTTATGCAAAAAAAATTAAATTAGCAAGGCGTTTTGAAAATGATTATACCTACTATTTTAAAAATTAAAGGTCCTACATGAAATAAAGGCCGATCTCCTAAATTTTAGTAATATTACTGACCATATATAGAATAGAAAATGTTACTGACCATATACCTTTATGTAGTATCTATAGGGCAAACTTAAAAGATCATTCAAAAATATTTGCGCTACCTATTTATTTATGAATCAATTCATTTCTATTAATCCTTTTAAATGGACATAAATAGCTTATTTTACTATAAACAAATAGCTTAATTGCTATGAAATTGGTTCCCTTTTTTAGATAGCTGAAAACCTGAAAAAAAAGTTACTTGACATAAGGTACGTGACAGTCTGATATTTTTCAACACACAACAAAAATCGCTGTACCGATTGGGTTCAAATTTGGACTGCAGATAGGGTTTATGATGTAGACCACCGCTAAGAAAGGATTTAGCCAAACAGGAAATGCCGCGAATATACCCAAGACTAGATTAGATAATAAGGGATATACTTAAATGAAAAGTCGCGGTATTTGTAATCAAATCCTCCCAAATTATTCGTCGCATTTTTTAAGACAGACAAAGTAGCGTGGGTCGCTAGTATTTCTATAGGAAATGGTCACTTAGTAACCGACTTAAGGCCTAACGTCGCGTGCGGATTTCACTAAGGTATCTACCGTTTTTGATTAATTTAATGCAACCCGGCAACTGGCAATCTTCAATCCTAATAAAAGTACTCCTTAGCTAAAGAAAACACACCAAAATAACTAGTCATATAAATGTGTACTTACGTTTACAGCGAAAAGTAATAAATCACATGTAAATAACAAATACGTGTAAAAAAATATTAGCACAAAGGACGTGGTGCCGCGCCAAACATCGGGTTCAAACTAAAATAGAATTCTCAATGAACGGGTTGTGTAAACTATAGGTACCTACTTATGTATGTATATAGGTACTCGGTACATAATGATAGTGTACGTGTAGATAGGCTAAGATACCAAACCTGTTGGACATTAGTTATTTTATGAAGAAAGTTTAATGTCAATACAATAAATAGCCTAGTCATTTGCCTAGTGCGCTAAGACGGCCGATTGTTTAACTAGCATTAAGATAAAGTGGTATTAAATAAAGTATTATTCTTTTCTTTTCTACTTTGTTGAGACTAAGAAAAGATTTTTTACAACATAACATAAGAATACATTTATATTATAATAGGCTACAACTTTGTAAATAACGAATTAGACAAAAATGAGTTTTTTTCGTAAATGTGATTAAAAAACCGGTCAAGTACGAGTAGGACTCGAGAACCGAGGGTTCCGTACAAACCTACGGGTTTCTACGGAACCCTAAGGAAAAGTGGGTATAATATTATATACTATGGGTTTTGATTCCCTTGCGAGTACTTGCGAGTTTGAAAATATGCGGCTAAAATTGCTGTTTCTTTTGATTGCGTTGACATAGATGTTTGATTTTTTTACAGCTTAAAGTTATTATAAAGTTGAGTATTTGGTATGAATTTCAATTTAATACCTGTACGCGTTCTTGAGAAAAGGGATAGTAAATACAAAATTATTGAAAATATTTTTTTATATGATGTAACTAAAAATTTACAGTTTTCGCAATTTTTCCTGTGCCTGTGATTTAAGACGTTGCTGCGTCCCAAATTTCAAGATTCTGAGTTAACGGCAAGTACCCTGTAGGTTTTGATTCCCTTGAGAGTAGTCGCGAGTTAAAAAATACGGCTAAAATTGCTGTTTCTTTTGAATGCGTCAAGATAGAGGTTTGATTTTATTACAGTTTAAGGGTATAATAGATCTTAGTATTTGATATGAATTTCAGTTTAATACCTGCACGCGTTCATGAGAAATAAGGTAGTAAGTATTAAATTTTAAAAAATATTTTTTTATATGATGTAACTAAAAATGTACAATTTTCGCAATTTTTCCTTTATCTGTGCTCTAAGGAGTTGCTTCGTGCCAAATTTCAAGATTCTAAGATCACGGGAAGTACCCTGTAGGTTTTGATTTTTTGAGAGTATTTGAGAGTTAAAAATTGCGACTAAAATTGCTGTTTCTTTTGAATGCGTTGACATAGAGGTTTGATTTTATTACAGTTTAAAGGTATTAGAGATATGAGTATTTGATATAAATTTCAATTTAATACGTTTACGCGTTCATGAGAAAAAGGGTAGTAGGTATAAAATTTTTCAAAATATTTTTTTCATATGATGCAAATAAAAATTTATGGTTTTCGCAATTTTTCCTTTATCTGTGCTCTAAGGAGTTACTTCGTGCCAAATTTCAAGATTCTGAGTTTACGAGAAGTACCCCGTAGGTTTTGATTTATGTGGTAATGTCGAAAATTTGCTAAAATTTGCGACATATTCGACTATATCTTTTGATTGCGTTGGCCTAGAAGTTTGAAATTTTCACAGCTCTAAGAGGCAATGGACCTTAGTATTTTCTATAAATTTCAGCTTGTTACCTCTACGCGTTCCTGAGAAAAAGGGTCTTGACAGACAGACGGACGGACGGACGGACGGACGGACAACAAAGTGATCCCATAAGGGTTCCGTTTTTTCCTTTTGAGGTACGGAACCCTAAAAATGAGTTTAAATTATAATAACTACTGTATATAATAACTATATAGGTCACAATGGGCGGCCTTATCGCTTAGAGTTATATCTGATAGTCGTATGCATACTTTTCTTATCATGAATTAATGATAACTTGTGCAATTTAACCTTTTATTTTTGTATATTTTTATGAGCTTTTATAAAACAAAATATTCAATAATATTGTTTACATAATATATTTTAATTAATCCATATCTTGATTTCTGAAGTTAAACCACCAGACGCATAAAAACCCAAAAATTATGATTTGACCTTTAAGAAAAAACGGATTTTTTGAAACATTTTCCTCTAATATGCATGCTGTAACCACAATTATCGCCATATTTTAAATAATAATATTATATGTAAACCATCTTATAGGTATATATATTTTTTTCTAACTAGTCTATGTATACAGATACTGCGCACCACCGTCTAGTATTGTAATATAAGTCCTGTTCCATTCCTAGGTTGTCTGTAAGAAATTGCCTAGTGCGATAAGACCGCCAATTGTTTACCTAGCATTTAGATATTTAGCTCAGTAAGTTTATTTGTAATTATTTGGTACGCAATAAAGTATTATTCTATTCTATTCTATTCTAAAATAATTTAAAAAAAAAAACGATTGACTATACATATTATAAAAAATATAAGTAGTCTTTCAGTGATGAGGGTTGATTCTCTTTAAATAGGTAAATAAATTTCCATTTGATAGAGGTAGCTTGCTTACGTTGAAAAATAAGTAATCTAAATTTTTTTATACAAGAAGACAAGGTAAATCATACTAATATTATAAATGCGAAAGTTTGTAAATGAGTGTATTTGTTTGTTACTTCTTCACGCTTAAACGGGTGGACTGATTGAGCTGAAATTTGGTATACGAGTAGAGAAAGCTTAGACTCTTTTTTTTTTACCCAGGAAAAATGCTTCACGCATCACCAGATAGCCCCTGGAACAACACATAGGCTACAGCGGGTAAAACCGCTGGGCGCAGCTAGTATTATAATATTATTGCAAGTATTATAATTATTTCTCTCAATGCAAGGTTGTCTGGAAGAGATCGCTTTTAGCGATAAGACCGCCAATTGTTACACTTAAGATACGAAATTGTGTTTTAGTTTTAAGATTCTCTGTAGTATATTTGTGGTGTTACAATAAAGAGTATTCTATCTATAATATAGATAACACCCTAGTACTAGCTTATCAGTATTCCTAGTATTAATTTATCATTTTTATCTTGCCGAAGATAAGTGTCGTCCATGAACTCTGGGATGTTAGACTAAGGTCCACGTATCTAATAATATAGGCTACTATTTGCGATATAAAACCCACAGTTGCGGTAATTCACCGCGTGTTATGTGACTCAAATAGCTTAGTTACTACCCAAGGGCCAGATAGAGTTACATTGTTCAATGAATACTAATCCCATCAAAAACATAATATTATATGTGGAATTAGAGGCAAGTTCAATATTACGATAAAGGTAGGAGGACTTCAACGACAAAAGAAGTGTGATCTAAATGGGCGCCAAGTTCAATTGTTAGTCCTGAAATATATTTTTTTAACATAAAATATTCTATTACTGCCTATAAAAACAGTCATGAAAGAGCCCTCTGTTTGATGGCTAGGTTTTATCGACAGTTTTTGTAGGCAAGTTAATAATAATTCGTATATAATATGAGAATAAGCCAATTCAGATCTCAGGAAAATTTAAACGTGCATCTCATTCTCGCATAATTTCAAGTACCTATTGTTTATATATTTTTTTTAAAGTTAATTGTTATTGATGTCCTTATATATTGTTCTGTTCAGTTTTATAAAGAATAGAAATCGCTTTTTAAGAGGCGTAGTACCACTTCTGGCTATTAAATTTTAATTATAATCACAAATGAACCACCATTCTGGTCTAGATTTTAGATTAAAGGTGAAGGTTAAGTTACCGGTAAGCTTCATATACATCTGAAGTGATGTTTTTGCGTCTACTGTGAAATTATTTAATTTGATTGTTTTAGACATATTCAAGTGAATCATATTCTCCGATTCTTATGAAATTATTAGCCATGTGGTCACTTTTTTCTAATTTTATTGGAGGACCACAGGTGTTACAGATATCTATAAGCGACGGTTACCACTTATATGTTACTGCCTTTCTAGTTAGGTAGTCAATCAGTTTGCAGAAAAGGATCTAAGTCAAATAAAATCTAGTCAAATAAAAAAGTGCCAGAAGTAATGAAAAGTGGTTTATTGTAAACAAGTCTGTAATAAAGTAATTACCCTTATGAATTTGATTTAGCACTTAGCTCCATAGATTTATCGAATTTCCAAAGAGCCTGATAAAATAGTTAAGCTATACCTTTGGTCACTGCGGTGAGTATTTTAACAGGCATTTAATTTTCTTTGTATTACTATGAGCGAAATGAAACTGAAGACCCAAATGACAATTTTGTTAGTAATCCAGACTTGTTGTTCAGTTATGAGATGATTTTTTGACACTTTTATTCAGATTTAGAAATATGATGAATAAAATAACAAGAATGCCTTTATTTATTTATTAATCGTCAACGCAATATAGTAATTTTATTCTTTTTTCATAAATTCGTAATTCAAACTCGAAGACAACATTCAAATGAAGCATAGAGAATTACAGATGACGATGAGAGTCTTTCCCGAACCTTAACTAAAACATGAACAAACAAAAATGGATAAAATAACTGGGTTTATGACAAAAATCTCTAGCTCAGGATGACTAGCACAGTGCAGTGTTACGAAAGGCTTTGCACTTTTCCTAGGTAATAGTTTTTACTCTTTGACTTAGGTAACAATGAATCTTTAATTCCTTCGTTAACGCTTGAATGAATTATTTTTTATTATTTAACATCAGACGAGTATCGAGCTAGTCTCTTCATTAGCGAACATAAAAAAAGGTAGATTTAATAAGGTTACGATGTTAGACTAATACTTACCTGAAAGTTAGAAAAACACCTTAAATTTGGTCTTGGCGTCTTATAGAATAAGATACATCGCGTTGGTCATTGGTCCATCCTTCTTGCAAATCACTCAGATTTACTAAGTAGTCTAAACAAAACCAAATCTAGTCAAACCTTCCATCATTTTAAGTATCTTCATTTATCCTTTCTTCAATACTGAAACTGGTTCAGCGGTTGACGAAAGTTGATTATCCATGGTAGATAAGTGATCTAATTTGAGAGCACGATATTTCGCTATAGTTTTTACATGACTGAAAGGTCTTTTGGTATTCTCAGCTGCAGCTAAATCTTCCATTTTCTGTATTAGCTTGTAATTTTAACTATGTGATAGGTAAACATTGTAATATGATCTTTCATATTATATAAACATTTTTACGTTACAAAAATAATTATAAATCTGCCAAAAATGTTAACGAGACTACATTTTGCCTGTAATGTAATTTGAGAAAAAGCTTTTTTTGATACCTGTTTCAATTTATATGCAACTGATCTGAATACATATAAAATAGCATACCACCCACTAAGACATAGATAAAATAAAAACAAACTTATCTGATACCGTGTGGACTTTGCCATATTAATTTTATCTTACTATCTGACAGGGTATAAATGGCATTATATGATTAGGTGCAAAATGATAATGCGCCTTCATACAAACATTAAGATAAGTTGATAAGAGATTAAATCTTGGGGACGAAGTTCAAGTATCATTCTCGTAGAGAGTGCTAATTTATTTGCCTACTTTATAAGCCTGCAGACATCCTTAATTGTTTCCCGCTGAGAAAAAAGGCGTACCCATTACCCTCCCATCGGGGGTATGGGAGGGTTATGTAGGACTCCCCGTGCAGAGCGACTGCACGGGTATACCCACTAAAACAACTCAACGGCACTCCCGCATCATCTTTGTGATAGAGGACTGCAAATCGACAGAGCCTTAATATACAGTCCCCCATCGACAAAGACTTCCATTTCTAATGTTATGTCACCCCCTTTTGCCCGCGGACAAGGGCTTTGGCCGCACGTACTACGTACCCGCAGCTTTGTCACTATGGCGTCCCGCAAGAACACCTCCAGGATTTGTAATGAGTATCCCCGCCGTGCCCAATTTCGGCGGAGGACGTCCTACATATCACCCTGCGCCTCCCGGCACAAGATGACGATGTACATATTATAAAGTATTTTTCCTTAATTTTTCAGGGTTTATTAGATCTTGGTCAGAACAATTTAAGTTGGAAGAAAAAACAAAACATGTAACAAAATTATTTTATTAAATAAAATTTATATTAAGTACTGACATCTAATATTGCGTGTCCTTAACCTTTAGACTTAAGGGCCTATCTCCACTTGCTAGAGTTTCAGCGATAATATTGCTTAAGGATGAGTTTCCACGTCTCCAAACACACACACACCAAACTATCGGTATTCGAGGAGATTTATTATACTCTTGCCTATGGAAACCGACCCTTACCGATTATAATTATATTATTGTCTCACAGACTTAAAATAAATATAAAACATTTTTACAAACTCTTAAATAAATATACCATATACACATCCAACTAGTCCTAATTAAGCCGCGTCTCCGGCTACTTTTTTGGTCTACACTCTCAACAAAAACACGCACACAAAACACGCACGGTTTTGTGTTTTGTGTGCGTGCTTTCCATCGGACATGGAAAGCAAAAACATTTGTTGAAGCTTGAAGCATAGACATTAATTTTTTTTTTGTGTATGGGAATTTTGTTGTGTGTTAGCGTGTTTTTGTTGAGAGTGTAGACCAAAAAAGTAGCTGGAGACGCGGCATAATATTATAAACGTATAAGTTTGTAAGAACATCAGGCGCGGATCCAGGGAGGGGGGGGGGGTCAAGGGGGTCATGACCCCCCCCCCAAAATCCTAGTCGGAAAAAAATCCGATCATATCAACTGGTTTTACGCTACTTTCACTGTTAGAATTAGGAAATTTTCTCTTAGCCGCAAGCTTTACGTACAAGTTCATAAAATTGTTTCGCTGTTTTAATTAATTTTTTACCAAGCTACTTTTTTTTAGATCCTCGCCTACGAATTATCCGTAGGTTCTCGTAGCAAACTGCACAGTATCTTTCATATTTAGGATTAATTGGATTCGTAGCTAAGTCTTTGCGCTTGCAGCAAGCTGCTCGCATGTATAATAGTTTTTTTTTGGCTCGCAGCGAGCTGGGAACAGCTCGCTGCTATAAATAAGAAATTTATCTATAAATAAGAATATTAAATTTGCATACTGTCCTGAAAGATTCAAAATTTTCAAGAGCTGCTCTCGCATTCGAGCTAAAAATTTAAAATTTTCTCGGCGCTCGCAGCAAGCTGCTCGCGCTTTTATAAATAAGAATATTTAGTTTTCTTGCCTCTCGGAGCAAGCTAAATGCACGTCATACGTGCTGAAAAATTCAAAATTTTCTCGGCGCGCGCAGCGAGCTGCTAGCGCTTTTATAATAAATAAGAATAATTAGTTTCCTTGCCTCTCGGAGCAAGCTAAACGCACGTCACACGTGCTGAAAAACTCAAAATCTTCTCGGCGCTCGCAGCGAGCTGCTCGCGCTCTATAAATAAGAATATTTAGTTTCCTTACCACTCGGAGCAAGCTAAACGCACATCATTCGTTATGAAAAATTCAAAATTTTCTCGGCGCTCGCAGCGAGCTGCTCGCGCTTTTATTAATATGAATATTTAGTTTCCTTGCCACTCGGAGCAAGCGAAACGCACATCATTCGTGCTGAAAAATTCAAAATTTACTCGCCGCTCGCAGCGAGCTGCTCGCGCTTTTATAAATATGAATATTTAGTTTCCTTGCTATTCGGAGCAAGCAAAACGCGCATCGTTCGTACTGAAAAATGTAAGATTTTCAAGACTACGCTGAAACGAGATTCCAAAAAAATTCTTGGTTTAAAAAATATTCTATGGTTCTATGGTCTGGATCCGCGCCTGAAGAACATATGGATGTCTGGATGTATGTATGTTCGTTACTCTTTCACGCTTAAACGGGTGGACTGATTGACCTGAAATTTGGTATAGAGTTGGCTTAGACCCTGGAATAATACATAGGCTACATACAGCGAGTAATACCGGCAGCTAGTAGGGGTAGTACATAATATGCAGTCGAAATCTATGCAATTTAGCTAATAGGACTATAGCCATATTATAATCTATCAACTTATCATCAATAGTTGATTCATAGTACCTAATTACCTATTGTGTTAAGCATGTTTTTAAAAGCTTTTCTTTTTTTTCTCGTGTTTTTATTTTGGCATAATATTTATGTGAAGTTCAAAGATCTGTTGTAAATGTCTTGAAATATCCAAAACATAAAACGTTACAAGACTTTTCTTTAATTTGTGGATGTGCAACGAAAAGTTAAAATTATCTTATTAAGTTGAGCTCTATGATTCTAAGAACATTTTGTTTTTCGGTTAATAATGATAGAAACCAGTCTGCCAATAAGTTCTCTGGTAAACAATATACCTTAATTTACGTATTAAATAATCACTGTATTAATTAACACGACATTTATTCAGCTGAATAAATATTTTTCCATCGAAACAATACCTACTTAATATTTCAGACTCCATCAACCGACAAATAAGGTAAAATTCTAATTAAGATAACATTTTATTTACGCAATAACATAATTAAAATATTCAATAACCATTCCATATCACAATAAATAACCTATACATAAACACCACAAAATTAAGTCACAGCCTAAGCGTACATTTTCTTTAAGTCTTTCCTCAATATCTTTCCCGAAGCCGTTTTCGGTATATCGTTGACAAAGACAACTTCTTCTATTTTCTTGTACACAGCTACTTTATTCGCGACGAAGTCTTGGAGTTCTTCTTCTGAGGTTTCTTGTCCGTTTTTCTTGATGATGAAGGCCTTGGGGCATTCTCCGTAGAATTCGTGGGGAATTCCGATGACGGCTGCGTCGGCGACCGCGGGGTGAGAGCGAAGGATGCTTTCGAGCTCTGCAGGGGCTACTTGCATGCCTTTAACCTAAGAATAAAAACAAAAATAAGCAAATTTTAATTATTTTAGACAGTTTTTTAGGGTCTCGTACCTCTAAAGGAAAATCAAACAATACGAAGCCCCAAGTGATTCTATAAAGAATCACTCGGTCGTCCGTCAGTCTGCGAAGACCCATTTACTCGAGAACGCGTACAGTTATCAAATTGATTTTTTTATATAAATCTAGAGTGTAAAATACAAATGCGTATTAATCGCGCTGTCAAAGCGAAAAAAAAATAATGAAGAAATATGCGCCGGTGACCGCTCTATAACAGGTTTTATACACAATTTTATAATCATATGCTGTAAAAAAGCCAACCGTTTTCTTGTGTGCCGTTCTTTTAATCTTATATAAAAAAATAAAAATGCCTTTTAACATCACGGCAGCCAGCAACAGTAGTAATCAATATTATTTTACCGGGGGTAGACTTCCATTGCAGGTGGGTACCCTAACAGTGCCAATTATTATTATTCTACCGCCTGAGCAGTAATGCAAACATTACAGTGCTTCGGTAAGAGGGCACTGTAGCTAGTGAAATTACTGGGCTAAAGAGTCTTAACATCTTATGACTCTTGAGTAAGAAGCGTTGGTGCAGTGCACCTAGAATTGCACATCATTGTGAAATTCAAGGTAGCACTGTACTGATTTTGGGCAGCGTTATCTCTTAACATCAGGAGAGCGTCTTGCTCGACTTCTTACTTCTCCACTAAAAAAAAAATAGTCGTAGTAAAATTGAGGTACAATAATTTTTGTGATATTATGTGGAATTCTCAAATATTTCACCTTAATAAGTTCCTTAATCCTATCTGTAATGAACACTCCAGAGCCCGGTTTATAGTAGCCCATGTCGCCAGTCTTGAAGAAACCGTCTGACGTCATTGTATCCGCTGTCGCTTCAGGGTTTTTGTGGTAGCCCTTCATTATGAGCGGTGATTTTACGCACATCTCTCCTGACTGGAAAGTAAAAATTATGGTTAGTAGTTAGTACCTACGAATGAATTAGTACCTTCTGATATATGTAATTATTATTGGTAGGTATTTCGATATTGAGTTATCTATTGTATTCTAAGAATATGCTAGCATTTGCCCGGGGCTTTTGCATGAAGGTTCAAATCGCAAATCTATATCCAAAGGGAGTTAACTATTTTTCCTTGTGCTGTAGGAATACTCTGTTTAGATTTTTAATTCTACTATTGATATTATATTTTACATTTATGCAAACATATTTTTATAGTTTTGTTGGTCGATGGGCCCTCGGTTAGAGTATTCGATGGTGTGCACAACTTAAACCAGTCGATTTTTAGGGTTCCGTACCTCAAAAGGAAAAAACGGAACCCTTATAGGATCACTTTGTTGTCCGTCCGTCTGTCTGTCTGTCTGTCTGTCTGTCAAGACCCTTTTTCTCAGGAACGCGTGGAGGTAACAAACTGAAATTTATAGAAAATACTAAGGTCCATTGCCTCTTAGAGCTGTGAAAATTTCAAACTTCTAGGCCAACGCAATCAAAAGATATAGTCGAATATGTCACAAATTTCAGCAAATTTTCGACATTACCAAATAAATCAAAACCTACGGGGCACTTCCCGTGAACTCAGAATCTTGAAATTTGGCACGAAGTAACTCCTTGGAGCACAGATAAAGAAAAAATTGCGAAAACTATAAATTTTTATTTGCATCATATGAAAAAAATATTTTGACTAATTTTATACCTACTACCTCTTTTCTCATGAACGTGTAAACGTATTAAATTGAAATTCATATCAAATACTTAAGTCTATAATACCTTTAAACTGTAATAAAATCAAATCTCTATGTCAACGCATTCAAAAGAAACAGCAATTTTAGTCGCAATTTTGAAACTCGCAACTACTCACAAAAAATCAAAACCTACAGGGTACTTGCCGTGAACTTAGAATCTTGAAAATTGGCACGAAGCAACTCCTTAGAGCACAGATAAAGGAAAAATTATGAAATCTGTACATTTTTAGTTACATCATATAAAAAAATATTTTTAATAATTTCATACTTACTACCTTATTTCTCATGAACGCGTAAACGTATTAAATTGAAATTCATATCAAATACTCAAAACTATAATACCTTTAAACTGTACTAAAATCAAACCTCTATCTCAACGCATTCAAAAGAAACAATAGTAATTTTAGCAGTATTTTTTAACTCGCGACTACTCTCAAGGGAATCAAAACCTACAGGGTACTTGCCGTTAACTCAGAATCTTGAAATTTGGTACGCAGCAACGTCTTAAATTATAGGCACAGGAAAAATTGCGAAAACTGTAAATATTTAGTTACATCATATAAAAAAATATTTTTAATAATTTTGTATTTACTTGTACTACCCCTTTCCTCAAGAACGCGTACAGGTATTAAATTTAAATTCATACCAAATACTCAGCTTTATAATAACTTTAAGCTGTAAAAAAATCAAACCTCTATTTCAACGCAATCAAAAGAAACAGCAATATTAGCCGCAATTTTCAAACTCACAAGTACTCGCAAGGGAATCAAAACCTTCAGTACATAATATTATACCCACTTTTCCTTAGGGTTCCGTAGAAACCCGTAGGTTTGTACGGAACCCTCGGTGCTCGAGTCCTACTCGTACTTGACCGGTTTTATTTAGTTGTCTATCACACTAATCTTATAAATGCAAAAGTTTGTAAGTGAGTGTGTATGTTTGTTAGTTCTTCACGCCTAAACAGGTGGACCGATTGAGATTAAATTTGGTTCTTTATGATGCAAGATGGTAATAATAATAAAAGCTTGTTTTTAAAAAGTATTTTTAAAATTTCACTTGTTAATAATAAAAAATATTCGATGCGTATTTTTTTTCGTGCAAATAAAAAAAATGGCTGAGATGGTGTGACGTCACGATCAAGAAACTTTAGTGCGTTGTATCTCACGTTTCTTATCAGATTTACAAAAAAAAATACGTGTCCAATATTTTTCCATAATCTACATTATGGACAAAAAAAATTGTCAACATCCCTATTGCGCGCGGCGTAGCGTAACCTGCAAAGCCTATAGTTTAGCATTAAGCATCATCATAGCATGCGGAAATACTTCAAACTACTGAGTACAGAGAAGTAAACGTAATTTTATGCATGTTTTTCTACACGGCTGAAGCTGTTAATAGTTAATAGGTGATAAGTGGTAAACATGATGCAGCGCAACTCAAAGTATGTTAAATTGTTTAAAATACGAAAATTAATTTTGTACTTTGACCGGATCATTATACATATTCGTATTAAATATGAAATAAAAACAAGTGAATTAAAGAATATAATATTATTAAAGCGACTTCATGATCGCTTTAATAAGTGAAGAGAGACTCAGTTTTTAATTATATACTTAGGTAACTAGTGCACTTTCGTGATTTCTATAAAATTTTAATGGGACCATCTTGAAAATGCCCTTTGAATAAAAAAAACCATTAGGTATCAGGCATCTTTGATTAATCATTTGATAAATCGTTGAATACTCGTCACTCGTATAAAATTTTAATGATTTATTTAAAATCATGATCATGGGGTGTAAGGGGGACAAATAACAACTAAGTCCCCAATAGCCAACCTCCCCTGCACGCGGTGCACCCTGCAATCTGCTGACGAGGCTCTGGCGACCGACTGATAGCGGTATTACTATCAACAATCTGGTTTGGGCTCTTGAATAAGAACTTTCATTGGAGGGCAAATCAGAACAACCGACATTAGTGTAGGATGACGGTTTCAGAGCGGCAAAGAAGGAGAATCCTTCCACGGCGCTCACGGGGCCTAGTAAGATGGCTCACTACACACCTGCCAACCCGCACCAGACAAGCGTGGCAGGTTAAACGTCTAAACCCCTTCTCTCTCATATGAACATGTCCACTTCAAACAATTGGCCCCGAGTACCCGGCGTCTCCACTGGGAACTCAGCTGATGACAGTGGGCTGACTACCAGTGGGACTTGGGGCGCATACAATCTCCGGGTGACGGATCCCAACTGTCAAACGACCCAGGCAACTCGTATAAAGGACACTGAAAAACTTAATATATTGACATTTAATACCAGAACTTTAAGAACTGAAGAACGGCTAGTGGAATTAGAAAACGCTCTAGAAGATGTTAAGTGGGATATCGTAGGCCTTGCAGAAATAAGACGAGATGGTGAAAACACACTGCAACGAGAACACAACATATTTTACCACATAGGCGACACAGGAAGTAAATACGGAGTAGGCTTTCTAGTAGCAAAACGCTGGCAACACAATATCATAGAATTTATAGGATACTCAGATAGAATAGCCGTTCTCAAATTTAAAATTACAGACAAAAAGACCCTTAGCATTATACAGATCTACGCACCTACTACCAGCCATTCAAACGACGAAATAGAAGAATTCTATGACATGCTAAACAGAGCTTGCGACGAACAAAGAGAACACTGGACGCTTATTATGGGAGACTTTAATGCCAAGATCGGACCTAGACAGAACAGAGATAACACCAAAATCATCGGACCACACGGAACGGGTACGAGAAACGAACGCGGCACTTGTCTCCTTCAATTTGCATTCGGCCAAAACCTCTCTGTAGCCAATAGCTTCTTTTATAAAAAACTACACAGACGCTGGACATGGGCTTCTCCCGACAAAAACACTAAGAATGAAATAGATTTCAGTCTATCTTCCAACAAACGAATAATAAATAACATAGAAGTATTAAATAAATTAGCATTTAGTTCAGACCATCGACCTCTTCGTACTACTTTAATTTTTAACCTCACAATTGACAGACACCAAATGATCAAAAATACTATAAAACGTTTGGATAAACATACACTAATGGCCAATGCAGATCAATTTAACTTGGAACTGGCCAATAGTTTTAGCCTACTAGATGCAGATTCCGAAGATATTCAAACTCAATATGATGTCATCAGAAACAGTATTCAACAAGCTAGTCGCAAAATTAAATCATCAAAATGTAAGACAAAGAAATTATCAAATAACACTCAAGAACTTATTACAAGAAGACTAGAATTAAATAACAATATATACACAACAGAATACAGAAAAATAGACAAACAGGTAAAACGCAGCATCCGAAAAGATATTAGAAACTACAATACACAACTAGTTCATACAGCTTTAACCCAAAACCGCTCTCTTAAAACTGCTATACAGGGTACTGAAAAGGGAAAGTCCACAATAACATATCTTAAGGACAATAATGGCACAAAACAAGGCGATAGAAACAAAGTCCTACAAATAGCTACCAAATTTTACGAAAATTTATACTCTCACAATAATTTAGCTCAGACAGATACACCCCAAAATTATTCTTGTCCCGATAGTATCCCCGAAATAACACAAACAGAAGTTCTTAAAGCAATCACTAGCATGAAATATAATAGAAGCCCTGGTGATGACGGAATCACCACTGAATCACTAAAAATCGGAGAAAAAGTTTTAAATCCTCATATCACAAAGTTGTTTAATTCCATTTTAAAAACAGGCAAATTTCCTATTAACTTCTGCCACTCTAAAATAATACTTTTACATAAAAAAGGAGATAAATCAAACATAGAAAACTATCGTCCCATTAGCTTAGTATCTCATCTATACAAAACATTCATTAAAATTATAGAGTTTAGAATTTCCAAAACACTTGATAAACACCAACCAGCAGAACAAGCAGGATTCCGTAAAGGCCTTTCCACTACAGACCATCTCCACTCTCTTAACCAACTTCTAGAAAAACACTCTGAATTTAACCTTCCTTTGTATTTAGCTTTCATAGATTATTCTAAAGCATTTGATAGTATTTTACACCCGTCCATATTTGAAGCGTTGAGAAATCAAGAAATAGAACACACATACATCCAACTTTTGCAGTATATATACAACAATAGTTCAGCCGCTGTACACATTCACTCATCTGGCACATCCTTCCCAATCCAAAAAGGAGTCAAGCAAGGGGATCCTCTTTCCCCGAAACTATTTACAGCCACGCTTGAAGAAGTCTTTAAAAAGTTAACACCTAACTGGACGGAGAGGGGAATTGTTCTCAGCGAAAGGAGATTGACAAATCTTCGTTTTGCCAACGACATTGTTCTTTTCTCCTCCTCGGCATCTGAGCTGGGTCTAATGCTCCAAGAACTGCATACTGTGAGCCTCGAGGTCGGACTTAGGATGAATATGTCCAAAACCAAACTAATGACAAACACCACCAAGCGTCGCCTTCATGTCGAGGGTGTGGGGATCGAATATGTCGATGATTACGTTTACCTCGGCCAAATAGTCTCTTTCCAGGCGAGACAAGACATGGAAATTGCACGACGCACCGAGAACGCCTGGAAGAGCTATTGGGCCATGAAAGACCTCATGAAAGGACCACTGCCTCTCTCCTTAAAACGTAAACTCATGGACATGTGCGTTCTCCCCACCCTCACATACGGCGCACAAACTTGGTCATTGACTACGCACACACGCACGCATACACTATCCAGAGAATTTCGAATAGATCCAATATTTATATTGTTTTATAATTTAATGATTTATATTATTTTGGTTATTTATAATGTTATATTTTGTTTTTTTTTTAAGTAAGAAATTCAAATATTTAACTCTCAACCAGATTTCATTTATATTTGGAATAATATTCATGTAAACTTTACGAGTCACTTCTAAACGGAAAGCCCTGGTGGCTGTAATACAGTTTCATTACTAGTACAGCCTCCATCGCTCCACTATAGTAAGGACATTATGTACAATGTATTATTATTAAATAAAATAAAAAAAAAATAAAAAATAAATTGACTAAACGTCAGAGGTCCGCACTCGGGGTTTGCCAAAGAGCTATGGAGCGCAGTATCTTAGGAGTGAAACTTACAGATAGGGTAAGAAATACAATACTGCGCTCCAAAACGCAAATAATAGATGTAGCTCAGAAAGCCGCTCGCCTCAAATGGGACTGGGCCGGCCACGTATGCCGCATGTCAGAGGAACTGTGGGCCTGGACTACCACTCAGTGGAGCCCACCTGTCCGGACACGACGACGTGGCAGGCCCAGAACCCGTTGGAGAGACGAACTTGACTCCTACCTCAAGGATTGGACCCTAACCGCCACCCAGAGAAAGGAGTGGAAAGAGAGAAGGGAGGCCTTTGCCCTGCAGTGGGACAGTATGGGCTAATAATAATAATAATTTAAAATCGTTTAAAAATATTATACTTATCTATATCAGAGTGTTTACTAATGAATAAGCTAAGATGTTTTATTATTATTTATAATAATAATCATACATTTTATAAATAATACATACCTATTATACAATACACATAATATAATGTTTTCGAATATGCAAAATATACGTTATTTATCATGTAATAGTTATTTTTCATACCTAAGTTCATAAGTCAGAAGGTATAACTAATAAATTTACGCATATTAATTTTTAAGCGTAATTTCAATATTTTTTCAATTGTTTAATTATCATAATGTAAATGGTTCGTTAAATCAAGGTCAAAATAATGTTTAAACTATTTAGTTGTATGTTAATTACGCCATTTGCTTTTTCGTGGCCTATTATACATAAAACTGAAAATTAATTAAAGGCAGCAAAAGCAGGAAAATGAACAAAGTTTATTCAGGTACCTACGTAAGTAATATAGGTATCTTAATAATTTTAATATATAAATAATCTCAGTTTTTTTTAATCATAATGTGCATTTTACTTTTTTGGTAGCTTCTTAGTACCTATTGAATGCGAGATTCCTTTTGGATTAAATAGTTACCACGAGGCACTTTAATAACATAGGATCAGGATTTGCAATAGAGAATGGGGATGTTGCCTATTTTTTTTAAATATTATTTAAAAGTATTTGACTTGTGTTTTTGCTTTGTAATTTTAGTAAAAACGTAAAAAACGTAACGTAAAAACGTGTGATACACAACGTACCTACTAGAATTGCGTTTAGGGCCTTTAGGGGGTCAGTGACGTCACTTAACGCGTGGCTTAACTTATATAGGTAAGCGTCCCTAATACCATACCATTTTTTATTTTATTTACAAACAAAAATTACGTGGGTACCTTATTATCTTCTACCATCTAGGGCCGCATCGTCGCCACGAGAGATCTTGGTCAGAGGCTAATAAACTGTAAAATAAAAACTTACATGTCCAATAGGCACTGGCTGCCCAGTAATGGGGTCTAGGAACTTTAAAGTCACTCCAGCCATTGGTACTCCACACGCTGAATAGTCGATGTCCTTTGTATTCTTGAAGGTGGAAGTGGCTAACGACGTCGTCTCGGTCGCGCCGAAACCTTGGTTGAACTCTATGTCTTTCTAAAAGGTTAAAAAGATAATATTATTATTAAAATATTAAAACAAGTTCAATAAAAAACTAATAAAAACAATAATAAGAAAAAAAGAAGAAGAAGAATAAAAATCATTTATTGCCACACATAAAAGAAACAATACAATTATTACACAAAAAAAAATACATTGTAGGCAATAGGAGCAGACTCAACTGGTAACCATATTAACACGGGGTTAACACGGTTGCTGATTTATAAGCTTTTCGCTCGGAGGGAGGATGTGTGATGTGTGTGTGTGGATGTGTGTGTGTGTAGGTGGCGAGTTGGCCTTTTACGTGTTTAAAGTCCAGGGACACCTTTCCCCCTCCAGCCACTTGCACCAACGTTACCCTTCTCGTCGGCTATGTAATGCCGGCCTTTATGGGGGCCCGTTTAGTGAGTGGCGAGTCATCACCTGCCTATGTATTTCCTAATGGGACGGAAGTGGCAGGTGCCGTAGTCTCTAGCAATAACCTCATTAACCATCCATTTAGAATTTAGAATACACATCCATAGCCTAGTTCAAGTAGTTTCCATAAATTAGCAATAGTCCTGTCACTTGGCGGAGACTGTCTTTGAACCCATTTTGTATAGATGGACTCACAGATAGACTCCGATAAATGTCACCCTTTAATTTATAATAAAAGCTCAAAAGGGACTCTGCGCGTTGGACTGTTTTTGTCTCCGTGTACGCCCGGGCCCGGTGTAGGCCCGGGTTTGACCCGTGTTTAAGAGCGACAATAATAAATAAATAATTCATAGCTTCACAATTCACAACTACTGAACCAATTTTGATGCATTGTGGTAATTTTATGCTCCTAGACTTACTAGGTATGTAGTAAATGACAAAGAATGATCAATCGCTAAACATAGTATAAAACAAGTGATATTGAAAAAAAACTTTTAAATACAAGCTTTTATTATTGTTACCATCTAGTACTAAAGTACTCGTCAAGGCGATCAAATGAGCCCAAATTCCACGGGATTGTGGTGTTAAATTACATAGTTCCTATGGCCATCTTCCAGCTCCATCATAAGATCAGCTCGATGTCATAATAATATTGCATTGTCATCCGATTTATACAAACATGCAAAATTACAGCTCAATCGGAATACCGGGAAGTGGATCAAATTAAACTTCCAAGATTTGATTACAGACAGACAACGGATCGTTGAAAGTAAATAAAAGCTTGTAAAAACCGATTGAGCAGAAATTTGGTACCTATGTAGGTACTGGTAGTAATAAGAGCGGTTAATTAATATCATGTACTTACTCATATTTAAATAATAAACTTTGTAATGTTAACTTTTGACCCAGTGTAGAATTATATATAATCTATTTACCGTGGTAGAATCGAACGAATTTCAAATGTAGCACAAATTATGTACAACAATAATTGTTGGTGTGTGGGTGTGTGTGTGTGTGTTTTTTTTTGCATTTTTACTTGTCAGGTACTTATTTAATCTATATACCTAAATTTACACTCAAATGACCATACTTTGTTTCAAAAACAAAGATATTTTTTGCAGGGTTCGAAGGATAAATATCTTTATATTTTCGATATAATATATATCGGATATAATATATCATAATATTTATCGGATATAAAGGATTTTGTGAAAATATATCATGATAAATATAATTGATATAATATTATAACCTTCGGACCCTGCTAAAATATTATCTTTGTTTTTGAAACGATGTACAGTAGTATAGACGAAGTATAAAAATAATAATTAATTCATTTATTTCAGGCAATAATAGTACACTGACAACAAGTACAGTGTAAGAGGCCCATATCAATAAATACCTTAAAGACTAACATAAATAAAAATAATAAACTTAAAAAATCTAGGTATTACTTAGCGCCGGCGACGTGTTACCTAGATCGTGTTAGTATAGACCTGTACATTTTTCAAAGTCAAAATGATATTGTACCTTGCTCTTTTCGAGAATGGATTGGACATCGGAAGCGGCCAATGGTGCAGCCCCGCAGCAGATGTGTCTGACATTCCTAAAATGTTCCGCTTTTATATCGGGATGCTTACCCAATAATATTGCTGAAAAAAAAATAGCCTTTGATCGCAGGAAAGACTGGTGACAATCTTCTATCTAAATATATAAAAGGAAAGAGTGACTGATTGACTGACTGATCTATTAACGCAAAGCTCAAACCGCAGAATGGATTTACTTGAATATTGGAACATACATAGATAGGTTTTATGATGTAGGCCTCCGCTAAGAAATGATTTTGTCATGCGAGCTAAGCCGCGAGCACTACGTCATAAAACCTATCTGTATTCCAAATTTCAACCGAATCCTTTCAATGGTTTGGGCTGTGCGTTGATAGATCAGTCACTCTTTCCTTTTATATATTTAGAAAAGCAATAAAAGCCAAACATCTTATAATGAACCACTAGGTATATCTAATGTAGTTATAAAAAAACCATTATAAGAGCGCTGGCCATGTAGTCTCATCCTTATAAAGCTAATTTGCTAGTTCGGAATACCGAACCTATTAATAAACCGACAAAAATTAAATGTTCTTTCACACATAGAGCGGTATAGTTATAAAGCGTTTCTTAAATTGATCATTTTAAACTTGTTACTTTGTAAATTAGGATATAATCGAAGATTATAATATCACATTGAATAAATTCCTCTTACATTGTTTTTCTTATAAATTATTTTTCATTGCCTTTTTTTAAAATAAGTTATTAGTTTTGAATACATTAAAAACCTGGTTCTATTACATTATCCAATAAGGCAGGTATTTGATAAATTAATATCTAGTTGGGAAAAACGTTATTTTTTTGTCTAATTATCTATTGTGTGGTTTACATAATATTCCGACTTCGTAACAGCAAATAATTATCAGTTTTTGTTAAGCATTTTCATTCAACGTATAATATTCTAAATTAAAGGTTTTATTTTTTAATTTTAGCAAATTATTCTATATAATAGTTCTATAATAGTCATAACAGGTGTATTTTATTTTTTCAGTCTTCAAGGTGTTTGTTGTCAGATAAGTTTCAGTGAGTAAAACGCAGGGCACTGCTGGTATTATTTAAAACTGTACGTGCAAATTATAATTTATGTCTTTGATATTTAAATAATACACTGCAACGCAATTAAATAAAATTTTAAAAATAAAATGAAGCTCCGCACAACCAGACTAAGTGATTCGCCATTTGGAGAATTAAAAAAGTAATCGTTAAAATATTATATAAAATTCAGATGAATTTGCGTCAAAGGCAACCTTGGCTATGATAATGGCGCTAAGAGTTTTTGCATTTTAGCAAAGTAGGTATAAACAATTTTCAATTATTAAAGACATATTAGTATCCATTTATTTTGCAAGAAACTTTTAGCACTTTTAGAATGAGATATAAATACAGTCGGCAAATGAATTATAATAATTATATAATGGTAAAAGACTAAAATTTGACACCGATCAGAGTCCGCGAGAGTCCATCTATCAAAAATAGGCTCAAAGACTGACTCCAACCAGTGTCAGGCCTGAGAGCAAATTAGTCAGCGTATAAATACTAAATGGTGGTGGATTCATATTAATTATAGTTTCACTCCAATTTGATAGAGATCAGAGGCAGTATTGTCTAATAAAGGTACAGTCAACTACAAAGAGATGTATCCATGTTAGTCTTACAAAATGAAGGAACTTTTAGTATGCAAAAATTATTTACCCTTACTTCGTGACATTTTCAGTATCCACCAAATCTTATACTATATTCGATTCATTTTAAATGCTATTATTATGTATCACCTAAGGAAAAATAGTGGGATACATCATTGTTGCATATTAAACGAGTCGATGATAATATAAAGTTTGATTGCTACTATAAATGTCACGAACCAAGGGTAGTTTTGAAGATTGTGGCAAATGAAAATTTACTTCATTTTGTAAGCCTAACATGGATACATCTCTTTGTAGTTGACTGTACACATAAGCGGACTTAATATTTCAAAATATATCAAATAATAGCACAAAGTAGTAAGAATGAAATAGCAAGCTTTTCTTTGTAGATATTAACAAATGATTTTTCAACTTATATACTTATGTAATTGCCACCAGTGCTCCATCTTAACAGCACCCATAAATGTTAATTTTATTACTGGGGTCTTTTCGCGTAATTATTTTATGTTAGTTTTGCAAAATCATTATAAAACTAATATAAAACAATTACGCGAAAAGACTCGATTAATAAAATTAACATGAGTTCAAATCGCGAAAATAGTACCTATGAAATCGTAGAGGCACTTATGTCTTGCACATTCTTTACTTACCTACAGGAGGTACAATATAAAGTAGATCCATAGGTTGATTCCTCAGCACGTTCATGTAAAGGCTGGCTGAGAATTTGGACATCGTGATCAACTTGCATCCGTGAGGCAAATGTCCTATTAGAGTCACTACCAAACCGTAAATGTGGAAAAACGGCAGAAAACATGGTAGCGTGTCTTGATCGTTACCTATAACAAAAAAAAGTTTTTTTTATTTGATCTGGGTGGTTTACAATATCTATTATAAGTATGTGTTTACAAAAGAAAATATACGTATAAGTATTATATACGTTTTCCTAACCACCATAGACCATAACACAAGAATTAAGTTGCTTAGCTTGGGGTTAGGTGGCGCCACAGATCATAAAGCTGGAGATGGAAGCTAAAATGAGGTAACAGTCGCCAAGTCATATGCCTGAATCAACATAAGCTCGTAGCTCCGCCTCTTTTTCGTGTTCATTCCACGGCCGACATTGACAACGTGACATTCACATACTTAATGAAAAATAATTAATAAAAATGCCGTATTGTTCAATAAAAAGGCGCGGAAAGACTAGCGCTACATTCAGTTACGCAAAAGACGAAATCTTATTACACAGGCAAGTTATTATTCCGATAATAATCATTGAAAAATGTTTAACATAAAATGCAATATAAAAATGGCCAAGTTTCTTTTCGTCTCATTCTTTCTTGGTAAATTTGTATAACATTATCTCGTTCTCTCTTACGCACGGATAAACTAGTGATAAGACACAAATTTAAATTTACACCACAAATATTATCGACAAAAATGTTATTGAAAATTTTGAAGTAGGTAGGTATTAGGTATATTAAGGTACCAAAATTATCGGGGTTTAATATTATACAGGTTTACTGGTATTTAATTCATGAATGGTTATTATGAAGCTTATAATAAGAGAAGTGTAACGAAGCTTTTAAAATACATAATGTTAAATTTGTCACTAATTTAAAAACAAATAATTCGCTATCTAACATTTATTGTTTATTCTTATAGGGTGCGTATTCGCACGCATAATTTTTTAAAATTAGGACTAAAAATTTTATGCGAGCGATGGACCTATTTATATTTTAGTGAAACCATATACATAAAATGTTTATTCGGGTACTTTGGGAGGTAATAGAGATGAGAAAACATTTAAGCTATAATAAAACAATAATTGAAGTTACATTAAAATATCTCTCGTATACAATACAACGAACTTTCTCATTAAACTTAAGAATAACTGTAACTTATATTTTCTTATCGATACGATATAGCGACTTTACCACATCACTAGAAAGTCATGTTATGCCTCTAACTATTACCTAATCTGTGGCGTAACTGTGACGTGACCTTGAACGAGCCAATCAAATCTAGCCACCCACCCCCCGCACCCCACCATGTTTTGGTGACTTTGTTTTCATACAAAAAATGACCTAAGGGCGGTATATATCTCTCTTGTATATGGGTGGCGCTGTGTGAAATGTCCTGAAATATTTATTTATTGATTTATAGGTTAACCACGACCCCGATCTCGTCTGATGTTAAGCAACCATAAGGCCGTAGATGGTAGCTGACTAAACCTAGAAGGCGGGATAAATCCCTCTTTAGCTTCACTGATTCCGTTTTATTCGGTGTTGTAAAATGAAACAGAATTAATTCGAAACTGCTTTTTTTATTAAGAATTTTAATAAGATGACGATTCAAATTTATTCCATTTTTGTATTTAAAGTTGTAAACAAAGTTATAAAGGTTAAATATTTCTTGAAGGATAAAATGATAAATCATAACAATGCTTGTATGTCATTGAAATTTTGCATTTGGGATCAGTACCTACCTATACGGTTTCTTTCATTATAAAAAACTCGTATTTTGTGCAAAACGTACGAATGTTGGTATAAATTATGACAGTAGGTATGTAAATGCTTATAATGACTTGACATTTTGTCTCTTAATGACAAGCGCAGTGGCGTATTAGGTACCTTCGTAGGAATTAGCAGCTGTTGAATACCTTGGTAACATCAAGCGAACGTCGCGCAAGTGATATAAAAAAACGCTTTATTATTATTACCATCTAGTAGGTATCTAGCACCAAAGTACTCGTCAAGACCCTACGGCCATTTTCAATCTCCATCATCAGATCAGCTCGATGTCGTAATAATACTGCGTTGTCATCCAATAATAATTATTTATACATGCAAAATTTCAGCTCAATCGGAAACTCGGAAGTGGATCAAATCAAACTTACAAGATTTGATTACAGACTTACAGACAGACAGACAAAGGACAGGTGAAAGTAAATAAAAACTTGTAAAAAATAAGTTTGCCGTTCAAACCGAGTCTTAGACCTTTTACATCATTAGCATATTATAGGTATCATAGCTTAAGATATACGAAAATCCCACTCTTATCACTAGATAACAATAAAAACCTCACCTTGAGTCGGAATAGGATAACACACTTCGTCATACTGCATACATTCTATCGCTGAAACCAAATTTTTGTACGTAATCTCAACTCCTTTAGGCAATCCTGTCGTGCCACTCGAAAAAGGTATAACTGCCACATCATCAGGCTTCCTTTCAATTGTGTCCAGTAGTTTGTAGTCAACTTCACCTTTTTCAGCTAATTCTGAGTACCTTATCACTCCATTAGGTACTGCTGTATTAGGGTCATCTATGAGCACTATTCTGATTCCTTTATGTTTTTGGAGTGCTTTGGAAACTGTGTCGTAGCATTCAGGAACGGTGACTATGATTTTTGGTTGTGTTATGGTTATGTGGTGGTCGATTTCAACTGCAAAATGTATTAATTTATTAGATATACCTAATATAATATATTACATTATATTATGATCAAATCTCAAGGTGTGGATGGTACCGTGTTTTGGAAGAAACGTAAAACTATCCCAATAACTGTACCTATAACATATATTGGATTCAGTCGTCAGGTCATGTCACATGTCCCAGATCTTACCATGTTAGCTTTAGAACCTATAATAACTTTAGGCAGGGTTTCCCGTTATTCGATAGGAGTAAATAGATAATTATATAAAGCCTAATTATTAATTACAATTTAACAATTTGATTGGTAGATTATGAAATAGTTCTGTCTTGTAATTCGACTTAATAAAAAACGTTTTAATTTTTGTTTGAAGCACATTTAATACACAACGTAATATTATTATATTGTGCATGTATGTACGTAGCTTAAAGTAGCTTTGCACAATTAAATATTCATGTAAGATCGTTTTTGTATTGTAGTTCATTAATATGTAAGTTTATTACGAGAAAAATATTCTTTTGTGTTTCAAAATACTCATGATATATAAAAATATCATTTATTTTAATTATTATTTATCTAGGAATATTAATTATTTAATAACCAAATTATGTATAGCGCAAGTATTTTTAGATGATCGGAGCGGTTCGGCTGCGCAGTGGCAATTGCTCATAACATAAGTATTTTGTTAGCTAAAGCAGCAAAAATAATAAACATCTTTAAAAAGATTTGCGTGATTTACATAAAACCTAAATCTACCACAAATTTTCATATCGGTAAAGTTATTTTATCTAAGACCCCCAAGAAAAACGGATTACGAGTACATAATATGATAAAACATTTATTGTATAGAATTATATTATATGACAGCTCATAGATTAGAATAAACCTCGTTATCATTCTAAATTGCATGAGTTTATCTAATTTTGTTTATTACCATACCTATATTTATTATGGCTTGACTCATCGGTAGGTATCGGTAAGTGCTGTCGGTGGAACAGTATATATTTTTTAGGCAAACTAGAGGCTGAATTGCTATAGCATCCGCGGCTCATGGTATCATCCCTTGATGCATGCCTTTGTGTGGAACTTGTCTTATTACTGAGTGCTACGTTTTTTCGGAGATACATAATATATTACGTATGTGGAGGACAGTCGTGAACGCATGTTTGAGGCCTTGAAATATTCTTAATAACCTGAAACTCTGGCCTAGGTTGGTCAAAAAAAACCTATGTTAGTGACTTGACTCTTGTAATGTAATTAGGGTGACGGGTTCTGTTGGAAGATAAACCCAAAAGGATAAGTCGTATTTAAATAACAGTTGTTTAAATAAATTTTTGCTTGGCCTTTATAAAACTGAAAGTATTATGGTAGTGTAAAGTATTATATTATTATACTCGTATTCATTATCTCGAAGAAGAAGAAGAAGATTCATTATCCACTATGTTCATTTTGCAGTATGTAGATACCTAGTAGCTAAGTGATGGGAAAGTGGTTTGACTCGAATGGTTCATTTCCCTTTCGTTCATTGTTTATTTGCATAAATTATTTGTTTCATCGTTACATTGCATTGGTACTGTATCAAATCTTGTTTCTTATCACCGCGCCTCTACCTTATCAAATAATGTGTAAACCTACTTTTATAGTTATAGAGTCAATAAACCTTATAATGTTTCGCTATCGTCGTTTACAAGACTTACTTATATAATGATAACTACAAGTATGTACAATAAAATACATCACTATAGCACCAATACCTACAAATATTACAGTAAATTAAGTACATAATATTTTAACTTAATATTAAATGTATGATGAGCTTTATATATAACTAGCTTATGCTCGCGACTTTGCCCGCGTGGAAAAATCCTTTCTTAGCGAGTCTCCATCATAAATCCCATGTATGTTCTAAATTTCAAGCGAAACCGTTCAGCAGTTTGAGCTGTGCGTTGATAGATAATACGACGAAATACGACTAACCATACTGTCTGAGGTTCTGCATTACAGGCTTTTAAATAAGACCTACAGTAGGCACCAGTCTCTCACAATAGTCAATATGTTCACTACTTGTAAATTGCATTTTGATATTGTTAACTACTGTGAGAGGAAATAAAGAAATTTTATTTTTATTTTTTATTTTAGATCAGTCAATCAGTCACACTTTTCTTTATATATTTAGATGGTGACACTTAGTTGAGTCCACCTTGAGTCCTTTTATAGGAAATGGGCTCAAAGACAGCCCCCGTTGAGTGAAAACTTATATGATTCGAAAATTTACTCACACTCTTTGTAAATAGGGTTGACAGTAGTCAATACACATCCGGACTGTATCGTCCCAAACGCGACGACCGGGAATTCGGGACAATTGGGTATCATTGCGGCGACAACATCACCAGGATTCAACCCTAGCTTCGTTAGGAGAGACGTGGCAAATGCCGCCGTGTGCCTTTGCAGCTGGATGTAAGTGTAGGTTTTGTGAGTTTCTGCACTTTCCTGTAAAAAAAATCTAAGTAATTTCTCTCGCAACTTGCTCCCGTTTGAAGAGGTCAAGGAGCTTGTGAGGAATTGAGAAGGACATCTCACTAATGTTATAATCGCGAAAGTTTGTATTGATGTTTGTTCTCTTTCACGCCTAAACAGATTGCGCTGAAAATATAGATAATTATAGGGTAGCATAGACGCTAAAATAATAGGCTTTTCAGCAGATAAAACCACTCATCGCGAATCGTGCAAATGCAGGGTTTTCAATTTGTGCTTTAATTGCGACGTAAATAATAATTTATCAAGAAAAAGATATTATTCTTTTATTAAAATTAGCTTTAAATTTGTGCTTTAATAGCGACGTGAATTATATTATTATTTATCAAGAAAAACTAAGAATATTTCTTTTATTAATTATTTTATTATAATTATAAGTATTTCAAGACAATCTTCGTGTCCGTGTTACCTTATTACTTGTGAAATATAAAAAAAATATTATAACATTTGAGTGAAATCCTTGCACTTCCATTTTCAGTGCCGTGTCGCAAATTAATTATCTAGTCTAGAGGTCAACTTCCATTCTCAGGGAGTCGTCACACTTATTCACTCTGAATTAATTTCTGTCAGCCGAAGTTTTCCGTACCAAGCCAGGACTGATCTGGAGCATCTTAGTATAGCTTTAAAAAAAATGTTGGCACTACATGATTTCTGGTCTCGAGGCGTGAGCTCTTGATGAAGGGCATCGTAATTGTCCGAAACCCAGAGGGCCTTTTGGCTAATTCTCACCCACTACGATTGATGACAACTTCAATGTACATTGCTGCGATTGTTATTTTACTCATATTAATGAGGAGGTTTAAGTAAGTAATGTACGCAACTTTGTCTATGGATTTTAGTGTTTTACATGTCGTTTGCCGATAGCCAATAGAGCGGGTTCGAGCCTAGCTTCGACTATTATATCCGTGAATTTAGTAGTTTTGTTCATAGGCGGATCCAGGATTTGGTTCTGGGGGGGGCAGAAAGGCTAGAATATTATCATTTTTACTAAGAAAAAAGTGTGTTTAGGTCGCTCTGAACAGTTAGAAAGTTCAAATATCCTTAATAATAAGTGCGCGAGCAACTTACAGCAAGCGCCGAAAAAAAATTATAGTCTTGACCATGAAATATGTGCAAATTTCGTAACTCTACAATGCTTCTGGGGGGGGCCTTGGCCCCCTGCCCCCCCCCCCCCCCCCCCTTAATCCGCCTATGGTTTTGTTTACATAGTTAATACGGATAACACTCACGTTAGTTTTCTAAAACGTATAATTAAAATATAGTTTTCCTAATGGGACTAACAATTAAAATTTATGACTTATTAAAATCAGATTGTTCAATCAGGTCAGTGTGATCAGAATATTTTTTTGTGATGATTTTTGCGTTATGACGTGTTAGAACTTTTTTTAGTGCTACGAATTATTGTAGCCTAAATAGTGCTAACTAACGGTTCTAATTGCGTGGAATTTATCACTTTTTTCAACTAACTCGTGATTTACGTCGATAAATGTGTAGATTCTCTAAGAGTCTGAGAATTTGAGGTCAACATGATTTCACTAGGTTGATGTTTATAAGGTCAGGTTTTTTAAATTGCAGCGCTAATTAATTGCTAAAGTCTAGATTTAGGTTTGCAAATAAAATAAAAATACCAATTATTTTCCTATTTTTTGGGAAATTTAATTACAGTAGATTCTTCTATTTAATTATTTGATTGGTAGTATAAAATATAATGTTATATAGTGATACTGCAATAGGTAACCGTCTAACCTGCATTGCACATTCGAACTTAGAATTTTAACAATTCAAATTAAAACTGATTTAATTACTTAGTTAATTTCGTTTGTATTTTCGTTTAATGGTAAAAATAATTAAGGTGGCCTTTTTTTGAAGTGAAAACTTCTTTAGCGGCGCTGAGCACTTTTTTGTATGGGTAATAACTTTAAAACTCGCGTCAGGGTCACGTGATGCTGATCGAAAAAGCGTAAGATCGAGGGGAAGGGAGAGGAACTAGTATTTCCCACTCTTTCTACCGTGCCTGAGTGTGCTGCTCTGTTTAGGCGGCACAGGGGGCTTAGACAAGCGCGCGCCCGATATTTTTTTTTTATATTTTATATTTTTTTTATTAGACACTTAAATAGGTTCGAATCAAAACTGTTTGTTTCTTACTTAAGTTATCATAAACCAATTGTATCAGTTGTAAAAATTTGCGATGATGATTATGATAATAACGATGGTGTAAAAGTCGTCGAAATTATGGATGGAAGTTGATTTTTCTGAGAGATAAAATTTAATGTAATATATAAATAACGATATAATATTATAAATAACAACATATAAATTGTCATATTTGTGTACGATAGCGCAATAAATAAACATTGTATTCTACCTCATAAATGATAGTATTTTTATACTTATAATTAAACACAACGTTAATATTGAAGTTTTCACTTCTGCCGGCACTCCCGGAGTGCTATTTTTTTTTTTTTTTTTGTTATCGCCGGGAAAAAATGCGTTACGGATACCCTCCCATCGGGGGTATGGGAGGGTTATGTGGGACTCCCCGTGCATGGCGGCTGCACGGGTATACCCACTAAAACAACCCGGCGGCACTCCCGCATCGTCTTTGGGACCGGACGGAGGCCTGGGAATCGGCAGAGCCTTGCATCCAGTCCTCCGTCGAAAGGTGGCCTATATGGCATCTATAGCTAGTCAAAATTTAAGGTAGGTAGGTATGTATGTACCTGGTAGGTACCTATTCGATTTTAAAAATATTATTTTAATCTTAACATAACTTTATTTAATGTAAAAAAAATAAAATAAAATAATAGTATTTATTTCCCTGAGGCTGTGATTTATTATATATCCTGATAACTTACCTATAAGTACTTTAACCTACACAGGCATAACACCCTAAAGTAGGTATGCCTACATAATAACTACCTAAAAATAAAAAAAATTAAAAACTTACAACAGCAACATGATTCTTAAAACCATCCAAATTCTTCCACATTCGGTCTATAAACTTCACGTTGGGCACTTCATAGTCAGGTAAGGAGGACTTAATGAGATATTCCTCATTTCTCCCTAACACTGCACTGACAGAAATATTTCTGCGCGATTTAACATTTTTTAATTCACGCTGAATGAGTTTGCGCGCGAAGCCATTCATTTTGGCGGCAGAGTTGCGACTGGTTGAATAAACACGTTCCACCACTTGATTACAAGAGACTTATAACTTGATTACATTGTTTTTAATTTTGTACTTACCTATCATGTTTATCTACCAATGCATTTATTGCACAGATATTTATTATCTCACTATCGGAGACTTTGAACTTTTCGTTAATTATACTTAATTGTGCAACTTAAGTAGGTAGGTCGTAACTAGTTACCTGGAAGTTGGAAGATAAGAATGGCCTTTACTAATTATGAGCGCGATAAAGTATTACCTTTGGGACAAATAATATTTTTAAAAGGTAGGGTCCATACTGAGGGTTCATACTAGGGTGACTACTAGCACAAATTGCCTTTTTATCCTAGGAAAAATACGTTACGCATAATCACCCTGCGTCGAGGGGTGCAGGGGATATGTGGGGCACCCCCCCCCCCTCCCCCCGCGGCAGATGGGTGCGGCCCACAGCCCACTAAAAAACCTAGGGGTGTTTCTGATGATATCATATAAATAGAAGTTTGGATGTTTTATTAAGTATCTATATTATTAATTATTTCAGTATTCTACTAAGGCTAGGGTACTACACCCGTAGTAGTAACCAGGGCCTGAGGGCCTATAAGCCCCTCCTCTGACAAAAAAAAAAAATAGCACTCCGGGAGTGCCGGCAGAAGTGAAAACTTCAATATTAACGTTGTGTTTAATTATAAGTATAAAAATACTATCATTTATGAGGTAGAATACAATGTTTATTTATTGCGCTATCGTACACAAATATGACAATTTATATGTTGTTATTTATAATATTATATCGTTATTTATATATTACATTAAATTTTATCTCTCAGAAAAATCAACTTCCATCCATAATTTCGACGACTTTTACACCATCGTTATTATCATAATCATCATCGCAAATTTTTACAACTGATACAATTGGTTTATGATAACTTAAGTAAGAAACAAACAGTTTTGATTCGAACCTATTTAAGTGTCTAATAAAAAAAATATAAAATATAAAAATATAAATATAAAATATAAAAAAAAAATATCGGGCGCGCGCTTGTCTAAGCCCCCTGTGCCGCCTAAACAGAGCAGCACACTCAGGCACGGTAGAAAGAGTGGGAAATACTAGTTCCTCTCCCTTCCCCTCGATCTTACGCTTTTTCGATCAGCATCACGTGACCCTGACGCGAGTTTTAAAGTTTTTACCCATACAAAAAAGTGCTCAGCGCCGCTAAAGAAGTTTTCACTTCAAAAAAATATCGGGCGCGCGCTTGTCTAAGCCCCCTGTGCCGCCTAAACAGAGCAGCACACTCAGGCACGGTAGAAAGAGTGGGAAATACTAGTTCCTCTCCCTTCCCCTCGATCTTACGCTTTTTCGATCAGCATCACGTGACCCTGACGCGAGTTTTAAAGTTTTTACCCATACAAAAAAGTGCTCAGCGCCGCTAAAGAAGTTTTCACTTCAAAAATGTTTATAGAGTCATAGAGCGGCTAAATAAAAAGGCTTTCTCGACATTGTCGCGCAATCCACAAGCTCAAAATTAATTAAGCGCATTAATTAAACGTCTAGGAAAATTTTATTATTTATGTCGCTTAATAGTGGTAGATAACCAATAGGCCTGTATTAGCCAATAGGTCCTACTCTAGACTCTGGACCGAACGCAAAATTTTCTCTGACTCTGACAATTATTAACAAACTGGCTAGACAAATTAAAAATTTTAAAAACCCCCAACGCAATACGTAATTCACGATTTTGTGGTGGCGGCCATCTTGGATTTTAAATTTTATATAGTGGGTTGTGGTGTGTTGTTGTATTCTACTAGTTACCTTTCATTTGATACCCATATTAAGAGGGTTGTGGAAGAAAAAAGTAATCCGCTACTTTGTAGCGGCGGCCAACTTGGACCGATTTCCACTCAACATGGCTAAGAACACTCTCGACTAACTCTACTTTCAAACAAAAAAAAACTAAATCAAAATCCGTTCATCCGTCCGGGAGCTACGATGCCACAGACAGACACACACACAGACAGACACGTCAAACTTATAACACCCCGTCATTTTTGCGTCGGGGGTTAAAAAGGTACTGACAATCTTTATCGTTCGTTTTTCCACAACTATGTTCCACAATGACTGTCATCTCAGTACATTTTTTACTTGCCTAATCCTATTGTGCACTAAAACCTACTGTAGGTAGGGGTGTATGTACTCATCGAGACTCGATGACATCGAGTCACACCAAATCCTGTAACACTGTGACTGGTTGAGAAAAAAAATGTCATCGAGTCACACCTTTGGAACAGTGTGACTCCATAAGAATTTTTATTCTCATCTAGTAACACGGAGTTTAGGTAGTGTTACTCATTCGGAAAAATAAATCTCAACTATGATGATGATGACTCAGTGCGAATATTTATTCTCAGCTAGTAACACAGGCTTGAAATATTATTGTAATTTTGTAACGATTCAGTTAGAATTTGGTTGTGAATAATGCCTCTGCACCATGGCCGTAGCCTGGGGGATGGTTTCTTTCTGAGGTTGGGGTTTCTAACCCCCTCCCTCCCCCGAAAAGTTAAAATTAAAAAAACCTTAGAATTATAAACCAAGTTGTCAAGTTATGGTCATCAACCTATTGTCAAATTATACCACAATTAAAGAAAAAGTTTCCATATTTAGGAACTAAAATTCATTAAGAATAATACGTAATAAGCTCAAAAATGCTGAGAACTAGCTGAGAATAAATATTCGTATCGAGTCACACCGTTACTCGTTGAGATTTTATTTTCCGAACGAGTAACACTACCTAAACTCCGTGTTACTAGATGAGAATGAAAATTCTTATGGAGTCACACTCTTACTCAATAGGATTTTTTTTCTTAACCAGTCAAAGTGTTACAGGATTTGGTGTGACTCGATGAGAACATACCTGGGTAGGTATATATTAAGTATAATAATATTATGATCTCCGTTTCAAAGGTTATTGTTCTATCTAGAGCTGTTTGTTTGGAAAGTGATAAACGCGTTAAACTCAGAACAATAAGTGATAAGTGCCGAGATAATGAAGGCCAATAGAGCGTTAACTAGGAGTTTGTAACAGATAGAGCAACATATAAACATAAAACTGAAAAAGTTACAGAATAGCAATCAAAGAAAACTGTATACCTACATGAGTTTCTTTTCGCTCTTCTTAAAGAGATTCTTTTCAAATAAGTAGTAAGTAGTACCTACACTCACTGGCGGATCCAGGATTTGATCCTGGGGGGGGGCAAGGTGCAGACGGGCAAAAATATTATAATTTTTACAACGAAAAGTGTGTGTTTAGCTCGCTCTGAACAGTTAGAAAAATCAAATATCCTTAATAATAAGTGCGCGAGCAGCTTACTGCGAGCGCCGAGAAAAAAATTATAATCTTGACCATGAAATATGTGCAAAATTCGTACCTCTACAATGCTACTTGCTTGGCTCCCTGCCCCAGAAGTAAATAATTATGTTGTCTACTTGGATAATCACATCATTTTGAGTTTGGGTTCGCCTTCGCCGGCTTTTTTTAATTCGTCGTAACAGTAGATATGCATATTGCATACCTATTATAAAATTGTTTTTGCCTGAAGTCGGTCATCGAATGGAACCTTAAATTTTAAAAATGTTCAATTTAAATAAAATGAGTAGGTAGGTACCTACTCGTATTGTTTTAGAAATTTGCATTTTATTTAAATGTATAATTTCCATGATCTAAGTCTTCGATTTTATAAAAAAATTTAACCTTCAAAGAAAATAGCATAAATTATTTTCAATGTCAACTAATGCTATATCATTGTGTATGTACTTATATCCGTACATTAGGTACACGAGAACCGATTTTTACATTCAACTAGCTATGTCCAGAGTCCAGAGTAACTGATTTACCCGCTGAAAAGAAGCTATGTGTCTTATCTCGGTATCAGCTATCTACATGCCACATTTTAACCCTATTGGTCTAGCCGTTTAAGCTTGAAGATGTAACAAACCCACATCTATACTATTGCATTTATGATATTAGTAGATATCTAGTTAGTAGAGCTTAACTTATGTTTTCAGGATCGGTCGCGTTAAAAAATCCTTCTTTGCGGATGTCGACGTCATGAAATATATCTACCTATTGCTTTATGTTTAGCGATAGCTGTTTGCAATCACAAAAAAAAACAATCGATTGGTACCTATAGGTACCTAACACATACAAATTAAAGGTATCTACATAATATTAATAGCATTTTAGTTGTTCATGATGCGTCAGAATCATGAATACTTATAGAGGTAAAATATAAAGGAACTAAGTAATTATAATGTTTCTGAGGCCTATGAGCGATATTCACTTAGCGGTTTTTTTTTAAACACGTCGTTATTATGACGTGAAGTTTACGACGTTTTTTGGGGAATTAGTTCTAAGACTTCCTGAGTTATTTTTTATTCGTAGGCTCTAATGGCAGCTTACTGTAGTGTTACCGAGTTCCATTATTATTTTTTATTATGCAGAAAAAATTGGTATGTTCTCAACGAGTCACACCGAATCATGTCACACTGTGACTATGTGTGGTTGGAAAAAATATTCGCAACGAATAACAGTGGTGACTCGATGCGAATATTATTTATTCTCATCCAGTAACACTGCATAATATATTCTAGACGACGACGCAAAACGAAACGCTTTTTATTACTTATAAAACATATTACACACACACACATATGTACACACACATTGTACATACACATAATGTGTGATTTGTTGTTACATTGTATGTAACACTTATTTCTGTGTAATCTTAGTTCTAAGCTATATTATTGTATTTGTGTGAACAATAAAGAGTTTTCTATTCTATTCTATATTTATTTTCAAAAACGCCACTTTGGAGTTACCCAATGATGTAAAATCGGCCAGAATCTATATAATGCCGTGTTACTAGATGACAATATAAATATTCGTATCGAGTCACCACTGTTATTCGATGCGAATATTTATCTCAATCAGTCACAGTGGTACAGGATTTGGTGTGACTCGACGAGAACATACCAAAAAATCTATAAAAATATTATGTACACGTGTGCATTTATAAATCTACCCAAATTTATGTACTTATTTTAAAAAATATGTGGTCGTGAAAAGATTTCGAAACAAGCAAAACATGCAATAAAAATAGCTCAGTTCCACAAAAACACATCGTACATTTTTTTATAATATTTTACTATATTCGTTTATTATCTAAAATAGATCACCCACTCCGTGTGCTGTTCTCATTAAGAAATAAAAATGCCAAATACTTAAATAATTTATTTTTATTGATATTAAAATTCTGTATAAAATTGTACATTATAAACAATCAAAATAGTTCTTTATAGTTATGTAAAAGCACAACATGGAAGTTTAACAATTATTTTATTATATTTATACTCTCATTTCATAAATGCAACTATAACAAAATATTCTATTTACAATAAGTTAAAAAAGTTAATTTAAAAGTTGATTGTAAAACTATAAATTGTCAAAAAAGATAATACTCCACAATACATTGCACATATTTTAAAATAAATTTTATTTACAAATGAGCACCAATTAATTTATAATTCTATTAATTTATATATTAAACAAATCAAAAAATCTATCTAACATTTTAATTCTCACCAAAACTGGTCCCAAAATTCCGTCACCTATAAATACGTAGCGTACGCCCAATATTAAATTGCACATCATTCCCCTATACGCCAGAACGTTTTGTTTGAACAACATGTGCGAAATAAAACTGGTCTGTGTTATACATACTTTTAAGTTAATAACACACTTTTGCATACTTTTCAGTTCTATAAAAAAACTTTCGTTCAATATTTTTTTATAATTAAAATACATATTAAATCAATTTAACGTTAAGTAACCGAGGTCGTAACGCATGTTTTAATTCATATCTTAAAAATTATTAAACCGATTTTGATTTTACTTGCAATTAACTTGCAATGTTCTCTAAGTTGTACTCGTACTAATAAATGTAAATCAATAAAAGAATTGCCAAAATCCGATCAATAATTTCAAAGAAATTCGTACACAACAAAAAAATATACAATATTTATTACTTTTATATTGTTAATTTATTAGGAAGCTTATAAGATTGTCGTACGACCAAACAGTTCTAATAATATTACGAATACATACATCAACGAATACATACGAATACATATATTACGAATTCATACTACTGCGCATACCGTAAACACAATAACAAAAATATTTTTTTTTTTTATTAATAATAATATAAGATAATAGGGATGTTGACACATGTTACGAATTCATATAAAGTTATTTCACATAAAAGACAGTATTTAAAAACCTACAATTACATTTTAAGGATCTATTTTCAAGCCAAAATGGAATAAAAATTTAAGCAAAAAAAAGTCAATAACCAAAATGGATCTTATATTTTCAGAGAGACATTTTAGTTATTGACTTTATTTTTGGCTTAAATATTGACCAACTAAGGGCACAGTATAAGTTACATCAAAATCGGTTCAGTGATTTTTAAGTTATGAGTAATTAAAATGTGTCGAAATCAGGAACATTGCTTAGGAAGCGTAAGTACAGGCCAGTGGTGTGACGTCACGCGCTGTCAGATGACTGTTCGGAACGTTTTAGCCAAATTCAAAAAATCATTTTTATTTACGTATTTTTATATTGAAATATCATATAATTTTGCATAAATATATGATATTCGTGTATGAAATGGGTCTATCTATCATATAAAAGCAATTCCAAAAATTTGTCAACATCCCTATTACATAATTTTAATCTTCATTTTTCAAAGTTTACGTGTCATTTTCTTAAAGTTGCAATTATGCACTTACTGCATTTATGAATTACGCGGCAGCTAACAACATTTTTTAATGCACTCAATTTTAAATCTTAAAGTTAGAGCAATAAAGCTTAAAACTAGCAGTACTTGTCTTTCAACACTTTTCTCATTATTTTTCCAGCTGCATTCTTAGGGATTTCGTCTATAACTTGTATATCCCTGATTTTCTTGAACACTGCAACTTTGCTGTTGACGAATTCTGTTATTTCTTCATTAGTGACCTCTTGTCCTTTCTGTGGGACTAAGAAAGCTTTAGGTACTTCTCCTGAGATCGGGTCTGGAACGCCTATCACGGCGCAGTCTAATATTTTTGGATGTGTTCTAAGGACCGTTTCTAATTCTGCCGGGGCAACTTGAAAGCCTTTAACCTGAAATGAGAAAATAAGGATTATTTTATTGTTTAGTCAAGTGAGTTATCCGCGCTTATGCTCTATCCGATCCGAGTGAATAGTAAGACAAAATTCAGACTTCTGATCACTGGGCCGAATCCGTCGGGACGGTTTTCGTACAGATTGTTATTTGGAAGAGATCGCTCTAAGAGATAAGGGCTCTCATTGTGGACCTTAGTATATAGAGTTTTAAGTATATTCTGGAAACTTTTTATCATTTTGAGTATCGCATCATAAGGCGCTTAAAAACTCTTGGTTCCAACCAAGATATATAATTAAACAGTTGTTATAATCAAAACGAAGCGTAGGACGTCCACCCACAAGGTGGACAGACGACCTTATAAAGGTCGCCGGAAGACGCTGCGCTGGCTGCAGGTCGCTTCCAACCGGTACATATGGAAGTCCAAAGGGGAGGTCTATGTTCAGCAGTGGACGTCCAATGGCTGAGATGATGATGATGATAATCAAAAATCTTGGGTACTAAACAATTTACTTTAATATAATATGGTGTACTTATGAGATACATTATGTTTTCATGCGATGGTCAAGTCTCTCTATTAATTTAAAACATAAAAGTTTTTTACCGATTTGATATTACATGGATTTCACATTTTTTTTACTATAGAAGAACTGCGAGTTGCACGACTAGTTTTTTTACAAGTTATGTTTTGAAGGGTTACAAATATTCTCAATTTTTACCTTAATAAGTTCCTTCAGTCTATCAGTAATGTACAAGTATTTCTTATCGTCATATTTGCCGATGTCTCCCGTCTTGAACCAGCCGTCTTCAAGTACTTCCTTGGTAGCCTCTTCGTTTTTATGGTAGCCGTTCATTAAATGTGCTCCGCGGGTCCAAACTTCGCCTTCCTGTAAAAATAAGATAATTTGTTATTTGTTGAATAATAATTAATGATAAATTCAGGTGCATACTCCCAATAGGTTACCCTTTTGACACTATCAGCTCCGAAACACAATAATTATACTCATATGATGAAATGAAAATGAAATGAAATGAAAAATAATTTATTGGCTATATATCTAACAGCTCAAGTTTACAGAGTGTGTTAAATATTATTTGTTGTTGTGTGTTATGATGCAGTATCAGAGGGCCTATTGGCTATCGGCAAACGACATGTGAACGTTGCGTACATTGCGTACATTACTTGCTTAAACCGCCTCATTAATATGAGTAAATAACAAACGCAGCAATGTACATTGAAGTTGTCATCAATCGTAGTGGGTGAGAATTAGCCAATAGGCCCTCAGGTCGCCATGATGACTTCAAGGCCCGCAACCTTACCTAACGATGAATCTCATTGTCACAATTTTTTACCCACTAAACTAAGTCTATTAACTTGCTGCGTCGAGAGTCCTTAAGCATTATTTTAATTTACCTCTATTACCAGCCCTGTCTTTCTTGTTCCACCTTGAGGGAGATCTGCCTCTTCATTATCTCACCATCAATAGTGTAACAGCCTAACTAAAAACCTCTCTTTTTGATGCTGATCGAAAAAGCGTAAGATCGAGTGGAAGGGAGAGGAACTAGTATCTCCCACTCTTTCTACCGTGCCTGAGTGTGCTGCTCTGTTTAGGCGGCACAGGGGGCTTAGACAAGCGCGCGCCCGATATTTTTTTTTTATATTTTAAATTTATATTTTTATATTTTATATTTTTTTTATTAGACACTTAAATAGGTTCGAATCAAAACTGTTTGTTTCTTACTTCAGTTATCATAAACCAATTGTATCAGTTGTAAAAATTTGCGATGATGATTCTGATAATAACGATGGTGTAAAAGTCGTCGAAATTATGGATGGAAGTTGATTTTACTGAGAGATAAAATTTAATGTTATATATAAATAACGCTATAATATTATAAATAACAACATATAAATTGTCATATTTGTGTACGATAGCGCAATAAATAAACATTGTATTCTACCTCATAAATGATAGTATTTTTATACTCATAATTAAACACAACGTTAATATTGAAGTTTTCACTTCTGCCGGCACTCCCGGAGTGCTACCTTTTTTTATTCTTTTATATTCTCTTTACTTCTCCAGGCCCCAAATCTTCTACCATCAAATTTTTTACTATTCTAGTTTATACCACCTCATCATTATTATATTACTACTTATTTTAATTTCTACCATGTGATTTCCTACCATTCAAATTTCTACTATTTAAATTTCTAACATCCGATTTTCTAACATTCAAATTTCTACCATCAGATTTTTTTCCTTGTTTTATAATTAAATTCCTCTTTACCTCTCCAGGCCCCAAATTCTTTTGGGTGTTGATATCAACGACTCTAACATCAGAGCCGGGCAGTACGTAGCCGACTGACGCGTGGTTGTTATCATTCCTGTCTCCCACTGAGATGGCTCCGTTCGTCCCCGGTCTTTACCTGTTTTATATTATACTAGCTGATCCGACAAACTTTGTTTCGCCTTAGAGGGAATAACTGAGCAAATGGGTCTGATTTATTTAATTTTCTACTATTCAAATTTCTACCACTTCTTTTTTTTCTTTGTTTTATAGTTTAATTCATATTTACCTCTCCAGGTCCAAGATTCTTTTGGGTGTTGATATCAACGACTCTAACTTCAGAGCCGGGCAGTACGTAGCCGACTGACGCGTGGTTGTGGTCATGTTTGTCTCCCACTGAGATGGCTCCATTCGTCTCCGTCAGGCCGTACCCTTGGCGGAATGATATGTTACTCTGAAACGAACAAAATAGGTTTTATTAGAACATGTTTCTATCCTAAAGCCGCGTTTCCAGCGCGTGTTTGGATCCAAACATTCAACAAAAACATCACATTTTTCACAAAACATTTGAAAATGTTTAACTACACTAGTGTAGTTTGCTGCAAAAAAAATTATAACAACTATATTTTAGTCCTAACTCTGCTACTCAAACTTTATCGAGAAAAAGGATATTCTATATCGAAAACAAATACCTATTTTGAACAAAAAATAAATCCTCAAACTTCTTTTGGTTTGGGGACATATTAAAATAGGGCGTAAGATTTAGTATTTTATTTGAGGATTTGTTCATTTCCGCTAAAGAGCGTCATTAGCTTAAATATCGACGAACAAAGTCAATATTATGTTGCAGTCAAATACAAGAAAAACAGGTTTTATTTTTAGTGTAAACTTACGTAATATACAAAGGTTAGTCAAAGGACTTAGCGGGCACGACTTTATCACCGATAAAAATACTATACACAAATACTCTAAGTGATTACCGTAGAAATATCTATCTTTAACTAGACAACGCTCATATCAAATCTTTTTTATTATTTCATACCTCTAAAGGAAAAAATGAAACTCTTATACGATCACTCGTGCGTCCGTCTGTTTGTCTGTCAAGACCCAATAAATCTAGAACCCGTAGTGTCCTACCCTTCCTTTAATTTTAGTCCAAGACTTCCTTTGCAGGAGGTCGTCTAAGTACTAAGTGGGTACCCCCAACAGTGCCAGTTATTCTACCGCCTGAGCAGTGATGTGCAAACAGTAATGTTTGCATATCACTGCCCAGGCGGTAGAATAACTGGCACTGTTAGGGTACCCACCTAGTCGACCTCCTGCAAAGGAAATCTACCCGAAAAGCTTTTAGGGGATGTCTCATCCCAGTTTACCTCATAGGAGTTGGGAGTTTTAGATTTTTTGTGCTAATATACTTGTTATCGTATTTTCAGGTGAAGATAATAATTTGGTAGGTATTATTATCTCAATGGTTAGCGATAAAGCAACGATAAACACCACTAACGTAGAATATTAATACATACATAATATTATTTATCCATAATATTGAATTATTGAACTTCCGACATTTCTCTTTTTTAACCCCCGACGCAAAAACGACGGGGTGTTATAAGTTTGACGTGTCTGTCTGTCTGTCTGTAGCTCCCAAACGGATGAACGGATTTTGATTTAGTTTTCTTTGTTTGAAAGTAGAGTTAGTCGAGAGTGTTCTTAGCCATGTTTGGTGGAAATCGGTCCAAGATGGCCGCCGCTACAAAATGGCGGATTACTTTTTTCTTCCACGACCCCATCGATATGGGTATCAAATGAAAGGACTTAACGAGTAGAATACAGCCCACTATATAAAATTTAAAATCCAAGATGGCCGCCATAAAAAATTGAATTACGTATTGCGTTGGGGGTTTTTTAAATTTTTAATTTAATTCACTTGTTAATAAAGTGCTTATTTAGTAGTGAAAAAGGTGTAATCCTTCTGATTGAGCACAATAATACGTTGCGTCCGGCGCTTTTATGGATGTACAAGCTGCGCCCAGCGGTTTTACCCACTGTACTGTAGCCTATGTGTTATTCCAGGGTCTAAGCTATCTCTTTACAAAATTTCAGCCCAATCGGTCCACTCGTTTAGGCGTGAAAGAGTAACAAACCTCCAGACATCCATTCTTACAAATTTTCACGTTTATAATATTATAGTCATCATCAGCCTGTGTTCGTCCACTGCTGGACATAGGCCTCCCCCATGGCACGCCACTCAACTCGCTCCTCCGTCTTTCTTCTCCACCCACCCCCAGCGACCCTCCGGATATCATCGCCCCATCTCGCCCATGGGCGCCCTACACTACGTTTATCGAGAAGTGGTCTCCACTCGAGAACTCGTCTACCCCAACGGTTATCGGTTCTACGGCAAAACATATTTTTTTAAATAATTTTTATTGTTATTTTTTTTTATTATATTATGCTCTTAAACACGGACTAAGCCCGGGCCTTTTTACAGGCGTACACGGAGACAAAAAAGTCCAACGCGCAGAGGCCCTTTTCAGCTTTTAACATAAATTAAAAGCTCAAAAGGGCCTCTGCCTTCGGGTGACACTTATTGGAGTCTGTGTGAGTCCATCTATAGAAAATGGGCTCAAAGCCAGTCTCCGCAAAGTGACAGGACTATTGCTTATTAATGGAAACTACTTGAACTAGGCTGTGGATGTGCATTATAAATGGATTCTATTATTATTATTTTTTTGATATTATAGTAAGATGTATAATAAAATATCTTACATTTTTAGTGAGTACAGCGGCTGCGTCGGCCTCTGACAAAGGCGCCGCCCCGCTGATGATGCCGTACACTGACTGGAGATGCTCGGGCTTCACCGCCGGGTGCTTGCCCAGGAACACCACTGAAACATTGTACAAGGGTTTATTTAACATTTTGTAATAATAACAATTATAGATAATATAAAAAAAAAAGAGAAACAGAAAAAAAGAGGAAAGAGAGAGAGAGTTTGTAAAGAGTATTCTATTCTATAATTGATGTAAGAATAATGATAACATAAGTTAAAGTTAGTGTCCCTTTTTCCCGGGGAAATGCATTACACATACCACCCTGAAGGTGGTTAATGTGGGGACTCCTCGCCGAAGAAACCGTCGGATATACCCACTAAAACCCTTCCTTCCAGCCACTGCTCAGCGAGGACGACGGAGGTACACTCTCGCTTTCTTCTCCAACAAAGTTTGTGTCCCTCATACATAGGAATCCATTACTCAAAGGGGCCTTGGGGGTTGGGCTTTTATGTCTCCGTGTAGGCCTATCAAAACCCCAGGTTTAGCCCGCGTTAGACAGCGCAATAATATTAAAAATTTCAAAAACATCGCCCCGTTCCGTTCCCCAAAGAAAGGTAGGCACTTAATAATAATAATTGGGGTTTATACTCCAACAGAACAGGTTACCCTACTTACACTGTCAGAGTCAAATCACAATTTATAGGTTGTATGGCGAACCTATATGTTGCAGTTTCAGGTCGCCGAGATTACTACAGGGCCTGCAACATGACCTAACGACTGCCTCCTACATATCTTATAGGAAACAGCCGGGACCCACAGTTTTGCGTGCCTTCCGAAACACGGTAGTGTCCAGGCGAACTTTTTGCCACACACTGAGATTTGAACCCAGGTCTAAATGGTGACTATTTCACTCGCACAAGCTTGTCACTACAAAAATGGAAATAATAAGAAAAACACAATAGGTTAACTAATTTTAATTGTTGTAAAGGTAACACTCACCCATAGGAGGAACAAGAAACAGCACACCAGCCTTATGATTGACCAATGTACTCAGGAACAGCTCAGGTTTGAAGTAGGGCATCGTTACGAGTTTACACCCTAAAGTCATCTGGTTCATGAGGAGGGCGTTGAACCCGAATATGTGGAAGAAGGGCAGAATCGCTGGTAACACTGCTTGGTGAGTGGCTGAAAATTAAAAAAAAAAAAGCATTCTAAATACAAATAAATCGCGGTTTAAAAACTACTTACTAAATCTCGTTCGAACCAATTTTAGGTAGAAGCACGGTAAAGAGATATACAGTAGTTTGACTCCATAGAAACGGGCGGAAAATGGAAGTGAATAGATGTCGGTAGATGTGGGTAGAAGTGGGTATATAATCCAGAAGCGGGTGCCACGCAGCGACGGGCGGACGTCGCGGTAGTTTTTGCAAGTATTTAGTGTTATTTACGTTATTTACTTTTGACGTATGTATACATATTATAATAAATTATATAAAAATGGCAAAAAAATAGCATACTATATTATGCTGTTTTTGGTAGCTTGAACTTATCATTGAACTTATCAGGAAATCCAGAAATAACATTATTAACCCCCGACGCAAAATCGACGGGGTGTTATAAGTTTGACGTGTCTGTCTGTCTGTCTGTCTCTGTGTGTATGTGTCTGTCTGTGGCACCGTAGCTCCCGAACGGATGAACGGATTTTGATTTAGTTTTTTTTTGTTTGAAAGTAAGGTTAGTCGAGAGTGTTCTCAGACATGTTTGGTGGAAATCGGTCCAAGATGGCCGCCGCTACAAAATGGCGTATTACTTTTTTCTTCCGCGACCCCCTCAATATGGGTATCAAATGAAAGGGCTTAACTAGTAGAATACAACCCATTATATAAAATTAAAAATGGGGTTTTATAAATTTTTTATTTAATTCACTTGTTTATCAAGCAACATGGAAAGGTAATAAAATTAAAAAGGTCAGTTAGTTAAAAAGGGGAGGTGGAGGGGGAAGGGGAGTAGGGGGAAGGGGAGGAGGGGGAAGGGGAGGAGGGGGAAGGGGAGGAGGGGGAAGGGGAGGGGGAAGGAGGGGAGGGGGAAGGAGGGGAGGGGGAAGGGGAGGAGGGGGAAGGGGAGGAGGGGGAAGGGAAGGAGGGGAGGAGGAAGGGGAGTAGGGGGAAGGGGAGGCGGGGGAAGGAGAGAAGGGGAAGGGTGGGATGGGGAGGGGAGGGGGAGGAGAGGGGGAGGGGTGGGGTGGAGGTGAAGGGGAGGGGGAGGGGAGGAGGGGAAGGGGAGGAGGTTGTCTTGTCTCTTGTCTTGTCTCTTTTCTTGTCTCTTGTCTTGTCTCTTGTCTTGTCTTTTGTCTTGGGTTTTAATATACGCCGCCACGACATGATAGGTAAGTAGGTAGTAGGTAGGTAGCTCAAGTAAGTAGATGATATGAAATAGGTACCTACTGTATGCGGGCAGCGGCTGCCCGGCAACCCTATGACTTGCGCATGTACCGCGCGACTGTAGGTATTTATGTTCAAAAATCACGCTCAGTCAAACTACTGTATATCTCTTTACCGTGATCTTACTAACAAGTAGAATTAAAAAAAACTTTTAAAAACGAGCGAGCGAGAGATTATACTACTTAGATCTCGTTCAAACCAATTTTGGTTGGAAGCTTACATGGTAACGTACACCTTACTAATATTATAAACGTCACAGTTTTTAAGAATGTATGGATGTCTAGATGGATGTATATGTTTGTTACTTATTCGCGCCTAAACGGGTAACGATTGAGCTGAAATTTGATTAAGAGATAGCTTAGACTTTAGACCCTGGAATAACACATACTGTTGCCCTAAGAACGATGTATTTATGTGTATCCTCCGTTGGGAGTCCTAAATAAATAAATAGGCATACAGTCCACAGAAGGGCGCGTAAACCGCTGGGTGCAGCTAGTTAGACATAAAAGTAAGATGTTTTCAATCCAGACAGCGCAATACAGATTTTCAATATCACATGACGTCACGAGCATGTATTTTTTTCGCAATTTTGACGTCAATAGCCCACTTTAACCTATTTATCTAACCTGTCATTTTTATCGCATATTATGCTCACATTATAGGAACTTACCTAAGTAATATTTGAATAGCTCCAATATTGAAGTAATCAGGGCCTAATCCATATTTTAATACTTAGGTCTCATCGTTAGCCTACATAATGTCGATGTTTATTTGTTTTATCATTACGCCATATTCAGCACTTCGTTGGATAGGTAATGTTTTTTTTTACTAAACTTTAAATATTCTTTTATAGATAATAATAAAACTGTATTTTTTTGTAAAAACGACGTGCCTTATCCACCGCGGATTCTTATAGCCAGATAATAAGTCCGGTTAGAAGTCGCGAGTTATATGAATAGTGCATACAGTATATCGCACACCTAGTAAAACACTAGCTCAACTCAAAAAGTATTTTTACTGCAATTTCAATTTTAGAAATACTTGTTTAAGCTTTAAATTATAAAAAAAAATATTTTTTGAGTTAGTGCTGTATTGATCTGGGAGTGCGATATGTGTACGCGCGCGTGTGTATGTGTGTGTGTGCGTGTGTGTACTGTTAAAATAAGTCAACAAAACATAACTTAAATCATTCTAAATCGCACATAAAAAAAATATTAATGGCTCGCGGCATGTTTACCGATATATTTTCCATCACAGCAAAGCGCGGCATGACAACACGAATGTTGCGTTCAATTCAAAACATGACGCTGGCTTTGGCCGTAATAATAATAGCATATGGCCGCAAACGGAGCCGATAGCAGCTTGTGCGAGACACCAAGGGGACAGCGGGTGATGTGAGAGGCAAGGGACGCAAGCCGAAGTCGGCCCGACGCCACATCGACCGAGGCCGGCGGCCAGTCGCCACATGCCGAGCTAGTGTATTATAAATATCTACCTGTCCAAAATGGCGCTCTCCTTCGAAATCACATGGGACAAGAAAATGGGTCTCGAACTAGCCAACATGTACAAAGAACACCCCGTCTTATGGAACCCGAAACACCCCGACTACAAGAACAGAGAATTACGACACCAAGCTGTGGAAAAAATCGCGGCAGACATGGGAATCGAAAGGCGCGAGATCGAGCGAAAGTTTAAGAACCTCTTGAGCCACTATATGCGCGAGTTAAAGCGAGAGGCCACGAAACAGTCGTATACCAGCAGATGGTTCGCGTATGAGGCTCTCAGCTATTTGAAGGACAGACCGTATACCGAATCAAGAAAGAGGAGAACGAAAGCAAAATCTGATGACAGTGATGAGGTAAAACTTTTTAAATATAACACCTATTATTTTTTGCTACCTCATCAAATCTAATCTGATCGATTGAAATTTGGTGATCATGAATACACTTTTTAGCGGGTAATTTATATTATGTAACCGATATTGCTATCGGCCGTAGGCCGTAACATATATATAAGTACACTGTACACACAATTTATATAAGTACTAAGTTCTTTGATAATAAAGTAGTACCGGCTTCGATAAAAATATCAATTTAAAGGTCTAAAATAGTACATTGTCTTGCAAGTTTCTTAGGGGTTATAGGGAATGAACTTCATACATTATCCTTATACCTAAAATTTAATATACTATGAAGTACGAACTGCAATGAAGCTATAGTAAATCTATGTATAGATTGCATTATAGTACATATAGCAGACAGCTCACAGACACAGCACGCCTTTACGAGTAGTTTAAATGCCGAATGAGTGCAATAAGCGTTAAATTTATGTAGCCATGCTATATTAATAATAAATACCTCATTAAAAAAACATTCGAGTAACTTCATAGAGTAGAACCATAAGTATGACTAAAATTTATCGAAAAACAAAACATCCAATCAAACAGGAAGTTAACTTTCAAGGACTAATTTCTAGTAGGAACTTAACTCCCCGTAAACTACTGAACCGATTGTAACGAAATTTGCAAAAAAAATACCGTGAGTTGGTTAAAAAATCTAGTACACATAAACATACACACTATAATGTGTGTATATAATTTGTTTGTGTTTACATACATTGCTAGCGCTATTTTTTTTGTATTTGTCTGGAAACTGGAAGCCTATAAGTATTGTCCTCTGTAAACATCTTGCAGTAACTTTACATATTGAATTAAAAACCTCTATTTAGAAGTTAGAAGGTAAAAAGTAAGAACGATCACGATAAGTATCACGATAGTGATAGACATACTGTGATAAGCAAATATCAAAGGTTATGCAACTTACGTAAAGCTAGACTTTAATGATTAATTGACATGATATTAGCGAAGTCGACTAATGAGTAGGTACGCTAGACTGATTAACGACTGCTTATAATTATAATTATTATACCGACTTTTTATGATTATGAGTGAAAAGACGACACATGAGCAAATCAGGTGCCCGATAGTAAGCACCACGATTGCCGAAATCAGCAGAGGGCCTAATAACTAATTCACACCCACTAGGATTGATGACAACTTCAATGTGCATTACTACGTTTGTTAATTTTACTCATATTAATGGGGAGGTTTAAGCAGGTAATGTACCTACGATTCTAGTGTTTTACGTGTGGGTAGGCGATAGCTAATAGGCCCTCAGACAGAGCCACCCAGTGATTTGAAATACAAAATTCTGACACCCTGAGATACCTATTAGTTGTAAAATCTCGTAATGCTAGTGACATTGCACTCAGTTTGAAATCACAGTAATGCCTTCACATTACTGCTTGGCGGATGAATAACTAACAAAGGTGCCTTCCCAGGCGCGCAACAAGCAATAGTAACCATTATAAAATATCCCTACTTACCTACGTGTTTGATGTTGAATATGTATGTGTATGTGTGTCTGTATTTTCTTTCAGTTCGAAGATGAAAAGGAAGACGCAACTTTAAATTCAGAGCTAGATACTGAAGATCCACTGATCGATCAAACGATTCTAAGACCAGCGGACCACGCAACTACATCTCTTGTAAATTTTAAAGATGACGCAACAATCTTTGGAGAATACATCGCGAATAAAATTAGGACAATGGACCAGAGGACAAGAGCGATCGTGGAGTATGAGATAAATTCTACCATTTTCAAAGCGGAGATGGGGTGTTTTAGCGATACTAAAATTGATTTGAACGCGATGGCTCAAACTTAGTTGATCATTAACATGTGATAGAGCGATTCACACTATGTCTGATGGTATGTGGGACTCCCCGCCGAATATGGGCGCGGCGGGGATACCCACTAAAAACCTGGGGGTGTTCCTGCGGGACGCCATAATGCCGGGGCCGCGGGTACGCCGAACCACTCATCCGCGGCCCCGACGGCGTTTGGTCCTCATGTCTGATGGCCTGATATAACTCTGCGACAAGAATGGTAACCGAATAGCGAAATTGTCTCATAAATATATGTTTTTCGTGACAGTCTTTAAAGTGTGTAAAAGCTAATCATTGCTACTCCCATACTTAGAAAACAATTTCTAGTAGGTAACAAAAATGACTGATAATTATATATAATTAGGTTACCTATATTATGATAATGAATATTTTTGTGCGCCTTATTTCGTTAAGAAAAAATGTTATGTATCTTTTTAAACAGTTGATTAAACTTAGAATATTTTATCCAGCATTTTAATTATAATTGACCCTAGATGGAAATTAAATATTAAGTTATATTGATTGGTACTTAATCAGTAACGACTATAATGGGGCTTCGCTCCTTGAGTAAATAATTTGGAGATAATAAAAAATATATATTCGACTAGCTGCACCCAGCGGTTTTACCCGCTTCTCTATAGCCTATGTGTTATTCTAGGGTCTAAGCTATCTGTATACCAAATTTCAGCTCAATCGGTCCACCCGTTGAGGCGTGAAAGAGTAACAAACACACATCCAGACATCCATTCTTACAAACTTTCACATTTATAATATTATTAAGATTAGATTTTTTTTTTTATTTGTTGGTCTTTAAATAAATTTAAAAAAAAAGATTAGTACCTATAAAATTATGTAACAACGCGTGTGTACGCACCTTTGTGTTAAACACATAAAATATTATGTTTACACAAGTGACAATTGTAAGAAATAAATATATTAAATAATGTAAATTTGGTAAAAGTTAAACTACTAGTCGAATTTTTACCATCCTTGTTATTGGTCATTCGTTATTAACTTACATTTATTCCATAAGACACTAATCAAAAAGAGCTTGCTCTCTCTCACTAAAAGCACGGTAAAGAGATATACAGTAGTTTGACTCCATAGAAACGGGCGGAAAATGGAAGTGAATAGATGTCGGTAGATGTGGGTAGAAGTGGGTATATAATCCAGAAGCGGGTGCCACGCAGCGACGGGCGGACGTCGCGATAGTTTTTTGCAAGTATTTAGTGTTATTTACTTTTGATGTATGTATACATAATATAATAAATTATATAAAATTATATAAAAATGGCAAAAAATAGCATACTATATTATGCTGTTTTTGGTAGCATGAACTTATCATTGAACTTATCAGGAAATCCAGAAATAACATTATTAACCCCCGACGCAAAATCGACGGGGTGTTATAAGTTTGACGTGTCTGTCTGCCTGTCTGTCTCTGTGTGTATGTGTCTGTCTGTGGCACCGTAGCTCCCGAACGGATGAACGGATTTTGATTTAGTTTTTTTTGTTTGAAAGTAAGGTTAGTCGAGAGTGTTCTCAGACATGTTTGGTGGAAATCGGTCCAAGATGGCCGCCGCTACAAAATGGCGGATTACTTTTTTCTTCCGCGACCCCCTCAATATGGGTATCAAATGAAAGGGCTTAACTAGTAGAATACAACCCATTATATAAAATTAAAAATCCAAGATGGCCGCCACCACAAAATGAAGAATTGCGTATTGCGTTGGGGGTTTTTTAAATTTTTAATTTAATTCACTTGTTTATCAAGCAACATGGAAAGGTAATAAAATTAAAAAGGTCAGTTAGTTGAAAAGGGGAGGAGGAGGGGGAAGGGGAGGAGAGGAAGGGGAGGAGGGGGGGAGGGGGAAGGGGAGGAGGGGGGAAGGGGGGAAGGGGAAGGGGAGAGGGGGAAGGGGAGGAGGGGGAAGGGGAGGAGGGGGAAGGGGAGGAGGGGTAAGGGGAGGAGGGGGAAGGAGGGGAGGGGGTGAGGGGGAGGGGAAGGGTATGAGGGGTAGGGGAAGGGGATGGGGAGGGGAAGGGGATGGGGATGGGGAGGGGAGGAGGGGAAGGGGAGGAGGTTGTCTTGTCTTGTCTCTTGTCTTATCTCTTGTCTTGTCTCTTGTCTTGTCTCTTGTATTGTCTCTTTTCTTGTCTCTTTTCTTGTCTCTTGTCTTGTCTCTTGTCTTGTCCCTTGTCTTGTCTTTTGTCTTGTCTTGGGTTTTAATATCGCCGCCACGACATGATAGGTAAGTAGGTAGTAGGTAGGTAGCTCAAAAATAATAATAATAATAATAATTGGGGTTTATACTTTATACTCCAACAGAACAGGTTACCCTAATTACACTGTCAGAGTCAAATCACAATTTATAGGTTGTGTGGCTAACCTATAAATTGCAGTTTCAGGTCGCCGAGATTACTACAGGGTCGGCAACATGACCTAACGACTGCCTCCTACATATCTTATAGGAAACAGCCGGGACCCACAGTTTTACGTGCCTTCCGAAACACGGTAGCGTCCAGGCGAAAATCTTTGCCACACTGAGATTTGAACCCAGGACCTCCAGCTTACAAGTCGGAGGTATGACCACTGGGCCACGGACGCTACAAAACGCTCAAGTAAGTAGATGATATGAAACAGGTAGGTACCTACTTTATGCGGGCAGCGGCTAACCGGCAGCCCTATGACTTGCGCATGTACCGCGAGACTGTAGGTATTTATGTTCAAAAATCACGCTCAGTCAAACTACTGTATATCTCTTTACCGTGCTAAAAGGGAACCTTTAGGTTCAACTATTTTTTTTTTAAATTTAACTAGTTATGGAGTTGGACAGGTCATCTACCTAGGCGAGGTGATGACAGGTGGAGTAAGACGTTGACTGAATGGTGGCCAAGGACAGGAAAACGCAGTGTCGGTCGTCCAACAGACAGATGGATGGACAGACACATGGACCAGATTGGCACAGGACATGGTTAAGTGGCGTAACATAGGGAGGCCTATGCCCAGCAGTGGAATGTAGAGGGCTGTGGATGATGATGATATAAGAGACAGACAAGAGAGAGTGAACGGTTTTAGTCACATAAAGGTAATTGAGGTATTTTCGACGAGTAAAGCTACGTCACACTAAGCCGGTAAAGCGAACGCGATCCTGGACGTATTTTTTTTTTATTTTTTTTTTTATGTAATAGGTGACAAACAAGCAGACGGCCCACCTGATGGTAAGTGGCACCGTCGCTTATGGATACCTGCAATACCGGGGGTACCGCTGGTACGTTGTCTACCTTTCAAGACTCTATTCACTTGCCTTTTGAAGAGTCCCATGTTGAAGCTCAACGGAAATACCGCAGGCGGAAGCTCATTCCACATTTTGCAGGTGTACGGCAAAAAGGAGCGACTAAATCGCACAGTGCGCGAATGCCAAGCATCAATAATGTGTGGATGGGCTTTAGAGCGGTGTCGGCTCGTGCGGTGATAAAAGCGCGACGCCGGGATTAGGTCGAATAATTCATCGGAACACTCCCCATTGTATAGGCGATAAAAGATGCAGAGGGATCCAACGTCCCTACGAAAGCTGAGCGGTTCTAGGTGTTCGGTAAGCTTGGGGTCGTTAACAATTCTGACAGCTCTACGCTGTCAGATATTTTTGTAATGTTCTAGTTTGTATGTAACCTGTCACACATAAAGCGAACGCGGGTAGGAACAAAATGAAGATCGCGACCGCTTTACCGTTCCGTCCCGCCTCAGTGTGACGTATGCTTAAACCGAGGGATCCATCCCGCCTTCTAGGTTTAGTCAGCTACTACAGCCACATTGTCGCTTAAAATCACGCGAGATCGTTGTCAAAGGCTATGAAGATTTAAAAAAAAAGAAACTTACCTGTAGTCTCCTTTACAACAATAATATCCGGATGAGCAATCATCTGGTTCATAGCGACCACACTTTCATGAGTTAATTCCACCGCTTTAGGAAATCCTGTAGTCCCACTAGAAAACGGTAATATAGCTAGATCTTTCGGCCCCCTTTTCACTGACTTCAAACAATTTATATCTATGTTAAAATCTTCTGCTAGCTCAGCAAATTTAATAGTTCCTTGGGGTAACTCGTCGTTATCTATTAGTATAATAGGAATATTGATTTGTAATGCGTCACAAGCTTCTTTGATGTTCTTGTAGGATAGCTTTGAAGCTATTACGGCTTTGCAGTCTATCAGACTTAGCTGCCTTTGGAGTTCATCTGTGAACAAAAAGCATTTTAATTTTTTTATGTGAATTACTTGTTATGAATGTTATGTTATGAACCTAGTGAATGGCGTTAAAGACTACCATTCACTAGGAATGTAACCTTAGAGCGCTATCGCACTACACCCGATTCGACTCCGATTTAATCCGTCAAACGACGGAATCGAATCAGCTATAGTAGTATTTGTACGAAAAACGCTCGGACAGATTCAGAGGTAGTGCCAAAGTCAATAACAATACAATACGGGTAATTAATAAATTGTCTGTATTGCTAATTTTAGTTTTCTAATAGGGAATTTCCATAATTTGTAACGCACTCGTCGCGATGTCAAATTCTCAAAGAGAACGTTAATTGCACTTTTTGAACGAGATAACTACGCGCTCATTTGCGCAAAGTGGCGTAGGTTACGTAACAATTTCCTTAATTGTTATTGGAGGACGAATCTTAGCAGGATATATTATTTTAAAAACTAAACTTTTTTTAATTATGATTTTGGAGGTAATGTGTGGCAAATGCCTTTATTGAGAAAAACAAGCTACTACAGCAGCAGTAAAGAACACTTTTATTAACCACAGATCGGCCGCAAGCCGATCTACAGAAAATCCAAGTGCTCAAGGTAATTAAATATTAATTAGATGACCCAATATTAAAATAATTTCCTTTCTCAAAGTAAAATTTGAATGACCGATAGTGGATGTTGAAATCTATAATAATTTAAGTGATATAGTATCACAAGTATTAAATAGATCGCATTTTAATGATGGAGATAATAATATTATATTGATTAATTTGTGAAGATTATGGATCAAGGAAAATAATTCAGCACGCCCCAAGTAACACAATTATATTTATATCTAATAGTATTATTTTAAATATTATGTACCTAATCAGAACAGACTCTGTTTTGGGGTCGTCGAAAATTCTTTTACTTATATTTTGACTTTCATAAGTTTGATGTTTTGAAAGCTCCTGTGTTTGTTATCTCGCACCTAAACTGTTGAACTGATTGAGCTGAAATTTGGTATGTAGATAGCTTACTCTGAAATAACACAGGCATTTCAACGTGTAAACCGCTTAATGTCCATCTTACTAATATTACAAACGTGAAAGTTGGTAAGAATGGATGTCTGGATGTGTGTTTGTTACTCTTTCACACCTAAACGGGTGGACCGATTAAGATGAAATTTTGTATAGAGATAGCTTAGACCCTGGAATAACACATAGGCTACATAAGTACTGCGGGTAAAACCGCTGGGCGCAGCTAGTGAAATATATGAATACTCACACGCAGTATAAATCGGATTCATCATACTAGCGACACACCCGGCTTCCAACACCCCCAATATAGTGCAAGGATATTCAGGCACATTGGGCAGTATAATAGCAACTTTATCGTCATTTTGTAGCTTCAACTTCAAGCGTAAAGACGCCGCGAAACGGACGGACATTTGGTGCGTTTGCGCATATGTGTATCCGTGGCCTGTTAGGGCACATACCTGAAAGAGAAAGTTTAAGTTAAAAGGGTTGGTTAAAACATGTAGGTACTTGTATACTTAATGCAGTTTGTCAATGCTGAGTGTTGCAATTGCATGCATTTATCATTGACGCCGACGGCTGGTGCAAGCTACAGATGAGCCACACGGTACCTACCTAGGTATTCTTTTGTGATTTGTGGTGCACCTTCATGTGTACGTGTACTTATGTAGTACATATACAGGGTCTTTGGTTATTCAGTACATTGGTGTATGGGGTTGAGGTACCAATAATGCAAGTTAATCAATAATAAATAATCAAATTTATATTGACCTAATTATTGATCATTATTAAAACTGGCACAGCTTATCATGGAATGCATATTTGTAACATGCAAATAAAACAAAATATTAAATTAAATTCAATAATGAGGGCAAGGCACGGTCAAGGCATATTTTAATTCATAAAACTAAAAAATTGCTGGAATTATTTCAATTAAATTTAAAGGGGTCCCGGGAAGAATTACCTACATTTTTTTAAAAGCATTTCTGATAAGTCCAAAAATAGTTAAATATTTTATGTGTGTAAAAGATTTCAGAATGTCTTTAAAAAACTTACAAACTGAATGTCTGTCTGTAAACTGTATTTTTATTAAGAAACTAACTACCATAAATAATATTATAAATGTAATTTTAATACAAATATGTATGTATATGTACCTATGTAATAAAATGTAGCTGTATTATGTAATAGATATTATAGGTACTCATACTATAGGTTGTATGTTATGTTTCCCGAGTGATAATTTCTTTGCTACACTTAAAAAATAATAAAATCCTTAAGTAAATATATGGTTAATCTAAGTGCATCGTAGCGTCTAGACTTAATGCTAAATACCTAACATTTACATAGTTACGTAAGTTTATATCTGCATGTTGCTAAGTAGACAAGTAATTTGAACTTTTTGTGCTATTTTTGATAGTTGTGTTGCTATAAAATATGAGAATAAGGTTTTAGCTATATTACCTATATATAATACATATTTAAGTGATTTTAATGGACTTGAAAAGGAGGATGTTTACAATTATTATTATTTGTCTGTTTTTTTAAAACCTACCTATGATATTTATTTTATGTGTTCACTATATTATTATATTAGTTTAAGACTGAACCTGTTTTTAATTTCAAGGCTTAAACTTGTGATACCATTAAAATTTTATTTATCAAAATAGGTCCAGCAGTTTTCAATGTGCATCTTGCACTCCCAATTTTTTTTTAATTTCACTTTTGTTTGTGTTAAGTAGTAGGTACATTATTAAGTAGGTAGGTACATTCTTAGTTTTGCCTTGTTAGATGGCAAATGGCAATATACATAATATTAAGTGCTCAGAGCTCCTGAACCCCTATGAATCAATGTTTCTGCCCCTAAATTCATTTGATTTTCTGATTGTTCAAGGTAATTGAATTATCTTGTACAATTTTAACAGATCTTTTACTGGTAAATAGCTAATTTTATAGGAATATTGATGGATATAAAATTACAGATAAGAACCAAGGTTTACAAATAAATAATAAAAAAAAAGTAGGTGTAATGCCACTGCTAAAGCTAGGCAATAAATACTTATGTTGATTATACCTATAGATATAATTAAAATAATAATGAGCACATTGCACCAACAAAATACATTAAATTCACACAATGTCAGTACAATCAAGGGCGGATCCAGGATTTGGTTCTGGGGGGGCCAAGGTGCAGAAAGGCAAAAATATTATAATTTTTACTACGAAAAGTGTGTGGGGGCCTTGGCCCCCTGCCCCCCCCCCCCCCCTCCTAAATCCGCCTATGAGTACAATTACATGAATACACAATTATTTTAATGGCAGGTGTGTAAAAATAGCTATTATGTCATATGTCTAACACAAAGACATAAAAAGTGGTTTAGTCACAGTGCAGACTTATTCAGATTTTTATAACTTCTTATGTTATTTATTTGTCTTTTAAAAGAGTAGATAAAGTATTCAATTTGTCAGTTTTTTTATGTTCTAGGAGCACTGCACCAACGCTTCTTACTCAAGAGTCATAAGATGTTAAGACTCTTTAGCCCAGTAATTTCACTAGCTACAGTGCCCTCCTACCGGAGCACAGTAATGTTTGCACATCACTGCTCAGGCGGTAGAATAACTGGCACTGTTGGGGTACCCACCTAGACGACCTCCTGCTAAGGAAGTCTACCCCTGGTGAAACCTCCTGTGTGAAGAAGTAACAAATATACAACCAGAAAACCTGACATCTAGACATCCATACATACTTAAATCTAGACATCCATACATTTCTTTCATGTTTATAATATAAGAAAGATGTATACCTACTGTATATTATTGTATGTTAACTTATATGAATATGACTTCATTTAAATAATTCTTTTTTTTTTTCAAAAGGCATAAGGGTCTTTCCGCACCATCTTAGTTAAATTATTTATTATTATTATAATCAATTTTTATAGTTTCTTTAATAGTTCCTTGTAGACTTAAAAAATTGATTTAGAAGTTTAAAGAAAATATGATAGGTAAGGAAAAGCCTATTATTATATTACTAGCTTCACCCAGCAGGTTTTACTCGCTGTACTGTTGTAGCCTATGTGTTATTCCAGAGTCTAAGCTATCTTTATACCAAATTTCAGCTTATTCGGTCCACCTGTTTAGGCGTAAAGAAGTAACAAACACACACACAAACTTTTATGCTAGCATTCCTACTTCAAATAGGTACCTATCACCATTATATCAAATTATATGTAACAAAGTAACAACTTGAATGTGTACCTAATTTTGTTTTTATCTAAAACTCACCGTAGCAGTTTTATCAGGCCACCTGTCGAGATTCTGCCAAACAAAATTATTGACAGTTGTGTAAGGAGTTCTTATTTCTTCAAAAACTGATGTTAGTATCTTACTATCTGTGCTGTTGAGCCTTGCTGATAAAACATGTGGCTTTTTAGCTGCCCTGAGCAGGTTTATGGTTGACCTCCTTAGTGTGTTGGCCATTTTCACTGGCTGGAAAGAATTTTAATTGAAACAAAAATTAAAAAGAAACATTTTTACTGGTAGAGGTTGTCTAGTCTAACAGTGCATGTCATTTTCAAAATATCACAAGCATTTAACTGATGACACACATACCTACATCTTTCTAAATTTATGAAAACAGTTAAGAAATATTCCTTTTAAATTAATTCCAAGTATTTTTAAAGCAAGTTTTTGGAGAATTATATTGTGAGATTATAATATGGTCAAAATATATTCAATTTCACCACATAACTATTAGCACACTTTAGCAAATAAGAAATTAACTATGTTATGTCAACATAATAAGATCATTGAACTTTGAATAATATTTTCCTATAAATTTATTATAACTTCGAATTTTTTAAATGAATTTATTCACTTAGCTTTACTATGGTCATACAAAGCTTATAACTAAGGTAATACTTACGTTTTTATTACACAACTCCGAATTTCATAAACTTGTGATCACTAACACAGTCTAAAGGACCACCAGTCGGTCCAAATTCCAGCGCGCGACTGATAATAACAGATAGGTAACAAGTATTGGACCTACTTTGATGTTGATAAACAAGTAGGCACTAAAATACACGCAGTTTACGGTTATTATTACTTTAAAACTATATAGGTTTGCAGAGACCGTGTCTATTTTTAGTCTAAAATATCACACGCATGTTTCAGACAATAGTCAATATAGTAGGTAGGTAATAATCCTTATTGTTTTGCTAGCGATTTGTGAAGCGTGTAGTGCACCTTGGACTTTGTACATAGCTGGTGAGGTAATTTCACTTTCTGTTCTAGACAGCGTTGCCAGTGCGTTACTTTTGTAACATTTTGCGTTACTTTTTGACCCTTTGCGTTACTTTTACGTTACTTGTCCTAAAATGTTACTTTTGCGTTACTTTTTGGGGTAATGATTCTTTTCTCGGCAAATCATTGGACAGTATATGTGGACGAGCCATAGGACCAACGACTCGACGAGTCATTGGCCGGTATATGTGGACGAGCCATAAGACTAAATATATTTATATATATTTTTGTTTGCAAAATTACAACTGCTTATTAAAATACTTATTATGCCAGTTCAAACATGAGGAAATAATATAATTACCTACTGAAATCTAATGAATAAAAAAGTATAAGTACCTATATTTAAATTGAGTAAGTATATTACATTTTATATAAATTGTATTAAAAACAGGGGGGTCACATCATCGTGGCCACCTGTGAGACAAAAAACAGCTTACGGATTTTCATTATTTTATGAAAATACGCGATATATTGATATCTTAGGTCATAAACTAGTTGAATAACATTTTATTGTCTCAAATGGCTTTAAAATTTTGGAAAAAAAAAACGAAATACATAAGTATTATTGTCAAAGTGAAGCAGTTTGACAAACAACATAAACTGGCCACGCTGAAAGGGACGGAAAAAAATAGGTTCTCCTTTTTCTTCACACAGAATTTTCCCTATTGCCATCACATAAAGTGGCTACTTCTAGTTGTATTACTTCTGTGATTAAAAATCGTTTTTTTTTTTTTTTAAATGCGTTACTTTTATTGTAAATGCGTTACTTTTCGAACCTGTATGCGTTACTTTTGAAGATAGGGCACTGGCAACACTGGTTCTAGAACCGGTATTCGGTATTGAACATTGAACAGGCAGCGGACATTCACGGATTTTAATATTGTCCATTTATTTATGTTCCGACTTAAAACTTAAATTAAACGAAGTGTTAATTAAATAACAGCTAGTATCAAAAGGCTTGTTAAACATAAAAGAAACAGAACACAAACAGTATATAAATAAAAACAAACAAATGAAGGAGCCGAAAAAGTGAAATAATTTTTTTGAAAATGTGGCAAAAATCAAAAACATGACAGTGACATACGATGCAAATTCGACGGTCAAAAGTCTAACTGACTTCACAAGATTTGTACTTTAAAGATCATTCACAGTTATTTTACCTCTAGCCCTTACATTGGCTAGCCTGAAAATAATGTTGCCATGTCAGGTGAGTATTGACTTCCCCATTTTTAACCAACTACAAAATGGCGAATTACTTTTTTCTTCCACAACCCCCTCAATATGGAAATCAAATGAAAGGGCACTGTATAAAATTTAAAATCCAAGATGGCCGCCATTCAAAATGGTGAATTACGTTTTGCGTTGAGGGCGGGGGTTTTTTATTTTTTTTTATTTAATTCACTTGTAAGTATTATTTTACAGTGATGTGTCTACTTACATGAATTTCCTGTTTCGAACCTACCTAATATTTTATATCATATTGATAGTTCGCAGTAACCACTTGTTCATATTATGTTAACCATCCGATATTGTTATAGATAAATTCTTTTTCTTCAAAGGAAATTGAGTTTATGGGCATTGGTAAAGCTTGGGATTATAATAATAATTATTAAAACAACGAGTACAAGTAACCTTATCAAGTATAAAAAGTAACGTTTGAACAAGAAAAGTAACACATTTTTGAAAATTTTACACAATATACACAGTTGAAAAGAAATACGCTTACATATTCTAACATTTCGGTGATAATTACTAATTTTTCAGTTTATTTAAATAAGAAATTGCTAATCAACAAAAAAATCCTTTTCTAAACCAGATAAAGTTATACAAAATTGCCTTATTTTTTTGTCTCTGCTAAATCAATAAATTAACTATTATTTTCTATACCATTACAAGGAAAAAGATTCATTAATTATAAGGTTCAATTTAAAATAAAGACCTTGAAAAGTATCGTAAAAGTAATCTAGACACGAATACAAAAGTAACTCAAAGGGTGAAAAAGTAACGTAAAACGTAACAAAAGTAACGATCTGGCAACATTTTGACAATAATGCAACATAAAGAAAATAATTTTGACATCTGTCAGAGGTAAAATAACTGTGAATGATCTATAATCAATGCACTCTACCTACAAAACCTATTATATGGGTAGTTTTTTAATTTTTTAATTTAATTCACTTGTAAGTATTTTTTTACAGTGCTGTAGGTAGGTACTTACATAAATTTCCTGTTTCGAACCTACCTAATATTTTATATCATATTGATAATTCACAGTTTTCATGTGTTAACCATCCGATATTGTTATAGATAAATTCATTTTCTTCATATGAAATTGAGTTTATGGGCATTGGTAAAGCTTGGGATTATAATAATAATTATTAAAACAACGAGTACAAGTAAGTGACCTTATCAAGTACAAAAAGTAACGTTTTAACAAGAAAAGTAACGCATTTTTGAAATTTTTATATTTTTACACAATATACACAGTTGAATTGAAATACGCTTACACATTCTAACATTTCGGTGATTATTTCCTAATTTTTCAGTTTATTTAAAAAAGAAATTGCTAATCAACAAAAAAAATTAAATCCTTTTACTAAGAAAATGTTAATAAATTAACTATTATTTTCTATACCATGACAAGGAAGAAGATTTATTTATTTTAAGGTTTAATTTAAAATAAAGATCTTGAAAAGTAACGTAAAAGTCATCTATACAAGAATCCAAAAGTAACACGGTCAAAAAGTAACATAAAACGTTACAAAAGTAACGATCTGGCAACAATTTGATAAAAATGCAACATAAAGAAAATAATTTTGACATCTGTCAGAGGTAAAATAACTGTGAATGGTCTATATAAGAGTAGGTAATGTCACAGATAAAAGAATACTAGGTAATGTTATGCAGATAGGCCATCTGTGTGCGGGCGTATCTATTGTTCTGTGGTGCTAGCAGGCTTAAAGTTTTCTTTAAACACACAGAGCTTTAAAATATCATCAATAAAAAAGGTTCTCCTGCGCTCCTCCACTGATTTAGGATTAATTTATTAGGTCTGTGCGCTCCTCTCGACCCATAGTAATAACTTCCTTGGTAGAAGTTCTAACCTTGTCCTAGGACTCTACCAACGAACGGTAGAATATCGGAAAGCAATAATACAACGGCCAAAGAGCATGTAAGAAGAACAACGGCATTAGTCAAGAGTCAAGGTAGCTGGATATGCAAGAAAAAAACATTTTCTTAAAATAAAATAATATTTCGCTTTTAATTATTTATTTCTTTACAAACGGGGGGGTCAGGGAGCCAAGGCCGCCCCCCAAAAGCATCCTAGAAATACGAATTTTGCACATATTTCATGGTCAAGAGTTTTTTTTTTTTCTCAGCGCTCGCAGCAAGCTGCTAGCGCACTTATTATTAATTTGACTTTTCTAACTGTTCAGGGGGCCTAGACAAGCGCGCGCCCGCCCGTAGCGATCATTCGCAATCGCTAAAAAATGTACTGAGATGACAGCTCTCGTCGCTTGTCACGTGACCGACAAGCGACGAGAGCTGTCATCTCAGTACATTTTTTTAGCGACTGCGAATATCGGGATGAAATCGCTACGGGCGGGCGCGCGCTTGTCTAGGCCCCCAGAGCGAGCTAAACACACACTTTACGTAGTAAAAATGGTAATATTTTTGCCCGTCTGCACCTTGCACCCCCCCCCCCCCCCCCCCCCTCTCCCAGAAATAAATCCTGGATCCGCCCTTGGTACATATATAGCAAGAATTCAATATAAATATATAGCTCAAGAAAATATTTATTGTTTAATTTTCAAAATGAAATCATAATTATAGAAATCAAGAAACTAAATTAATAATTATTAGCAGTCGCGCAGTCTTTCAAGCGAAATAAAAAACCTTTTCTTTTCCAAGAATAATTTCCGTATTTAAACAGATTTCCTCGAAATTCATCATTTATTGTTATGCAAATAATTTTAAAATAAGTAAATTTGTTTAATGATACACGTGTAATATTTTTTCTCAATTTTATTTTAAACATTATGCAGATTCGATATACTCGTATTTTACCATACAAAGGAAAATGTAAAGATTTTCGCACATGACAAAAGTCCGTTGTGAATTTCTACCTTACCCGGTGGCGACTGGGAATTTAGTCCCAAATGCCACCAAAGGATAATTGATATGGGGCGTATGGGAATAATACCGTTTCTTTACTTTACCTATCGTTAAATATTGTCGTAATGAGCTTTTATATTGATTAAATTTTCGAGTTAGCCATTAGCCAGTGTGGTTATTACAAGTCTCTTTTTTACTTGACTCGAGCAATTTACCAAGCCGTATGTTGCCTTAAAAATATAGAGCACTTTTTGTAAGATTTACGCCTGTGCTACAACAACGTCACATCTTGTGCGAAGACCAGTGGCGGATTTACAGTCTAGGCCGCCCTAGGCCCCAGTCCATGTAATACCTGCATCTACGTCGTATATAACATGTCTACTCCTACTTACTCCTTAAACAGTGGCGGATCCAGAATTTTTTTTCTTGTGAACAAGGTAGGTTTGTACATTTCAACGTTTACCTACAATTTGAATCTCTAAAATAGGAAATGTTACATCTCTGACAAGAACGTGTGCGTTAAACTTGTTCCGAATAGAATAAAATTTGTAATGCGCGAGCAGCTTGCTGCGAGCGCCGAGAAAATTTTACGTTTCAGACTACAAAAGATGTGCAATTGTGCAATGAGCTCGTTCTGAGTGGTGAGCAAAATACATAATATTCTTTTTATAATTGCGCTACAAAAGATGTGTTCTGAGCGGTGAGAAAATAAATATTCTTATTATAGAGCAGAGCCACCGAGAAAAACCTATGGTCCCTTGAAGCCTTTAAAATATTTACGTACTTTTAGTTATTTCTTGTCATCAGTGATTTTTTTGTCACGATTGGCCGCCCCTAATATCTGGCCGCTCTAGGCCCGGGCCTACTGGGCCTTAGGGCAAATCCGCCACTGGCGAAGACCCTTATTTATTTGTACAAATAAAACTGCTGACTAGTAAATTACTATTTTTGGCATATATTAAGCGATATAATTAAAGCAAGGCCTGCTTAAAAATGTCTTTCTTATAACATAAATCATTACAGAAATATGGTATTTTTAAAATAAGAAATATAACCTACAATTACAAATACATAAAGAAAATAGAGAACTACAAGATAATATTCCTCAAAAGTAACTAGGTATGATTTACAAAATATATATATATTAAATTAATTAAAAATTAACAACCTAGAGAAGATCCCAGGTACCAAAGACTTGACTTATTACCTGATAAAGCACACGCACAACAAATAAGAAGCTATGGCTATGGGATCTTAAACAAATACATTTTTTTGTTCATAATGTAGTAAGTAGAATGATACCTTACTTAAAAGCGAATGAAATACATAAATGATTTTAGCGTAACAAGAATCTTTTGGCGCGCGGCCAATATCGGAACATTCTGATTTACTTACTATTTACTATGTTTTCGTGTGAGAGAACCAAAAAAACCCTTGTTTCACTAAATCAACTTTTTTTAAATGAATTTATTTTATACAAATAATGAATTTGCAGATCTTTACAATTTGGGTTGACATGGCGAAATAGATAAATTAAACTTAGCACTTTTGCTGCTGCGTTTTTTTTTGCTATACGCAGTGACGGGAAATCATGCAAGGTATGGTATGGTAGAATCACTTTACAAAACACAATATTTTTGTGTAGTTTTCTAACTATAAAACACAGTGTTCATATTTTCACAGTCAAAGTGTTAAAGAGTTCGTGACATTCATTTTGCACAAACTCTATAGAATTTTCCTCGATTTTTTTCTTTTTACAAGCTTTATATTACTTTCACCTGTCTGTTGTATGTCTGTCTGTAATCAAATCTTGCAAGTTTAATTTGACCCACTTTCCGGTTTCCAATTGAGCTGAAAATTTGCATGCGTGTGTAAATCGGATGACAATGCAATATTTTTATGACATCGAGCTGATCTGATGATGGAGCTGGAAGGTGGCCAAAGGAACTCTGTCATAAAACAACTCAACCCCATCGAGTTTGGGCTCATTTGATTCGTCTTGACGAGTACTTTATGATGCAAGATGATAATAATAATTAAAGCTTGTTTTTAAAAAGTATTTTTAAAATTTCACTTGTTTCATTTGATGTCCTTCTAACGAATGCCTATTACTCGCTTATGTTTGACCTATTTATGTACAAGACATTTTGAACTTTACAAAGATCAAAATAAGAACTATTTGAAGCGAGTGATAAACTAACAGTCTTAATGGCTTTCAATTAGGCACGTCGAGCCATATAAATTGCAAATATCAATATTGGTACTCTCCACAGAAATCTGAATATCTTGCATAAAGAAAATAACACTTTATACTAGTGATATAAGGTCGAAATTCAATTGCAATGTGAACTTTCTGTACTTTGATGTTCAAAGTTTGAGTCACTTGTGTTATTTTTCGACTTTACTGATGATTCTGATTTTTATTCACTTATATTCTTGGACCAAAATCTGATCTTAAGCTAAGATGCGGCCGAATATGATAGCAGTCTTAAGTCACGTCTCCAGCGCGTTTAATTCAAACATTCAGCAAAAACATCACAACATTTTTCACAAAACATTGTTAAACAAAAATTTTGTTTGCTCCAACAATGTTTTTGCTTTCCATTCCCGATGGAAAGCACGTACAACAAAACATAATATCAATATTCGTCAAAATCACCGGTTTTTTTTAAAATGTTGTCATGTTTTTGTTGAATGTTTGAACTGAAACACGCGCTGGAGACGCGGTTTTACCCTAGAAGATTAGTTTAATTGAATCCCTCCCTGACATCACTGAACACGGTCGTAATACCGCTTGATGATATAGTCCAATTTAGTTTTGAACTTAACATTGGCCTTAAATTCCTTAATTGTGCCGTTTTCCATAGAATAGTAATAATACAGACGACCTTATAAAGGTCGCCGGAAGACGCCGGATGCAGGTCGCTTCCAACCCGTACATATGGAACTCCAAAGGGGAGGCCTATGTTCAGCAGTGGACGTCCTATGGCTGAGATGATGATGATGAATAATATTATTTTTTTTAATTCAGATTTCTGTAGATCTTTTCCTTCATAGCTCTATCTATAAACATAGTAATTGTTCTTTAATTAACTCGTTAGTTTCACATGTGTATTAGGGCTCCTAAACAGCCATATATCCATCCATTGTTTCCTTCACAACTTCCTTTGCATGTCCAGTTTTGTGACTTGAAATCCACTGAAAATGATACAATTCTTTGTGAGACATAAAAACGTGGTATCTATATCATAACTCTTAATTATTCTTAATCTTCAAGATACTATAGAAACAAGATAAAGTCAAATATGAAAAATAAATTAAACTAAAGAGCTTCCACATGTGATCATACAGGGAAAACATAGGTCTATTTAGTACAAGTTAATTAAAAAACTTTTAAAAACAAGCTTTTATTACTTGTTAATAAAAATACTAAAAAGTTTTCAAAAAATCCTAAAAAGGTTTCAGATCCATCATCAGACCCTGTGACCCTGGTTACCATCTCAAACCCAAGTTCTCGTTTCAACGGTCAAATGAGTTCAAAATCAAAATCAATGGGGGTGTGTCATTTAACTAGTTCCTATAGCCACATTCCGGTGCCATCATCAGATCATCTCTATGTCATATTCATTTTGCATCTAATTAACACATGCATGTAAAATTTCAGCTCAAAGGTAACCAGAAAATGGATCAAATTTAACTTTTGAGATTTAATTACAGACTGACATGAAAGGACATAGTCTGGGGAAACTAAATAAAAGCTTGTAAAAAAACTTTCTTACCAAAAATTACTGTAGATTCCCAATATCCTCTTCAAACAGCCTCTTACCGCCTTTCAAGATCTTCTCCGAGTCGTTACCATAGTTTTTCATATACTGTTCCAATCTAATCAACCACTGTGCCCAGTGCTCTCTCAATTTGTCTGTTGAGAGATGGTAGGCATCCGCCTTAGATCCATCCGTGTAGGCTATGACTAGAAGTGCGTCGCGCACGTTCAAATGCTTGTAGTTCAGGTCGTTGCATACAGCGCCGAAATATGCGGCTAATTGCACAGGATTGTCGTAGGTCAGTGTGAGAGATTTCCTCGGCTTGTCAGACTTTTTCCACTCTATTAGAGTTGGTTTGTCTCTGTAAATAAAAAAGTACTTATTATTTTCAACATTCTTTCTCCATTTCTCTTGGTTAAGGTGCTGCATAAACGTAGACACTTTTTGTACCATAGTAAAAAAGTGGAAGCAACTGGACACATAAAATGTTAAGTTTCATACTTTCATACACAGGGAGTTTCATATTGGTTCTAACGAAATCAATATATATTCATCAGTTGCTTGTACACGCAAAAATGTCCACATTGCTAAGGCCTAAAGTAATGTTTTAAACAGCGTAAGCGGGACGCAGATTTTATCATAGTACTTAGTAGGTATACCCAAACAAGGTAATGTTTTTCCAATATAGGTTAAAATGTAGCATGTGAATTCTAAATGGTTGATCACGTTTCAAACCATCAATACATACCAATCATCAATATATTACCTAGGCTTTTATATGTATCTATTTGATATGCAAATTGTGTAAAGAAGACATAATATTATGACCAGTTATTGCAAGTTATTATTGAAGACAGGTTTGTTTGTTTGTTTTGTGATACACAACACATATTATTATACTCATTTGCAAATATACATAATATTGATGTTGTTTGGAATGAACCAAGGCCGCTTGAAGCTAAAAAAAGTGCTTGAACAATTTTAACAACATTTTAAGCATATAATATAACAGATAACCTGGGAAATATATTTTTTACCCTTTTATAACCCAGGAAAAATGTGTTACGCATCATCACCCCAGGCACGGGGTGGTATGTGGGACTTGGGGGGATACCCACTAAAAAACCAGAGAGTGTTCCTACAGGACCAAATTTCACAATATATTTTTTACCTTGGTGGTAAGTGGAAATTTGGGAAAGAGACCCCCTAAAAGAGTTTGGATGAACTGTGTGAAAGAGGATATGCATGCCAGAGTGCCAGGGGGGGTGAATGAAGATATGGCGAATGATAGGAATTGGAATGGAATAGAGAAATAAGACGTGTTGTACTGACTCTACCTAGTCATATAGTGGCATAATGGTAGGAAGAAGAAGGAACAAATAAATATAATAAAGAAACAAGCCAGATAAGTACCAAAGAAAATTCACCAGGATGAAATATTCAACCTTGAAGCGTCCCCTTGACATTATGAATAAATCGTGAAGTCAAACATAATCTGTGATGTCATTGACACTTGTTATCACAGAGGCGTGAGAGATAAAGTTATTGATAGCATTGTTTTTATTCTGATGTTTTTTAAAGAATTTTATGAGAATTATTGCCACATAAAAAAGAACAGTACCTATTTCGCATCATAATTTATACATTTACATCTTATTTTTTAATTTATTTGTTTAATATATCAACAGCTAACAAACACAGTCTCAAGAGATTTTATGTTGTTATAAATTATATAATTATTCTGCTGCAAGTACCATTAATCTCCCAGGCATGTGTCATCAAAATTAATGTACAGATTTTTATGAGTAAAGATTGTTAAGTAACTACCAATAATAATGTTGAGGTTTTGTGTGAATAGTCTCAAAAATATAATTCAATAACAATTCCATTTCCGCTTGTGCAAGCTACAAGAATTTGCTTGTGGTATTACTTAAATTATATTACTGAATATTCTGAGGGATGTTGATTAATTATATTCATGCATGAATATAATTCTATTTATATTGCAAGGTTTAACCTCATAGTTTTACCTATTGAAAAGCTTTATTTTTGTATAAAACACAAATTAATTGTTATGAAAAAATATTACCAAAGTAACTTTAACCTTTTAACCGCCAGACTTAAAATCACTTGTCGTGCCTCTAGCGCCAGGCAAGTTTTTTGAATTATAAATACCTACAATAAAAGTGATGTCTAATATTTAAGGTAGTGTTATGACTTAAAAATGTAGATTTAAAGTGCAGTCGGAAATATACGACTCTGGCGGTTACGTAACAGAACAGGCTTGTCGGATATATCCGACGGTGGCGGTTAAAGGGTTAACAAGCATTTTTTTTAAATAAAAAAGAACATTAAATAAGTATTTCTTCATAAATTTACGAGTGTTATAATTATGTCTTAATTATTTACTGTAATACTCATACTACGCATTATTTTCATGGTGATAAAGCACATACTGAGAGATAAACTTAGGAATTTGTTTATCATAGAATAAATATTATTGGTATGAGATTAGAACTAACAATTTAATACAAACTTAATAAAAATGGGATTTAGCAATAGTAATTAGTCTGTAGATGCAACTTAGTCTGGGATGCAAAATATAGAATAGAATAATACTTTATTGCGTACCAAATAGTTGTAGTATATAATTTAGTGTATTTAGAATTTAGGTGTGCCCTAATATCTCTACCACTCTTCCCTACCCTAAACTGCAGGTTTCACAGGAATGATAAGTTCATCTGTGTTGCCACATTAGTTGACAAGTTTAGGCTATGGCAATCTGTCATAATGTAGCACTCAATAGGTGAAAGAACTTTTTGAAAATCTAAACAATTTTAAAGAGTATTGGCAATTTTTTTTATTACGATTAGGTAAACAATGTAAAGTATAAAAAAATATTAAAAGTATTAATGCATACTGAAACCACTTTGAACAGGCTAGATTTACACTGCTGATAATTTTTCAAATAGGTTTTAAGCCAGACATAAATCAATACATAATACTTACTCATAATCTGCAATAGCATCAAAAATCCCTCTATATTTCAACAGTGGATGGATCACATTAGATTCTATTGCCTTCGGAGTGGATATGTGCTTGAGGACTTCACCGACTGACGTCCACACACCTTCCACTTCTCTCTCTATGCGTAATTGTGTTCTTGGTTGCGTGAAGTAGTTTTTAAGGGTGTTATGGAATTTGGTACCCACTGCCATTTGAGCTGTAATAAATAAATAGCATAGTATTTATATTAATTATTGTGGATGATTGATGCATTATGGCTCATGATCTTCATTAAAACAGGAAATTTATGAATGAAATTACTTCAGTCTAGGTATGATGTATTAATTTAAAAAAGTAACCAAAATAAATAGGTACCTTCATAAAATTTCTGAAACTCTTCGGGACCCATTTCGGTGATTCGTTCCTGCTTCCATTTTTCTAAATTTCCTCTTGACTCTTCTGTCATTGTTTTGTTCAAGATGAGAGTAACAGAGGGAAATTGCTCGGTGAAATCATTGCGATGGTGCTTAATTTGCAGTATCTTATCTTCACTTGCATATCCCGGCTGAGCAGCGAAACCTTGTGCTGAAGTCTTCAAACCTCTTGCATTGTTTAACAAAACACCAGCAATATTCACACAATTCCTTGTATTCTGCCACATTTTCATGTTCAAATATCCACTGAGACGAGCCCCTACAGCATTTCTCAAATCGACGTACTTAGACGTGTTTTCGACGGCAGCGGCGCCGCCGGTGTTTTGATTCGAACTATTTTTAACTGCAAAACAGATAATGTGCGCGTGTGTACAGATATAACGCGGCGCTAAATGCGAAATGTCATATGATTCTAATTGGCAATGGGAGACACACGCGCTTGAATGGCACGAGTTGAAAAGTGAAAGTTGACAGAGCAATGTAAACAACTACTCGACACCAAGAATGCCAATACTGAGATATTAATTGTACCTACCGCTGATTGACGCAATGAATTCCTCCTCACTATTAAATCTAGTCGCGCTTTTAGAAAGTAGGTAGTATAAACTGCACAAGGTTGCAGAAGCCGTACAGCTTTGCACTTACCAGACTTTTTTAAATTCCTCTTCCGCTGTTTATTTGTCTCCAACAAAGGCCCAAATAATTCTTTGTTCTCCTTATTGTACAATTTAATCTTTTCCGCTGGTTTCAAGATAGAGGCGGGTTTAACCACCTTATTCCTGACGAATTCTATAGATTTCCTCTCCAGAGAAACTCTACGACCGATATCACATATCGGTCTGAACATAACGATTTTGGATCACAACTATTTTGATTTCAGTTCGGGGAATTTGCTAAATAACTTGGTGTCGTATTACTAAGACTGTTTTGAGCACAAACTATGGCAAATTATTATAAAATTCAGTAAAATATGTACCAAAACTCGAAAATCGGACAAAAATCGAAAGCAATTTGACAATTGACAATAATTGACATTGATTGTTAATAGTTTTTGATAGTTACAATATTCGTCAATGTCAAATAATAATTAAGTGTCATTGTCACTTTACTGCTGCCATCTGTTGTAAATTTTTTTTTTTTCTTTTTAATAATATGGCAACATATGCATTTTGCCAGTGTCGAGTAAAATTCGTGAATGTTCACGGGATATTAAATTATGGTCTCCACTTTCGTGTTTTGCCAGTGTCAAGTTAAATGTTATTTTTTAAGTAATAAGTTAGTTAGTCAGGTCAGAGTCAGAGTGAGCTTAATAGCTCGTCTAGTCACGTGAGTCTTCCAGTAAAATGGGTGGAATTTTACTGAAAGTTCGGAGGAGTTTTGGAGGGGGCACCAAAATTCATATTTCAGCACCATATCACTTGCCTACATCTGTGCACATTCAAAAACACTTAACACGCAATATTCCACCATTATTACACGCTAACAATCAAATTCTACACGATTATTAAGCAAAAGACGTGGAGCCAATGATATGATCAAGGCTTGCCGCCAAAACTCCCATCTGTTGTAAATATTTTGCATTGCGATGATTGTTCACGGGATATTAAATTATGGTCTCCACTTTCGTGTTTTGCCAGTGTCAAGTTAAATGTTATTTTTTAAGTAATAAGTTAGTTAGTCAGGTCAGAGTCAGAGTGAGCTTAATAGCTCGTCTAGTCACGTGAGTCTTCCAGTAAAATGGGTGGAATTTTACTGAAAGTTCGGAGGAGTTTTGGAGGGGGCACCAAAATTCATATTTCAGCACCATATCAATTTTTCATGTGCCTGTGATTTAAGACGTTGCTGCGAACCAAATTTCAAGATTCTGAGTTAACGGCAAGTACCCTGTAGGTTTTGATTACCTTGAGAGTAGTCGCGAGTTAAAAAATACGGCTAAAATTGCTGTTTCTTTTGAATGCGTTGAGATAGAGGTTTGATTTTATTACAGTTTAAGGGTATAATAGACCTTAGTATTTGATATGAATTTCAGTTTAATACCTGCACGCGTTCATGAGAAATAAGGTAGTAAGTATGAAATTATTTTAAAAATATTTTTTTATATGATGTAACTAAAAATGTACAATTTTCGGAATTTTCCCTTTATCTGTGCTCTAAGGAATTGCTTTTTGCCAAATTTCAAGATTCTACGTTCACGGCAAGTACCCTGTAGGTTTTGGTTTTTTGAGAGTAGTTGCGTGTTTAAAATTTCGGCTAAAATTGCTGTTTCTTTTGAATGCGTTAAGATAGAGGTTTGATTTTATTACAGTTTAAAGGTATTATAGGCCTTAATATTTGATATGAATTTCAGTTTAATACCTGCACGGGTTCATGAGAAAAAGGGTAGTAAGTAAAAAAATATTCAAAATATTTTTTTCATAGGATGAAATTAAAAATTTATGATTTTAGCAATTTTTCCTTTATTTGTGCTCTAAGAAGTTGCTTCGTGCCAAATTTCAAGATTCTGAGTTCACGGGAAGTGCCCCGTAGGTTTTGATTTATTTGGTAATGTCGAAAATTTGCTGAAATTTGCGACATATTCGACAATATCTTTTGATTGCGTTGGTCTAGAAGTTTGAAATTTTCACAGCTCTAAGAGGCAATAGACTTTAGTATTTCCTATAAATTTCAGCTTGTTACCTCCACGCGTTCCTGAGAAAAAGGGTCTTGACAGACAGACAGACAGACAGACGGACGGACGGACGGACGGACGGAAGGACAACAAAGTGATCCTATAAGGGTTCCGTTTTTTCCTTTTGAGGTACGGAACCCTAAAAAACGACAAAAGTCAGCAATAAAAGCAACCAAGACAACCCTGTAAGTTATTGCAAATTATTTAGATACAAAATTCGGCGCAGTTTTTTATCCATGTTCAAACATCAAACACTTCACTATAATAATTAAAAGCTCTGCTCCAAAGCGTGATAGTGTCCACAAAATTACATTATACGCGTAATTCAGCATAACTCGGGCCCTAGAAAATTATATTGCGTAACCCATGGACTTAAACTACAGGACAGAATCTCCCAATAAATAAATGATGCACATGCGAGTACCTACGACGAGCGCGTGAACACGCTCTACTCTCTACGCTCGCGCTGCTACGCTTCGTTGTCACTAGGATATAATTACCTTCATTTTTGGAGAAAATTTAACATAGTAAGTTTGTATACTTACTTCGCATTTTCGTATGCACACTGCACACTACGTCGCGTCGTTGAAAAGTAGGTAGATATTATATTATTATTATTAGGTAAGTAGAGCCTCACATAAGACTTCGAATTCTACAGATCCACGCTGATGTGTCAACATTTAAAATACGGAAAAAAATTCCAACCTTTTCGGACATTTACACATTATTATTATAACAGTGTAGGGGACTCGCTGGAAAGGCAATTGCATTTACCTGATGCTTGATCTCGAAAATTCAAGGAACCCGGGAGTGAAAATAAGATAAACTCACCTGGATAGGAAGGATGAACAGGGAACCAACGTCGGGGCGCCGTGGCGGCCGGCCAGTTCTCCCGCACCTACTATTTCACGAAACACAAAAGATTTAAGGAATTAGTTTATGGATAGGTTTCATGTTTATCCAAACAGCTTCCGCCATTTTTGTTCCTGTTTGATTTCTTAGTGGCATAACCCCCTTCGTAGGTACCCGTCCTTCCATCGTCACCATGTCCCTAATGACGGAGTGAAAAGGGTTCAGTAATTCGGTTTGTGTAAATGTTTGTCATGTCTATGAGTATCACGCTCTGGAATCTGGCCGGGATTAAATTTTGGCGTGGAATTAAAATTATCTCTGTAATCTGTAAGGCCTTAGTTATGATTTTGGGCTATTAGGGTTCTGTAGCATTTTTAACAAAATTACTTAACCCATGTAACGTTCTGGGATCTACCTACTTCTACAAAATCCTAAGTTCTAAGAGATATGAGAAAAATATAGGTTAGCTATTATATTAGCTAGTTAGTCGGGAAAAGATGGGCATTTTGTATATTTTATTGTCAGAGTTGTCGTTTATTGTTATTGTAATTGATTCTTAAAACAATTATTAAGAACAATAATTATAATTAGTTCTTAAACATTTGGAGACTTTAAAACCACAAAGTGATTTTTAAAACTATCTGAAATTTTTCAGGACTACTTTGACATAGATATTCAGGAACTATTCACCTAGATTTTCCTTTAGAAAATGTCAGTAGCCCGTTAATCTTTCAGCTTGAGAGCGGACATTTTTAATTAAAAATCCCGTGGTGTGGATGGTAGGTACGTTTTTAAATGAATCCCTAGTCTTATCGGCGTAGACACTCGGTTCATTAGTGGAGTTATATTTACCGACTTATTCTATTAACTGCCAGACTAAGTTGAAATGGGAAGCTTTTAGAGGTCTGTACTTGTACAGTAGAGATGTTGACAATTTTTTTTTCGTCAATCAAGAATAATATTCAATTAAATACCTACGTATTTTATTTCTTAAGGGGGAGTCTAGGGGGAGCCTATGTTTATACTCGTATAATATGAATATATGTATGATAAACGTAATAACAACAACACAACATAATAACACACAACACATACATTACATAATTCGAAAAACGTGTGTTATACAACATACTTAAGTTACTATATCGTGATGTCACTGACGAGGTAGGTCCATTTCATACCGGATAATGATATAGCGCGTCTCCATCTAAAAACTTATAAGCGTTTTACTCAGCGGATTTTTATTTTATTCACAAACCAAAAAATACGTAACTTTCATTTTTAATTATTAAAATTACGAACAAATTTTATTTTATAATTTTTGAGCTTGTCAACATCCCTACTAGAAATCCTGTGCCAGCTTGATAAAAGCTATATTCAGCGGCGAAATAAGTTTCCGTGTGGGTTCCTTGAAAAGGGCTTTTAGAAATAAAACATAGATTTACGAGTAGTATATCCATAAAATAAAACTTGAGTAATTGATTTTGGGAAAACTTATAAATAGTTACGAGTACCTATCTAATTTGTTTATGTAATATGTACGATACCAAATTTAATTTTCCATATCGTTTGGGTAGGCAAAGTTCTGTTAATTAATTAATTGAGGTTTGTGCTCTAAGAGAACAGGGTACTCTAATTTCGCTGTAAGAGTCAAATCACTATAAGTCGTGTAGCCAACCTATATGTTGCAGTTTCAGGCACGAAGACTGACTCAAAAAACCTGTGTTCCAAATTTTAACTCAATCCGTTCAGTGCTTTGCGCTGTACGTTGATAGATTAGTCAATCAGTCGCTATTTCCTTTTATATATTTCAATTTTAATGACTAATTTCAAAACATGCTTCTGAAAAGGCGTTCCTTCGTTTTGAAATGAAGAACAGATGTATTTGAAGTTATTTCCAAACAGCATTTCGTTTAGAAGAAGAAGATGCTTCACCTTTTCAAGTTGTTTTAGTTCTTGATTTGATCTTACTTTACTTCCAGAAAGCTATTTAGAGGATACGTATTACATTATATACTTACTAGAAAAGGATCCTTGATACCTGTATCAGTATCATACGAAGATTAAATTATTATGTTCATCATATATTATACCACAAAGGAACCAAAATACATTGAAGCTACATCTCCTAGGTAGGACTAGGCATACAAATATTGAAGATCCGATTTAACCAACGAACGTAAAACATTTTAAGAAGTAATATGAAAGAGGAAGCTCCCGAGTCAATAGGAGCTAAGCTTACGAGATTGAAGCCTTTCTCAGAAGGATTTCTGACGAAACCTGACAAAGATAGAAAGTTACCTTGATATTTTTTCTGGTGTACGTGAAAGCTTTTTAGGTTAAACTAGCCTTTTTGAAACTTACCGTCTTTGTATTTTTGTTTGGAAACTTATTTATGTACTTATTCTGTGGACGAGACAAATATATGTACTTAAGTTTGGCTTTATGGTAAGTGATACTAACACAAATACATAGCGTTGGTCATTACAATAAAATTGTGTTCAGAAATCTTCGAAACAGTGCATTAGCCTACTGCGTACGGATTCAGTATTATTTTTTTCACTTTGGTGAGATTTGGTTGATACCAAAGCTTAGACCTGTGGATAATACGTGTAATTAAAAGAAAAAGTTTTCAAAATCGTAAAAACAAATATTTCCAAGGGGTGGATACCCCTTTCAGTCTTCAGTAGAAATGAACATCTGCTCTTCCTTTCATATCCAGTCCAGTAATCCCATATTTTTCTTTTCCTACCTTCATTAGCACGCTAGCCTACTTCCAGGTATCCTATTTAACGATGATTTGCGCCGGTCCGGCCTTAAAAGACCATCTTCCGTGCAACACTGGCTATTACGGTGAACTTATTTCTATAATAGTTACCACCCAAATTAGGCGGTCGTGAATTTTTCGCCCTATATTTCTGTAATGGATTGGATTCGTGGATGGACTTTGAACACGATATCGAGGAACAGAAAACCTAGGAACAACATAAATAGGAAATTAGGTCCTATACAAATGTTTTAGAAAAATATCTGATATCAATAAAAAAATTGTTAATGGGTACCATCATAAATTGGAAGGTTTGGAAGTCTCAGAGGATTGTGCAAGTTTCTTTAATTTCAGCAAACATATCAAATTGATAACCTCCTCTTTTAAGGCGTTTTCACAGTTGAAAATAATGTTTGTTAAAAAACATTATTTTCAATTCCGTCTAAATTCTCAATGGAAATCCAAGGTAGTCAAATCTATAGACTTCTAAAGCCTTGAAAAACAGTAAACCCTTTTTTAAAATTCCTTACTCAAATACAAAAGGCACCTCTCGATATAATTAAGGTGAAAATAAAAGACCGCCTGAGGCTTTGTTGCGGTCAGAGTTCATTAGAAGGAACCTGATTTTTTTAGTTTTATTTTTCGCTGAGAACTGGATTTTGCTCACAAAGAACAAGCGTAATTTGCAAGGACTGATGTGGGTTAAGACTTACTTGGTTCGCTAGAGGTATTTTTTATGGTTTTGTTGGACTTGAATTTAAATTAAGACCTTCGACATTACGCGGGTCTCTTTGCTTACACGATATGCTATTTGTAGAATTTACTACCTACATAATTACTATTTATATTCTAAAAGTATTTCTAGTTTGCTAAGTTAAAAGTTTTCTGTTATTAAAGTTCTTTTGGCAAAGGGGAGGCCTATATAGCAGTGGACATCATACGGCTGAGATGATGATGATGAAAGTTCTTTAGTAACAGAAAATAAATTTGTATTTTGGGAACCTATGTTGTAAATGTATCGCGGATGTATCAAACGGAGCCACAGGTAGAAATTTGTGAAGGGCGAATATTTAGTACCAAAAAGGTACTAAATATTGACCAAAAAATTAATAAAAAAAAACCTTGCGTTTAGCTGTGAAACGTTTTTTTAAAAACGTCAGGATGGAGGGACCAAGGTTTTTCCTGTGCCGCAGCTTTTCTGTTGAGGTACTAATTTTTTGATCGGAGGTACTAAATAGGTACTAAATATTGGTATAGGTTTCATGCGAATCCAAAACTTGGTCCCGCCATCTTGACGCTCGCGGTAAAGCTGTAGGTAAAGCTTTACCGCGATACATTTTCAAAAAGTAGTATGTACTCGTATATTCCAAAATTGGTCAAAATGAGAGAGAGTCTCACGTAGGTTAGGACGAGACCAACTCAGTTTCTCGCTAGTGGGATTGTTTTATGGTATTGTTCGACTTGAATTTAAATTAAGACTGACTTCCCGGATGACGAGCGTAGACAATGAAGACATGCTGAAGTTAACATGTAAAGTTCCGAGTTAAAGGTTACCTGTGACACAGAATACTAATTAGTACCTACAAGTGCTTCTGTGGTACCTACGTTTTTGTTATTGAGTTTGGTAAGTTTTTGGCTATTTTGTAACTTAGTTTGGTCACTTTTTGGCATGTCTGAATCTGTAGTATCGCCTTTTACTGGCGGTCTGGCTGACTCATCATCTGCCCGGTCACTGCTCAGGCAGATGGTAGATTTCACCAGTCTTCTCTCATCCACCAGTCACCAGTCACCAGTCACCAGTCTTATATCTTTTATCATTTTCATTGCAAGATCTGACTGGCTTAACTAAAATCGTTTTCACGGTTATAAAAAATACAAGTGGTCCCAAGACGGTACCCTGAAGTAGCAGTACCACTACAGTACTTGAAATAGACTTAACTGCTTGTCTACCATTCAAGAGCCTTGTGAAAGCATTAAACTGTTCTACGAGTGTTTCAAGTGTTTGATCTGTCTCAAGCGATGACTACCTTATAAAGCCCAGAACACACTGAAGAGAAACTATGACGACTGCAACTATAAGTTACTATTGAGTTTATGTCATAATGTCCTGGTATAGGAAACCACAACATGACAACATGTTTTTTAGTTTCAAATGTGTTTCTAACGGGTTTATAATTTACTTGCTTGCCTTTGTGTTATACCAGGGTCTAAGCTATCTCCATACCCAATTTCAGCTTAATCGGTCCACCCGTTTAGGCGTGAAAGAGTAACAACCATACATCCAGACATACTGACGCCATTCTTACAAACTTTCACGTTTATAACATTAATTAGTTAGATACACGTGCCTACCTAATATTGAGTTAATTTTCAGCGAGAGATACATAAGGCATCTAGTTTTCAATAATCTGAGATTCCTGCCAAGCGTATTGCAGATAGTTTTCCAGTTGAAACCACTGACTGCTAAATATTCCTACAGCGAAGCTACATTACTCAGCTCAGCTTCGATTCTCGACTGGCATTTTATTACTCTGTGTTTTAAACTAACCACATAGTTTTGTTGGGTAGCTTTCTGAATGTGGGGTGTTTTAGCAAATTTCAGTTTGAGTTTTCAACCGCGCCGCCTGCCTGATGAAATGCTGAAATACTAGTGGGTTGGTGCTGACTTGTGAAACAATATTGGATTGAAAAGTTGCACGAAGATAGTTAAATTTTGAGCACACATAAGCTTAAAACGTTCATATACAATGCTTTATTATGTAAGAAATATTTATTTCTTTTAAAACAAATATTTACAGTTTTGCTTACTGAAAAGTAGCAATTGTGTTACTCCAGCGTCTAAAGTCTGAGCTAAATTTCAGCTCATTCGTTTCTGGCATTTAGGAGTGAATGAGTAACAAACATATCATATGTTTTTATGAAAGCGGAAGTGTTTAACACTACATATAGCACTAATAGCAAATGGAATTACACAATATTATCAAGGCGAAAGTGTGTCTACTTTTTCACGCCTAAACGGGTGGACCGATTGAGCTAAAATTTGGTATAGAGATAGCTTTGATTTTGGTATAATAGCTTAGCTTAGACAGTAGGTACAGCGGGTAGAACCGCTGGGCGCAGCTTGTAGTAAGATATTAAATATATTCGAATTGAGAATATTTATTTTTGAAGACACCTTTCTCCATAAGTTATCCGTATATTATTCCATATTATTTAAACACTAGCTTTTGCTCGCGGCCTTGCCCGCGTGGAAAAATCCTTTCTTAGCGGATGTCTATGCCATAAAACCTATCCGTATTCCAAATTTCAACCGAATCCGTTCAGTAGTTTGAGTTATGCGATGATAGATAAATCAGTCAGGCATTCAGTCACTCTTTCCTTTTATATATTTAGATTAAAAAAAAAAAACTTTACATAAAATATCCTTATTTTCTCCCGTGATATCCATCTCAGTAAGATAATTTCCTCTATAACTCAGCTGCAGGCGGCGAGTCGGCGCGACCTACATGTAAGTGTAACGCCCCACTTAGTTACAAGCAAACCGCTCCGAGAGATGCATGGAATATACGGGACTTTCTTGGGAAAATATCATTTATAGAATAGAATAGAAAATACTTTATTGTGACACCACAGTTATATACAAAAACATAGAACTAAAACAATTTATAATATAAAAGTGTAACAATTGGCGGTCTTATCGCTAAAAGCGGTCTCTTCCAGACAACCAAACAGAGAAGGAAAATAAAATAAGGACGACGGTGGTTGCAAGATATTTAGGAATGGAGATATATACATACCAATAACTTATCTACCTATATACATTTTAAGCACTACATAGATTATATTTATAATACATATTATAATAGCATTTATACCTCTATATTCCACCACAAATACTTCTCGTATTTAGGTTTAATAAATTAAGGAATCTAATATAGGCTGTGAATCCTGAAAGTTGTACTGAGGGCCTATTTGGCTATGGCCAAACGACATGTAAAATACTAGAATCCATAGACAAAATTGCGTACATTACTCGCATAAGAGGTTTATGCGAGTAATGTACGTAATTTTGTCATTAATATGAGAAATGAAATGAAATGAAATAATTTATTAACCTTTTTCAATAACATTCGTTATTCTAGGCACGTCTAGTACATAGTGTTCTTATTGGCTATGGTTATTTATTAATAGTGTTGTCTTATTGCTAAAATTAATATTATAGTAGGGATATAGATAGTCAATAATATGTTACGAGCAAGTTTTACGTAAAAAGGAGTAAAATAACAAACGCAGTAATGTACATCAATCGTAGTGGGTGTGAATTAGCCAAGCTCTATGTACATATATGCAAAACTCTATCTACATTTTTAGAGAGATTTATCTCGCTTTCTAGGTTTAGTGTGCTACCATTTATGGCCGCATCGTAATGAAAAATTAAATTTTGCCTTCGTGCTTTATGACTTTCGATATTTCAGTTACATTTCCGAACTAACTTTTCAGGGGATGTCCTAGAGCTCCGAATTTAAGACCAGAATTTGTAAAATTAATGAAGGAAACGCAGAAAAACTTAATGATCCAAACTTCGTAGGTACATTTAGCGAGATTATACTATACTGCATTCCGTTCTCCAAAAAGACAGGAATATACATGTGTACAACTTATAATTCAATTTAAAACTCAACGATCTATATCTTCCTATTTTATTTTTGCATAACTCGAACGTCTTTTGTCAGGAACCAGGGGCTTAATAAATTGTGAAACAAAAGACAATCTACTGGGTTGATAACTTGTTGACCTTGTTTAAGATATTGACAATGATTACAGATTACAAGGGACCGTTGTGGGGGCTCGAAGTGTGTCATCGTACTAATTAGTGGCTTCCTTATCTGCTTGGGGCGTGCATCACGCACGCATCTCTGTTTTAAGTCATTTGAACAAATCTGTTGTTGGTGCTCATGAAACTTGAAGTTTTAGTTGATCAGTTAGTACCTACTTTGAAATTTACTTGTTCTTTTGACTCTTGCAAATATACTTTTTTTTATTTTCTACTAGCTGCACCCAGCGGTTTTTTCCGTTGTACTGTAGCATATGTGTTATTCCAGGGTCTAAGCTATCTCTATACCAAATTTCTGCTCAATCTATAAATTGTGATTTGACTCTGACAGTGTACGTAGGGTAACATGTTCTGTTGGAGTATAAAAACCCCAATTATTATTTTTAACCCCCGACGCAAAAACGATGGGGTGTTATAAGTTTGACGTGTCTGTCTGTCTGTGTGTGTGTGTGTGTGTGTGTGTGTGTGTGTGTGTGTGTGTGTGTGTGTGTCTGTCTGTGGCATCGTAGCTCCCGAACGGATGAACGGATTTTGATTTAGTTTTTTTTGTTTGAAAGTAGAGTTAGTCGAAAGTGTTCTTAGAGCCATATGTTTGGTGGAAATCGGTCCAAGATGGCCGCCGCTACAAAATGGCGGATAACTTTTTTCTTCCACGACCCCCTCAATATGGGTATCAAATGAAAGGGCTTGACTAGTAGAATACAACGCAAATTACACATTTTGAAAACCGCGAATTACACATTTTGAAAGCGTTGGGGTTTTTTTAATTTAATTTATTTGTTTTCTATTCTAAACAGGAAGAATGAAGAGTTACATAACAGTAAATTCCACTGCCACAATATTGCGTGCGCGCAGTTAAATGAGTCAGTTGACATAGCTGTGTTGATTACTGCAATTGAACTGTTCCCGATTTTGATTTGTTCCTTTTTGATCTCTAATATTTCGGTGGAAATTTAAGATACATTAATTGATGTGCACTTTAGTCTTGTTAAGATTAAATGGCGTGGGATTTGTTATTATAAATTTGTTTTTAAATAAGGCGACTATCAATTTAACTTTCAATTTAATTTTTTTTTTTTTTTAATTTTTTACCGGGGGTAGAATTCCTTTGCAGGAGGTCGTCTAGGTGGGTACCCCAACAGTGCCAGTTATTCTACCGCCTGAGCAGTGATGTGCAAATATCACTGTGCTCCGATAGGAGGGCACTGTAGCTAGTGAAATTACTGGGCTAAAGAGTCTTAACATCTCATGACTCTTGAGTAAGAAGCGTTGGTGCAGTGCTCCTAGAATTTCACATAATTGTGAAATCCTAGGTAACACTGTACCGATTATGGGCAGCCGTTATCTCTTAACATCAGGAGAGCGTCTTGCTCGTCTTCTACTCCATCACATAAAAAAAAAAAAAAAAAAAAAAACTATCTTGTATATTATATAATACTAGCTGCGCTCAGTGGTTTTACCCGCTTTACTGTAAGCCTGTGTGTTATTCCAGGGCAAGCTATCTCTATACCAAATTTCAGCTCAATCGGTTTAGGCGTGAAAGAGTAACAACATACATCCAGACATTCAGACATCCATACATTCTTACAAACATTTTAGTAAGATTGTTGAAACGACGAGAAATTTAGACTTTTTGAAGTTTAGTTCTATATAAGTAAAAATAACACTTCTAAAGAAATAAATTGATTTATTTTCATTAAAACAAAAGTCAACTCAGAGTTTATAGAACACAACAACAAAGGATTCACAATAATTCTATTGAAGAATGGTAGATTTATTTTCAATTTAAAAATACGAAAACAGTGAACAAAGAATGCTTTAACTAGAATTTTAATGAAAGGTCTTTTGTTTCAGTTCCCGATAGCCTATCGTTGAAGTTTCCAGTAAAATGTTATGTACCTACCTATAACAATGAAATAGGTAAACTTTATAAAATCGTGTTGTAAATAAATTAAAGTGGTTAAACACTCTAAACAAATCAATAAGAGGAATGCAATTAAAATCATAGAAATCATCGAATTTTATGCTGCCAATACTACACATAGATATGAGCAGCTGATTATGGGCAGCGTTATCTCTTAACATCAGGATAGCGTCTTGCTCGTCTTCTACTTCATCACATAAAAAAAAGATACATACATCTTTACGTACCTTAGGGCCTGTCGTTGTTAACAGATCAATGGATATTGCTAGTTCAACATAATAATATAGAGGTCATTTTCTTCTTCCTGCCCTTATCCCACACTAGGTAGGGTCGGCACAACACGTTTTTCTCCTCCATTCTGCTCTATCATCCGTCATATCTTCATCCACTCCTCTAGCACGCATATCCTCTTTCACACAGTTCATCCAAACCTTTTTCGGGCGTCCCCTTCCCGGATTACCACTTATTACAATATTCATGGACTTTTTGGTAACATGATTTTCATCCCTCCGCATAATATGTCCATACTAGGACAATCTTCCACTCTTTAATTTCTCTGTCACTGGTGCAACTTTCAGGCTTCCTCTCACATACTCATTTCTGATTTTGTCCATTCTTGTTACTCCACACATCAACCTCAACATTCTCATCTCCGCTGCATGCATAGAGGTAATTTGTCTCTTAATAATAAATTATAATTATTATGGTTATGGTAGAGTGTGATAAGGGGATACACACTCACACAGTCACACATTCATAAACTTTGGGAATATAAGTGTGATACTAGGATAAGAAAAGTTTTATTCTGTTTATTTCTATTACAAAATGTGTTTGATAAATACGATGCCGGAATATGAGATCACATTGCATCACACCGGACAATGTTTTATGCATTATCGAAAATAGTCGGTGGTACGGTAATACAAACAAAATGAACGCAGCATAAATAAATATAACACCTACAGATTATATATACTATTGGAATGAGGTTGCTGATAAATAAATGAGGCACCGCAGTAAGCCTAGCTGGAGTCACACGACTATAATGGTAAGCTGCGTCAGAGCGCGTGAAAAGCTCGTGAGAATCGTTCTAGGTATGTACTCGTATGAAACCGGTGGAATTCAGTGGTGTCACGACATAAAGGTGTGGCTCTAGCTTTTCACATAATATTTAGCTTTTTACTTCTTTACATATTGCGTTTTGTTACTATGTGATTAGTTTGTTTTTGTTGCCACAATGTTTAATTTACAAGTAGTACTCAGTATAATATGTATCTAAATATGCATGTGTATACTTTTGTATTTATATCTTTATTTATTATGCGTACTATTTCAAATTAATTTTCATACATAGATCGTAATATCTGTGAAAACTTGTAATTAGCCTTCAATATTTTTTTACTCTAAATAAGTATGTTAGTTTTTCTTTTCAAAATAAAATACGCACAAAAACACAGTATGTAAGTTTAGTGCTCCCAGTAAGTGCACCACAGTGCGACAAACCATAATGAAAGTTTAACTATGACAAAGATGCTAGAAGTCACACATTTTCGGGGCTCGAATGAGAGAGACCGCTGTCTTTTTTGTTCATAATTTAATTTACCTACGTATCGCGTCTACCACGGTTTTTTTTTGTTACATTACACGGTAAGCTTTTGGCTTCAGGCATGTTCAATATGCCTGTAAATAAATGAATGCTCTATTCTGTATACATGCAATTTAGCTTTCTCTTGGTGCTTCATTTCAGTTGTAAGGAAACTACTTCTTTATTTTTTTTGTATTTTTCTATTACAGTACAATATTATCATGCCCCAGTGATGGTAGCGGGATTTTAAGGTACTATTTCTAAATTTATATGTTATCTGAGTTTCACAGTTCGGAGAGCACTGATGAAAAGGTTGAGATAATAAGCGAAGTTTTTACGTTCCAATAATTCCAAAAGAGACAAAACAGATTCAAATGAAATTATTTTTAAAGAGAATTTGTTGCAAGCACAGTGGCGCCAAGTCACACAATAAAAAAATTACTAAACTGTGTTTGATCACAGGTTTAATTAAAAAAATAGATCGGACTTCATAAGAGTTTTCTATCAGAACTGATCTTCTTCATTGAGACAGCTCTTATGAGGTGCTGATTGAGGGTGTTGTTTCTTTACCAAGACTGCTCTCAAGTCAGCATAGCAAGACGACAGCTAACACGTAGGTTTAACATATTGTTTATTTTTCAAATATTTCACAAGATGCGAGATATCAAGACGATGATTTTCACGTTTTTTTTTAACTTTGAAAGGATCACCATTGTAAGCATCTTATGTAATTCATCATCGACCGCATCCGTAATTTCCATCAGGTGGCATGTGATCCAACGTAGGTATAGGCCTATTTAGTATAATTTAAAGCACCTCGAAGATGATAAGACCGACATGAGTTATTTTCCCTGTGAATCAAACATCATCATCATCATTACTGTGCTTCGGTAGGAGGGTACTCTAGCTAGTGAAATTAATAGACTGAAGAGTCTTAACATGTTATGACTCTCAAGTAAGAAGCATTGGCGCAGTGTACTGGGTAGCACTGTACTAATTATGGGCAGCGTTATTTCTTACCATCAGGAGAGCGTCTTGCTCGTCTTCTTACTTAGTTGTATAAAAAAAAACTACTCAAATTCAAACAATTTTTTTTGTTATGATCTCGCCTGATTTCAAGCGACAATGCAGCTGTAAATGTAACACCTAGAATCTAGAAGCTTTCCACGGCCGTTCCACTTGCTATTTATACCGTGAGCACGTGAAGCGGGTTAACTATCGGCAAATAGCTTCCTAGAATATTCACACGAATCGTTAAAATTAGAGTTTTACGTAACACGCGCCCAAGGGTGATAAGGATGGTAAGCAGATGGTGGAAACACGGAACACTGTGTCGACTGGAATATGTTAGACCTTCTTACAGATGTTGAACTGATTGAGTCACTACATAGACAACCTCTGTGGTGCGGTGGGCTAATACTTAATACCCGCTTGCAACGCAGTAGGTTGCGGGTTCGATTCCCGCATGGGACAAATGTTTGTGTGATCCACAAGTATTTGTTTCTGGTCTGGGTGAAACTGAGCACGCGGTTAAAAAGCAACTTTGCACTCTTGTAAAACAAATAACTATTATTTACATAGTATAAAACAAAGTCGCCTTCCGCGTCTGTCTGTCCCTATGTTTGCTTAAATCTTAAAAAGCATCCAACGGATTTTGATGCGGTTTTTAATAGATAGAGATATTCAAGAGGAAGGTTTATATGTATAACTAGCTGCCCCCAGCGGTTTTACCCGCAGTACTTATGTAGCCTATGTGTTATTCTAGGGTCTAAGCTATCTTTATACAAAATTTCAGCTCAATCGGTCCACCCGTTTAGGCGTGAAAGAGTAACAAACATCCAGACATCCAGATATCCGTAACAACAATCCATAGCAACGTAACTATCCTTGCTTTAACAATCAGACAGACAAACAAACAAATAATTAAAACTGTCTTATTAATAGTCCAAACTCGTTGGACAACGCGTCGTTTCATTACAATCAAACTCACTAATTCATAATGTCGTAAATCATAACACGCATTTAACGTTTTGAATGGCTTCAGTCCCAAACAGCTCTGAATCTTCATAAAACTGTCACTATAATCTAACTGAATTGCCCTTAGATGACATACTTTTAAGATACTGTATCAACAATAGAATTAATAGGCCAGCGGTTAAACGTAAAGTGCATGGCAACTCGACAGAATTTCATAATTCGGCCTCCATTCCAGCAAAACATCGTAAATCCTTATGCCATAGAGTAGATATAGAGAAATAAAGCAGAGCAAGACCAAAAATAATATCTTAAGAAAGACAAGGAGAGCGAATCTATTGTTACAGTGAACGTTTTTGGAACAAGTCTATCTGTAATCTGTAGTGCCTTAGAATTTAAATTTTTGACAATTTGGGAAAATGGTTTAATAGGAAAAATCCTGCATGTCCGTTTGACAATTTATAATTGTTTTTTTTATGCAAAGAAGT